>MQTX01000041.1:2281975-2524567 GCA_009735665.1 Angiostrongylus cantonensis | reverse complement strand
TCTGTGTTTGGAGCTACTCACTTCCTTAAGGATTCGTTATGAAATCAACTCCATTAATAATCGTATAATTGACTAAATGCATATTTGGTGTGTAATGGCATGTCATAATCTATCACTGTATCATTCCAATGGTTTCACCCTGCCAAATAAATGTGCTACCAATTTTCCGAGCAAAGAATGGAAACCTTAGTTTTCCTAGAGCTCGAAATCGAACCGGCAACCACGCTTATGTGGCAAGGCACCTCTAACCACTAGACAACCAAGTAAAGCAATATTTTTGAATTACTCTGATATCTTTAAACTAACATGGACTATGTTTGCTTTCCGAAGTTTGAACAATCACTGTCCTTTCGTAAATTCATTTGAGTGGTAGAGTTTCTAAAGTGTGCGTATCTTAAGAAGTATTTGGCAGCCGTACTCTTTTAAATTTTTACAATTTTGTGATGAACACTTTCTAGTGCGACTCTGAAAGAGATTTTTGTCTTAGAATGACCGTTATTGAATTATAACCAAGTTTTGTTAGTGCAAATGGCTGAAAACCAAGCCAAAAGCCATTGTGGTCACATTTGTCCTGTACAAGGAACCATTCTGTGTTTGGAGCTACTCACTTCCTTAAGGATTCGTTATGAAATCAACTCCATTAATAATCGTATAATTGACTAAATGCATATTTGGTGTGTAATGGCATGTCATAATCTATCACTGTATCATTCCAATGGTTTCACCCTGCCAAATAAATGTGCTACCAATTTTCCGAGCAAAGAATGGAAACCTTAGTTTTCCTAGAGCTCGAAATCGAACCGGCAACCACGCTTATGTGGCAAGGCACCTCTAACCACTAGACAACCAAGTAAAGCAATATTTTTGAATTACTCTGATATCTTTAAACTAACATGGACTATGTTTGCTTTCCGAAGTTTGAACAATCACTGTCCTTTCGTAAATTCATTTGAGTGGTAGAGTTTCTAAAGTGTGCGTATCTTAAGAAGTATTTGGCAGCCGTACTCTTTTAAATTGGAGATAAGTAAGCAAAACAGAGGATGCCAACAGGTGATAGGAAAAAAGAAATTATTGCAATCGTCCATAATATCAGCAATCATGACTGACTGTGTTCTAGGTGATTGGGTCAGTGAAGGCAAGCGACGCCGACGCAACGACACCAAACAACGCCGTGAAGTACGTGTCAGAGGATCCACGATTCCAAATATCTGACGACGGCGATGTGATCTATGATGGAGACGGTATCCTTAGCAAGGCGAGTCTCCGTGAAAACTTCGTCTTATTCAAAGTCAAAAAGATTGGACCTTTAGAGATCAAACAAAAGGAAAGGTATATGACCCATGCTGGGGGATTGTTATTTAGCAAACAGTGAGGCGTAATAGGTTTGTCTGAGTTTCTTTTTTACTCACACATGAGATGAACGTAGCCTGGTTGGATATTGTAGTGACTTTGTTTTTTTTTCCGAAGAAATGTGAGAATTTGAAAGATTTTCATTTCTCTCTCCAAAAGAACATGCTTATTTGGGATTCTAATACTGATGTAATTCACCTTGACACTAATCCTACATCACCCGTCAACCCTGTGTAAAAATTTCTACGAAGCTCTACGGGGTTTGTACTGTGCCTACAGGCTAGCAGATTCCATGATCGCTAAAATCTCTTCGTTATGACATTTTTGTAATGTGTAGATCTTGCGACATCTCTGAAGACCGTCGGCATTCAGATTTATGTGTCGTTGATGAGAAGACACGATCTTTCCGGCAGAATGTGCCACAGAGGTTGACGTTTCGTAGAATTTCGCTTTTTTCAGTATCTCGGAATGGTTGTATCAATATCTACTCAGTCTCACCCTTCAAGTATTTCCTTAACCTCATCGAAAAAAGGGTAAAACCTAGATTTCAATCGCGCAGTGAACGGATTCTTTAAACCAACCACTGTTTTGTGTGTTTTCTACTTGGCGAAAAAGACCCGTCACGCCAAATTAAAACTAGTGAGGAACGTGCCCGTTTTAGATGAGAAAGCCAGTCTCGCGTCTGCTTATCAAAAATACAAAAATGCATTTTTGCTACTTTTGCCTAGAATGATTTGTAATAAAATGGATATAAAAATGTAACATGTTAGAGAGTAGGCAGTAAACAAAAAACGGTTAAAATTGTGATTATAACTGGGGCCTCAGCTTAACTGGGTTCATTGCCGATTTGTGCTCCCCAGATCAATCCCGCAGTTGGGTGATTGCTGATGGCAAAAAGATCGATAGAACTAGCTGAGAGACAGGCGAAACGAAGGACCCGCATGGTGTGGTGGTGAGCGCGTTACTCCCCGGAAAGGACAATAGCGCGTTCGTTCCCCACCACAAACACCTGCGGTCCAGAGGCCCCAGTTATAATCACAATCTTAACCGTTTTTTGTTTACTGCCTACTTTTTTAATGGCAAGGTATATTGCGAAATATAACTTTAATGAAGCTGAGATAATTGCGAAACTGTTTAAAAAAAACTTAAAAACTTAAATTGCGAAAAAAAAACTGTTTAAAAAAAACTTAAAAACTTAAATTGCGAAAAAAAACTTAGTGTTTCGCAATTATCTCAGCTTCATTAAAGTTATATTTCGCAATATACCCTGCCATTAAAAAGAGTAGGCAGTAAACAAAAAACGGTTAAGATTGTAACATGTTAGAGTTTTTTAAGCTGAACTTCAGACGCGAAATATTATGTCGGTAAGGATGTACCCAAAATTTGTGAACAAAGAAGCGAAAATGTTGCGAAGAGATCGGAATGATATAAACTGGAATACACCATTCTTCTTGCAGGACACTTCCGCTGAATTCCGTGTTTTCGCCTTAGACGGCGGCGAACCCACCAGGAACGGCTCTTCTACCGTCGTGATTAATGAACACAAGTCATCCATGCAAAACGTACACACCGTCGAACTAAAGCTCACCGAGACTGAGCAAAGGTGCAACTTGCAAGACGGAATTGTCGCATAAGTTGTGCATAGCGACTGATCACTATCAGATCAATTTGCTACAAAAACGATGGTGCCGAACTGTTACGGTTCCTTAATATTGCTGAAAATCACATGTTTAAAAAAGTCGTGCCTTGAGGCATGAAATAACCCATTTTGCGCTGAATGCAAGCGCTGACATGAGGAATAGAAACCATATTGTTTGAGCTCCGTTCATAGTAGAGTCATGCAAATATGGTCTAAGCAATGATTTGCGGAAGGCCTACTGATGTATAAAGCCAATGCTGCATTCTTCTAGACGCGTCTTGTACGAACTTTTCGATCCAAAGGGATGGAGGACGTGATGAACTCGCGGCGCGTATTTCAACCAGAGACTATGTGTGTATTCCAGAGCACATATAGCACTCTCCCAAGCTCGGTCTAACAACGGGATGCAGTGACCAAGAAATAAAAGCAGTAATGCGCTGCTACATTTTTGTGATTGGCTTAATACACTGCCTCAGTATACTTTTGAATGCCCTTTTCATAAAAACATTCCTTGAGAGGTTCTAACTCTACTAGGCGGGTTGAGATGGCGGCGCTTGACTATTTTATGAAAGCATATGCGATTACAGAAGTGAAATCGCTTTGTCAAAACTGCAAGCATAATGTAATAGTGTCGTTGTGCATTGAAATTCTATGAGGAACGTGTAGGTAGTAAAATGCAGTAATTTGAGCCACATTTCCCTATTGAAGAATGGGACACCATCGCGCTATTTTATTACTACGTCATGTACGAAAGGAATCCACAAAACAGCACTGATGAAAAAGATGCTAAGAGAGCGCAGTATCAGTTTCGTTGTCGGTTTTATATCAAACTTGTGGAAGAATGTAGGAAAGAATAAAGTCACATTGGACATCTTCTCCACAAGCAAATTTTCTAAAAGAGGCGCCAACCTTTCTTCTACTTTCTTCTACATTTTTCATCCGTACGGAGACGGCAAATTGGTATTAGACTTGTCTGCCAGGATAGCTGCACCGGTTTGATATATCGGTAGGCCACCACGTGTCATTGTAAAGGCCAGACATGCATTCAATCACCTCTAAACGATACATAATGAAGTCGAATGGTTGGCGCAACCCTCAGGGATTGATCAGCGTCGAGAGCTTACCCTTTTATCATTTATCCCATATATTTATATTTTACTTTTTTGCTATCGTTGTACTGAGAAAAAGTCCTCATTAAGGAGTGCAATTGAATGGGCAAATTCTGGCAAGAGAGGCTACACCTATGAGATAACGCGAGCCACTTCTGACGGATTCGCCGTAAGTTTAAATCAACAATACTAAAAAAATCCTTGTGTGATTA
Source organism: Angiostrongylus cantonensis (assembly GCA_009735665.1). Taxonomy (NCBI): domain Eukaryota; kingdom Metazoa; phylum Nematoda; class Chromadorea; order Rhabditida; family Metastrongylidae; genus Angiostrongylus; species Angiostrongylus cantonensis. The sequence goes on along the minus strand of MQTX01000041.1, from coordinate 2,520,257 downwards.
AGATGAAAAACTCAATGGCAGACCAACTTTGGGGTTTTCTTTAGAAATTTTAATATTTCACTTGTTGTGTTCTTGAATCTGAGGCCATGGAGAACCGTAACTATTGCCAAACCTCAGAGCACTTCTTCCATCTCTTCCGATTTATTGCACCAGTCATATCCGTAGAAGAGATCGAGTCCATTCTGCTGCAGCTTTGAAACCTGTTAATTTTTAGTATTGAATACAGCTGGTTTATTTGCAAGTATCTGCTCATCTTTTTTGACCTCTTCATCGATGTTGTTTTCATTTTCTGCGAATCCACCTTAGCGCCCTTCTTCAAGGATCTGAACAACGAAAAACGCTTTGGTCTCGGTGTGCCGGTTATTCTTCAGATAAAAACTCTCTCTTATCTGCATTACAGCTGTATGGGAAAAGTACCATTCTATAGTTTTGCCACACCGAACGTAAAGAAGTATTGCGTCAAATAAGCGATCGCTTATACCGGAAATACTGTGTCGGTTAGTCGCTTATTGCCGGTTCTCTTCTATCGAATCCTTTCCTTAGATCTTTGCACACATCTGCTGAGGGTAGCAAAGAGAAATATGGTTTTTCCTTTTTAATAGCTTCTCTTTAATCCATAAACCATCCAGCATATTTGTTCTGTTTGTGCACCAGCTATTGTATAAGAACTGCATTTTCTTCCGATTAGTTTATACTTCCATGATTTGCCGACCTTCTTTGAGTCCACACAGCGTCGTCCCTGCTTTTGTAGTTCTGTTCAAACAGGCAAAAACTCGTTTGAAAACGAATGTTCGAGAAAGACCGTCTACTGAAACGTACATTTTCCCGTCCAAATCAAAAGTGCATCACTATAGTGTAGCAGTGAAGAAGCACTCGGCGAAGTTATGTCTCTATGTTGTATTCCTTGACCAACTGGAATTACGAGAATCGATTAAACACTATATCGTCGTAGATACTATGTGGATGACTATCGCAGACTAATCAGCGCGAAAATCGATTAGTTTTATAAGTTTCGTTTTATCCAAATTAGATGTGCTCGCAACGATGATCCTTGGGAGGAGCATCGCACACAGTAGGCGCATCAGACGGCACTTGCGAGTGCCATTACTGTTAGCAGTTTTGCGAGACAGTGTCTGTAGTGAATTTATGCACTTCCCGTTATGAACGGGTTTTTTAAATTTTCGTGGAACTTTCCCGTCCCGGTGCAGAAAGTTTTCGATTCTTATTTTCTTCTGGTGAGGCGACGCAAGAACTGCAGAGCCAATGTGAAGAGCCAGACTTTCATCAGAGAGTCGGAGAGGTAGACAACAGATTGGAATACAACAACTGTATTTGCCATCAATATTAAGCGATAAAATCTTTCCATCTAAGACAGGGTTCCGTATTTCATGTGTTGAGAGATTGTCTTCTTTTTTTTTCTGGTTTCTGGAATGAACATCATATCGCGCGTTTCATTTCATGCGTTTTTGGGCTTCTAGAAATTTATCATTCATCAAGGCAGTGCATGGAAGCTTAAAGCTCAAACACCTCTCGGCGTTGATCATTTCCTTAGGGATGCGCCATGCACTGAACTTCATTGAGCATCGCCGGAGGTGATTGAATGTGTGTCATCTTGCCTTTACAAAGACTCGCGATGGCTTACCGTTGTATTGAGCCAGTGCTGATATCCTTCCAAACAAGTCTGGCTACCAATTTGCTTACTCCAGGAGTATGAAGGGCTTGGTCTGCCACGGACGCAGTAATCGATCCTATGTGCAGGGCGCCTGCGACCACTGCGCCACACGCCTGGTATTATTGCATGAATGTAATCAAAAATAGTGCCCATAGCTTGTCATAGGTGAACCGCTGCTTTTGTATTCAAAAAATTTTTAAATAGGAACATGAATCCGTTTAAACAAGTTGAATGCTAGCTGACATTCGTTCTACATAGAATTTTCGGAAAGCAGTTTTTCGGTGTTTTTATTTAGATCCTTACCCTAGAACTATAGGAATTCCTGTGAAATCATATGAAGTTTGCGCAGTTAAATAAATAGTTGACATTGAACGAAATATATTGTTCAGGACGAGGGCGTTCTTCAATGGATAGAAATGGACAAAAACACGGGCGTATTCCGTACAAGACAACCGTTGCCGGAGAGAGTCAAGCAAATTCGCCTTTACCTCAGTATGAAGAAGGGAAAACGAGAAGTACCTGGTTTGTTATACATTCCACTGAATCCGCTGCTGTTCTGCTAATTATTCCATGTTCTTTTCTGGCGTATTAAGGCTCCCTAGTTGACATTTTTTTTTCTTGATGGACACGCAGAGAATAGCAGTTTTACCACGATGCTCTTTTTCACATTTTTGTATCCAAAATACAAGCTAATAACGCGAAAGAAATCCCGAGAATTCGTTTCCATAAGTAACATGCGTCTTGGGAGAGCTACATGGTTCCTTTTGCCTGCTGTGAAATTCCATTTCACAATCTGGATACGTGCTACGTAACCTCTCAACTAATCGAACCGAGATCTCTTTCATAAATGGATAGATCATTTAGATGCAAGTAAATTAGACATGTCCCAAATACCAGCAATGAATAGGTGAACATTTAACCCTTTTAAAACTTTAGGCGATTATGTGTGAAATAAAATACTGATGGTTTTCTCTAGTGGAACTCATCATCAATGTGGTCAACAGCTCAAATTCGGTTCCATTGTTCAAGAAGAGCAGCTACAAGGCAGTAGTCGCTGAAGATGTTGGAATCGGATCCCGGCTGCTGCAAGTGAAAGCCGATGGAGAGAATCCTATCAAGTGGGCTAATTCATTAATCCAGAAAACTAACTTCCCATTGTGGGCACCTTAATATCATGTAATTAATTAAGTCATCCCTTGCGACTTTTCTAACTGAAAAATAACCGGAAAGAAAGCCCATGCGCGAGCCTTGTTTTTAAAATTTCGTGATAGCATCACCCAAGGCTCTACGGTGATGTGCAATTTAGACTCGCCTGAACGAAATGAGTTTGCCTAATATACTCGAGAACAAAAGTACAAGCTAAACTATTCGTATGGGAAACTGGGACAAGTGTTCAAATGTACATTTGGTAACCTTTTAATTGCATCGTTTCTCCAAAAATCTTATAGATTGCGATTTGAAGCAGCTCAAGATCGGCATCGTAACTAATTCTAAAAATAAATCAAAGGCCTATCTTAGCTACTGCAAATGTCAACTGCTCTAACGTTGCAATCAAATTTTTCTTAACTGTGACTCAACAGAAGCCACTGGTTATGGGCTATGCCTAAACCAGTGGCTTCTCTGACTGACAACCCCGGTAGACAACACCACCTTATATAGGCTTCCTGGCTGTAACGATGTCTTTTAAGTGTTCATAATTAATGTAGATTTAAGCCTACGTCTTCAGAGATTCTTAGGTTCAGTGGCGTCCCTCAGTTTTTTTCAGCATGATTACAGTAGCTCGTCCTAAATGAGAACATAGTGAGGCAAGATTAGGTTTAATATTGAACTAAGTGAAGGATGAAGGATAAAGCTCTTGGTGTTGATCAATCCCTGAGGGATGCGCCATGCATTCGACTTCATTAAGCACCGTTTGGAGGTGATTGAATGCATATCTGGCCTTTACAATAACTCGCTGTGGCCTACCGATCTATGGAGCCAGTGCTGCTATCCACCCAGACAAGTCTAGTACCAATTTGCAGACCTCGGAGGGATGGAAGGCTCGGTGGGCCATAGGCAAGGGATCGATTCCACGTGTGCGTTGCAGGGCGCCTCCGATCACTGCGCCACACGCACGCCAGGGGGTGTCATAGTTATCACTGCTACGCACTGAACTAATAAACTATCTGAAATTATGTTGCACGCAATGAATTTAGATCTTAATTACAGTAGAAAATTTCGAGTAGCTACTTTTAAGTTACAGCACTTTAAAAATTAGACGAGTTTAGCTCTCAGCGTTCCAATACACGGAATACAATACGACGCTCCAATACAAGGAAACTTCTATTTTTCTCCTCCATTCACGTCAAATTTACAAGTTCCCTTGCACGGAAAATTTTGAAATTTACCCCAGATTAATCTCTGAATAGAGGCCACTGGCCATACTATCCTTGTTGACTTGGCACCGTCTCTTGATTTAGCGAGATGTGTAGCAGAATATTCCTTTATTGTTCTTCGTTTCGCCATGCTTAAACTAAATGCATGTCAACTCCCAGCTTGTTCCCTTTAATTCAAAATGAACATCCTTTCTTCAAATCTAATTCGCTAAGTGAGAACCCTGTTCGTCTTCCACTCACTCACTCAGTTGCAGATACTCTCTGGAAATCAGCACTGGGCCCACTAACTTGCTCGATATTGACGATGACGGTTTTATTCGAAACCTTGCTAAGTTGGACTTCGAGGCATTCAGATACATTGAAGGACGAATTCTTGCTCGTAATCAAGAAGGAAACACGGCATCCACTAACTTTTCCATCATCCTCAGTGACGTCAACGATAACAGGTGCACATTCTAACATTATCGAAAATGTAGCCCAAAAAGCAGAAACAGAAGATGGGAGACAGCGATAATAAATATTCCAGAGAACACTAACCATTATAGTGAAAAGTTTCCTCTCATTATCGGCCAAATGTATTGAATGCATTTGTCTCTCCATATTCATATCTCACTTACCCATCAGGAAAAAAAGCGAAGACTAGTAGAGATAATGCACGGTTTTTAGGCCGGTGTTTGTAAATGGTTCCGTATTATCAACCAGCATTGACGAATCTGCTGATGTTGGCTTTGTACTCGAGCTATCGTATCCTCTAGCTAGAGACGGCGATGAGGGCGAGTTCTCTCGACTTCTTTATTCACTCGTCGGAAGCGAGGACCACTTTGACATTGATAGGAGGTATTTATATAGATAGGCTTATGACGTAAAATTACTTTTAAAGCCTAGGAAAAAAACGCAAATTGAGGAAAATTTAAAGTAGTAGATGAATTCAAAGTTCAGCGTTACGAGACAAGCGAGATTAAATAGACGTTGAAGCCTTTACGTTACTTGTTACCTGTCACCTGTCGTTCCGTTGATCGTCGACTGCCTCAGTGAGCTTCAGTAAATCCTCCATTCTACCCTGTCGCGTGCAAGAGCAGACCCAGTGGGTTCTATTTGCTCTAGGGACTCGTTCACCATTACACCTTTCTTCTGCGCTTTTCATGAAGAACTGTGAACAACAGGTCGATCGTCTTCTTGTTGTGCAGTTGACATCCTAAGGAATCCAGTGACCAACGGTTCTTATTCATCGATCATCGTTCGAGCACATTACGTGTACAGCCCACCTTATCTTCAACATTTTGGCGTTTAGAACGACTTGTTTTATTTTTGCTTGTTAACGCAGGTCGGAGCTTCGGCTCCTTCGCTCATTTGTGTGACTCAAGTTATTCCTAGCATAACCGTTTGGATTGCGCGTTCAATAACGCTGAGTCGTTCATTTTTCTTTCATCCTGTTTACGCAGCGACCAAGTTTCTGACGCATACGTTAAAGCAGGGAGAATGGTGGTGTCGACAAGGTGGGCACACGGAATCGCGTGTTCTTCGTTCGTTTCACTACGCCTCATTGTTCTTGAAAGCTCCATAAGCAGCTCATTTCTTTCGGCTAAACTGTGGAGCTAAGCCGTTTATTTCACTTGTTCACCAATCTAACTGGTGCATTCGAGGATGCCCATTCGTTGAGCATTAATGGAGCATACGAAACCAACCCTTTCTCATAAACATCGTCTTTGTGAGATTTAGTTGAAGACCAGCCTTTCCACAGGCTTTATCAAGTCGGCAAGCATTCATTTTGCTTGGCTAATATTTGGTATTATAAGAACGATATTGTAATAGTATCAAGGACCGACTTTCTACTAACGTCGGCATTGAATTATGAATTCGCCGTTTTCTCTCTCAGCAATTGTTAGGTTTTTTTTTGTTAGGTTTTCTTTTTTTACTGTTTTTCTTTTCAAGAAGACCGACATACGCCAATTAATCAACGGGACCTTCGTGATCCGTGGAGAGAAGGCCCCGTCACGAAATGTCGGCGGCGTAGGCTTTGTCGTGCACCCGTCCATTGTCCATCTCGTCGACTCATACGAGATCCTTTCCCCTCGGATAGACGTCCTCCGTCTTCAACATTCGCATAAGAAGATCACTATTATTAACTGCTACTCACCAACCGACGCAGCTGATGAGTACGAAATAAATGCGTTCTACTATCAGTTGGAGGAAGTCATCCGCAGTGATAAAGCTTATCATAAATTTGTTGTCGGAGACTTCAACGCTAGAATAGGAAAGGCCAAAGAGAGCGAATACAGGATCGGAAATTATGGATTAGGATGAAGAAATGAGAATGGCAACCGTCTCGCAGGACTCCTGTCGGCAGCACGTCTCTTCCATGGAAACTCGTTTTTCAAGAAGAAAGAAAGCCATCGCTGGACATGGGAATCTCTTAACGGCATGACTCATGCGGAAATCGACCATATTCTGACAAACAGAAGATGGTGCCTACTTGACACATCGGTAGTCCCGTCATTCTGTACTGGTTCTCATCACCGCCTTCTTCGCGCGATGATTCGATTCAGCCGCAAGCTAAAAAAGAACTCTCTTCATCAACCACGGGGAAAAAGTCTAGCTGTACATGACGAGAACATTCTGAGCAAAGTCCTATCCAAACGTGACTGGCAGATTAAAGAAAATTCGATCGAAGACTGCGAGCTGCTTGTCGAAGGACTGAAGAGCTGTGCCGAATTCGCCTTAGTTCCTCAAGCAAGAAGTTTGGATCACATCTCCATCACTACTAAGGAGTTATTCGAAAAAAGAAGGAAACTGTAGCTTGATCCTACTGCAACAAGTTTAATATGGCTAGTAATAAACGCCAGCGGCAGAAGAGCTTTGCAGTAAGATCTACAATGGTACAAGCAGAAGAAACTACTGGAAGCAGCCGAGAAAAGAAGCAGTCTGAAAAAATACCGTATGGACTTGTGTGATTATAAGGTTCTGCTGTCAGCCCTGATGAACGAAGAGGGGATCGTCAAAACTTTCCGTCATGATATGGAATTAATAGCGGAAACGTTCTACACCAACCTTTTCCGCTCCACAATCCCGTCCCGGGCCCTAATATCCCTGCTGGAGAAACACTACCTGGAATCCCTCCATCGCAGGTTCGAGTTGCGATAGAAAGCATGAAAACAAGCACAGCTCGAGAACCAGACAACATCCCCGCCGATTTTCTTAGACCTGAAGGCCACAATTTACATGTACTTCTCGCAGACCATATGACAGCATACCTTCAAAAGGAAAAAATCCCAGACCAGTGGAGGACGTCGCGCACGGTCATCCTGCCTAAGAAAGGAGACCGAAAGGATCTTCGTAATTATCGTCCTATATGCTTGCTAAATGTACTCTACAAGCTTTTCACGAAGATTATCCTCTCGCGTATATCAAAGGCATTGGATGAGGCGCAACCAGTCGAACAAGCAGGATTTCGAAGAGGATTTTGCTGCGTGGACCACATCCAAACCGTCTCCAGGGTCATCAAAGTCTGCCAGGAATACTGCTTGGCTGTAGTCCTAACCTTTGTCGACTATGAAAAAGCGTTTGACAGTGTCGAAACGAATGCAATCCTATCAGCACTCGTCGACCAAGGAGTGGACGCGTTTTACAGAATAACTGTGTCCGACTGTTATCAGAACTACGAAAATACAGCTTTTTCATCGGCTTCTTACCATACCCATAGGAAAAGGGGTTCGACAGGGCGACACAATATCGCCAAAGCTGTTCAGTGCCGCACTGCAGTGGATTATGAAGTCACTCGATTGGGATCAGAAAGGCATACGTATTGATGGAAAATTCCTATCAAACCTTCGCTTTGCCGACGACATTGTCATCTTCTCAAGAAGTACTAGCGAAGCAGAGATGATGATCAACGAGCTCATCGAAACAGGGATAAAGATCGGACTTCGCATAAATCGAAAGAAGACCCAGTTCATGAAAAACCCATGGTGCGAAGGCGAAAAAATTGAATTGCATGGTTCCCTCATTGCAGAGACCACCTCGTACGTATACCTTGGGCGATCAATGAACATGGAAAATAGCATGAAGGAAGAGCTAGATAGAAGAAGGAGAGCAGCTTGGGCCGCATTCGGGCCTCTTAAATAAGTCACCGACCAACTGAAGAACCCGAGAGTCCGCGCTCATCTCTTCGATTCTACGGTCCTCCCAGCGTTCTGTTATGGTGCAGAGACGTGGATTGATAGTTCAACAACGTCAAGAATTCTTCGCACCACTCATAGAGCGCTTGAGCGATGTCTTCTAAGACATAACCGGCACTCTCAATATCTAGCCGGAATGCGAAGCTCTAACCTTCGAAATCTGTCACATCATCGAGATCCAGGAGAATACACATCGAGAGCGAAACATAGATGGGCCGGTCACATAATGAGAAGAACAGACGACAAATGGACAAAAAGAACAGTAGAATGGACTCCGAGAGAATGTAAACATCCATTGAACGACCACCTACACGTTGGGTGGACGTGTTCGTAAACAATGTTAATCAGCTGTACCCGCAACTGCAATTGTTTTGCAGATCACGGTATGAGTCTCGCAAGCGATACCATGCTCGAACAAGACCACCACCATGGACTACAATTGCGAGAGAAAGGAACGAAACATAACCGGCACTCTCAATATCTAGCCGGAATGCGAAGCTCTAACCTTCGAAATCTGTCACATCATCGAGATCCAGGAGAATACACATCGAGAGCGAAACATAGATGGGCCGGTCACATAATGAGAAGAACAGACGACAGATGGACAAAAAGAACAGTAGAGTGGACTCCAAGAGAATGCAAACGTTCCCTTGGGTGAACACCTACACGTTGGGCGGACGTGTTCGTAAACAAAGTTAATCAGCTGTACCCGCAACTGCAATTGTTTTGCAGATCACGGTATGAGTCTCGCAAGCGATACCATGCTCGAACAAGACCACCACCATGGACTACAATTGCGAGAGAAAGGAACGAATGGCATATGTGCTGGGGTCCGCACAACTCGTGAAGACGGACCGTCCAAGTATCCAAGTAATTGTTAGGTTGTTAAACAGCATATGTTTACTTCCATACAATAACACACATACAACACAATCGTAGCTGACGTTTCGGCAGAATCATCTTCTTTAGAACCTGGAAGGGTACACTAATACGAATGCTGTTTAACAACCTCGCAATTGTTGAGAGAAAACGACGAAGAACGATATTGTCAGCAAAGCGATGATGGTTTAATTGGCGACCATCAATTTTCACTCCCATGTTGCCCCATCCCAGTGTTCAGACGACGTTCTCGAAGGTGGCGCTAAATAATCCTGGTGAGATGGTATCGCCTTGCCTAATCACTCTTTTGACGTCGATGTTTATCGTTGAAGGATGGTGATCTTTTGATCCTGAAATTTTTATACAGCTCACGAAGAATCTCTATATACTGATTTGGATCTCCATTACTGTCAACGGCTTCCATTACTGGTTTTATCTCAACTGAATCAAAGGCTTTCTTTAAATCGATGAAAGTGAGACGAAGTGGTTTCTTGTACTCTCTCAAGACTTCAATGAGTTTTGTTATCACGCAGATATGCTCCGTAGTACTGAATCCTTTTGAAACCTTTGTTGCTCACATGGCTGTCGTCCGTTCAGTGAGTATTTTGTCAGTCCTGTTTGCGATGACTCGAGCGAAACGTTTGTAGACGGCAGAGAGTAAGCAGATTGCGCTCGATCCATTGTTATTGCAGAGTACCTCTAACTGCGGCGCTGAAAGCGACCGAGTGTGCATAGTGTCTGAGTTATTCGCAGGGTTTTCAGAACGTCCACAATAACTTTGGCATCTAAACTGGACTACGAGAGTCAGCGATCGCATTCACTGACGGTTCGCTGTGTGGACAACGCTGGCGAGGAGCCGTTCAACGAAGTTTTCGCGTCGGTCGGTTCATCTTTCACTTTTTTCATTCTCTTCTACTGTTCTTTCCATTTCTTCAGCATATCAAAGCTCAATATTTTTTCTCGCTTTCGATAACATTGTTCTCGTTTCCATTTCCTTTTGCTTTTTTTCGTTCATTTTTGGTCCTTGACAACTTTCTTTTCCCGACATCTTGAAAAGACAGCTTTGCATGGTTCTGTGCAGCGAGCATTAAGCGAATCCAAATCTCATCACCAGAATTCTCATAAATACATCACCTAGTGATCAAATTATAAAAGGATAAGAGGTAAAGCTTTCGGCGTTGATCAATCCTTGAGGGATGCGCCCTGCATTCGACTTCATTAAGCATCGTTTGGAGGTGATTGAATGCATATCTGGTCTTCACAGTGCATCGCGACGGCCTACCGATGTATCGAGTCAATGCTGCTATACTCGGAAACAAGTGTGGTGGAAATCAACCGACTCCGGAGGGATGAAAGGCTTGGTGGACCATGGGCTCGGCGATCGATTCCACGTGTGTGCTGCAGGGTCCCTTCGACCACTGCGCCACAAGCGCCCTATCAAGTTATAGACTATGCCATTTTTATCAAAACTTTTCGTCCTTATTTCAAAAAGACTTTCTTTTCATCTATTTAGTAACCACCATGCCATCGAAAACTTAAGACCGAGGGCAAAAAAAAGCATATCACCAGAAGTTACGGAAGCTGTGTTGAGCTAATATTCTGTGTTCGATCTTCGACCTGAGTTTATCGATGCCATCGATAGTCCTGCAGCGGGGGAAACACATCAAATAACGAGAATGATGTCGCAGGGGTGCCTAGTCAATATATAGTTATCATGTGGTCGTTTCTGAGTCCAACACTTCCAGCACGTGGCGAACAGTTAGTTTCCAAAAGTTTTTGTTGGAGAGACAAGATTTTAACTTATCTTGGCCACATGTGCCTCACCTAATCACGCAACTGGTGATTGATTCGCTGCACTGTTAGCGGGGCCCGGCTCCATGCCCAGCAGGAATTCTTAGAGCAGTAATCAACGGCGATCCCAGCAGTAGTAAAAAGAAACCTTGCACTTGCCTGGATTTCGCCTTGGTTAAACTGATGACTCTCGTCACCTCTTTGCAGATATGCGAAGGTGGGACCCGAATCATTGAGGTAGGTCACCCAATTCTCGACCTTAATCATTTGGCAATTTTTTCACTTGGTAATTCACTTGGCAAAAAGTTTTCTTGGAATACAATAGCCGACGTTTCGGCGGTTTCGCCTTCTTCAGAGCCTGGCAAGGTCAAATTGAGATGCGATCTACTCAGCCAAACACTTTCATAACCCTAACAGATAAAACTTCACAAATAAATTAGCATTCGCATAAGAAACAGCTTCATTTAAACACCTGCCGTTTATTTTTTTGTAAAGTTAGTTGGTGGATAGCAGCCGCACATAGTAATACGTGGGCGAGGACTGTGCCTGTGTCAGGTTATTGGATTAGCCTGAGGTATGGCGCCAGGTCACGCGCGATGACAACACACTCCTCCTTGCGGTTCATTTTTGGATATTTGGAATTGATCCAAAACGCTTCAAGAGTTTTACGTGCTGATGTTTTCGATTCGTGCGTGAGGATAGTGACTCCTACTTCGAAATCTTCTCCTTTATGTTCCTGCATCCTATGCGCGCCTAGTGGAGTGTTTGGTTTTAATTTAGATTTACCGACTAGGTGTTCTTCTATGCGGACGCAAAGCGGTCTACCCGTTTCGCCAACGTATTCATCCCCGCACGCTTTGCAAGAGATCAGGTAGACTGTACCCGAGCTCATGCAATCACCGTCTCTACCGTTAGGGCAAATTACGCAGTTTTTCGTTATACATAGATGGTCATGTAGGCGGTTGCGAACTATTTGGCGTCTTAGAGTGTCCGGTGGTATTTCTATCACTCTTGCAGAATTCTCTAGACCGGTTCTTATTAAGCAACGTTTTATAGCTGCACTATTTCGCCAGAAATAAAGGGCAAAAGGAACGGAGCCTTGTCTTCGCTAGAATTATCGCTTTGGAGCGTAGTCTTTCCTCTATGCCTATGCCGAGAAGCTACAGTTTCGTAACCATTTGAAATGGCTATTTGTCGCTCCAGCTTCAAGAATTCTTCCCTTTGCTCTCTACCTGTGCACACGTTGGTGGCGGATCGAAACATATTTCTTTTAAGCGCCCTTTTAGTGCGTGAGGGATGAGAGGAGAGGTAATGAACCAGTATATTCTTACTACTTGGCTTTCGATACCATTTTGTGATGTAGCCGTTTTCGGGTAGCTTGACTTGAACGTTTAGGAATGGAAGCCAGTTTTCTTTCGCTTTCTCACAGGTGAATTTTATGTACTCTGACTACTTGTTCAATAACTGGAAACATTTATCCATCTCCTCTTGTGTGGAGCAGATGACAAAACAACCATCTATATACCTGCAGTAGAGTAATAGCCCGGGGTCGCAAAACAAAACATCAGCGCGTAAAGCCCTTGAAGCGTTTTGGATCAATTTCAATTATCCAAAAATGAACCACAAGGAGGAGTGTGTTGTCATCACGCGTGACCTGGCGCCATACCCTAGGCCAATCCGGTGACCTGACACATGCACACTCCTCGCCCATGTTCTGTTATCTGTTCGGCTGCTATCCACCAACTAACTTTACAAGGAATAAATGGTAGGCGTTTAAATGAAGCTATTTCTTATGCGAATACAAATTTATTTGTTAAGTTTTACTGCTAGGGTTATAAAAGTGTTTGGCTGAGTAGATCGTATCTCAACTTGACCTCTCCAGGCTCTGAAGAAGGCGAAACCGCCGAAACGTCAGCTATTGTATTCCAATAAATTCTATAATAACTACCTCGTGTCTGCTTATTGAAATAAAACATCGAATTATCAATCAATGCCGAGGTTAACAGAAAGTCGGTCTTGGGAAAAAGTTTTCTAGCAATTCCTTCCTCAGCATGCATAGCGACAATGAATGGCAGATCGAAGACTAGTCAAGTAGATCTTCATCTTTCATACGGCATGGATTGCATCGTGTTGTCACTGTGAGGTGGCTGAACACGTGCAAGTGCTGGTCAAGAGTGATAAGGTGGTGGTCACGCTTCGGTGGTTTGCGACACCTGTCACAGCTCGCCGACGTCGGAAGAACATTGGCCTCAACGTACTCACGATTTTCATCGCTCTTATCGTCATGGCATGCAAGAGGGCCAACAAAATGCTTTATTATTGCATGAGAGCCTAAGTTGTCAGTAAAAGCATCCTTAAGTGCAAAATAATGAAGTTCAGGTGATCGTGCTGGTACGAGACGTGAACGACAACCCACCGGTTATTCACAATTCCGATCTGGATCACCTCACCGTTTACGAGGACACACCCGTTGGAACTTCAATCTCTACTGTCAGCGCAAGTGATCTTGATGAAGGTCAGCTTACTAGTGACTAATATTTATTATGCTAGTTAATTTAAGTGAAGTATAAACGTACTGAAGGGACTTCATGGGAGTATAATTTGGGAACGCCGAGTTTCCAGCGTTATCTAAGAACATGGGAAATTCACTTTTTTTTGTCTCATATAGTTAGAGGTAAGAAAACAATTTTTTCAAACTCTTATCAGAAACATTTAGGAGGTAAACAATCGGTAATTCTCGATGCCAATCATACCCTTTTCTCTGTGACCGACGGAGGGAAATTAGTGGTAGCTGAAAAATTGGATGGTCATGCAGGAGAAAGAGTACGTTTTTAGAAAAATCTGCACGAAATCTCGTTAGAAAAGACAGTGGTTCGAAGACGTCGAAACGTTAGCCGATAATAAATATTATTATGAACCTCGTGTAAGCTCATCAAGGAAAAAATACGTATTGATTAAGCACACCGAGGTTCAAGGAAAGTCGGTTTCGAAGCGCTAATGGATATGACTTGTTGGATAAAAAGTGGTAACACTTTAAACAAAAAGTTTTAACTACAATGCTGAGATATTTGCAAAACTCTGGACCACAGGTGTCCACGATAGGGACGAACGCGCTATTACCCTTTGCGGGGGCTAATGCCTTCACCACCACACCGTGCGGGTCTTTCGGTCCGCCTCTCACCTTTTAATTTTTAAATTCACCACTCAGTTTCTGGTGAGTCCACCTGATCAAAATGAATTCAAGTGGTCTCAGTGTTGCACACAACTTCTGTTTTATAATGTCTTGAGTAATGAAAAAATTAAGATGGAATGAAATGGGTGACGTTTTTCCTTTTCTACTTTCAATTTCAGCAGTTGACGTTGTGTCAGAAGAGTAATCCATCATTTAGAAGCGGTGATTAAGTGCATGACAATTTAGATCTGCTCTCATATCCAGGCTACGGACTCCGGATCGCCGCCACTCTCAGTCTCGTACCCATATTGTGTCACCGTATACCCAGCTTCCAACAACCACCACAGTCCCTTGATTAGTAAGATTTTTCGCTCAAAATGATAGCATCGTCTAAGTTTAGACTAAGACTTGCTGTGTGAATTCAGTATTCCCAAAGCCAAATTCTATCCACTACTTCGATGAGAATGTGCGATACGATGAACTCCTGCGCATCAAACTGCTTGAGGAGGATGATATGGGATTGGTAACGTATAAATTCGAGCAGACATTTAAGAAGGTATGTATTATATAAGAGCGTTATGAGCTAAATTTAAATGATTTTCACCAAAAATGACATAAATTTAACTAATTTATTTTGACCATTCGAAAGGTAGTTCTCTCAAAGGTCTTTGCTTACACCTGGGCATTGAAACCAATGCAAAAATATGCTAAAGAAAGAGAGGAAGTTTTAATATTGAAAAATCTAGCCACAATGATACTGAGACATTCGCAAAACTTGAATCTTGGGCCAGATCACCCTTTTCGGGGGCTGTCGTATGGTACACTGCACCACTGCGAGCCATCCTTTGCGTTTTTCTCAGCTAGTTTTCTACCTAATGCTGTCATCAGCAATTACCTGTCGGCGGGGTTGATCTGGGAGCACAAATCGGCATTGAGCCCAGTTAAGCTGAGGCGGTAGTCGAAGTACCCTGTTGTGAAAACTGTAGCAGCAGCAAACATAAGGTTAACATTGGAAGTAATATTCTTCTTGATATTCTTCTTGAACGGATCTTGAACGGCCCGTCCTCACTAGTTGTGCGGGCTCCAGCATAATCACTATTTTTTGGAAATATCTTGGTTAAGTCATTGTGGCTCCCAGGAATCCCGAGGACAGCCTGTCCAAGGTCTGCCCCAGGTAGTCACCACGACAGGCAGTCGCAGCCCTTGTGGATCAGAGGGAGATTTGCCACTATGCGACTCTGATACCAGGACGCTGGTGGATCCTGGTGTTGGTTTACTCATAGTTAGGCTTCCTGATGGAAACTCCGGACTCCTTTTCAGCTTGGGAAACCCTGCCGGGGGGACGAATCTCCTCGCTGTACAACACGGTCTGACAACCCAGGTACACCTCTCAGCCACGATGGAGCGGTAAACCGTTGGGAGGAATCTTAAAAGCTGACATTTTTCGTCTTTAGCTGTTTCCAAGCAAGCTTACCTTTAAATTTTGCTTTTAATACGTCTATGTCTGGAATAAAAAAGGAAAAGAAGAAAGGAATGGACCATTGACCTAACTTCTTTTGCTTTGTGTTTCTTTTTCAAATTTTCTATGGCCCTTAAGTGGATGCTCGGCCTCAGACTTGGAACAGATCAATAGCGAAATCAGTTCACGTAGAAGCTGATATGATGAAATAAACGAGAATGAAGGTGCAGTTTCCAGGATTGGGAAGCCTTCTCACTGAACGCTTCCGGTTCTCTGATATCGAACTCGCCGTTCGACTTTGAGCGAAAACCGGTGCACGAGCTGCGCATATTGGCTTGCCACTACCTGAACTGTTCTTCCGTGCATGTATTCATTTCCGTCAACGACCGCAACGATAACTGCCCGCTCTTCCCTCGGCAGGTTGATTTCCACTTTCATTGATTTTCTCTTTTTTAAATGAGTTCCACTTTATACTTTTATTAATTCCTTGTTCCATCTTAGTCCTTAATAGAGGATTTGATCATGCAGGCAAGAAGGATAAGGTACGATGTCATCGGGGTGGCCAAGACGAGAAGACGCCACCCATTCATAGAGGACTAGACGACGTCGGCGTTGGCGTCAACACGAGTTTAACCATGAATACCGATTACACCATGCTATGCTAAAACGAAAGTCGAGCAGTTCTATACGGACTTTGTGGAGTTATGCAGAAAAGACCGTAAATTCTTCAATGTGATCATTGAGGACTTTAGCCCTAAGATCCGAAGCATAAGAACATCTAAAGAATGTCAAATTAATATTTGATTAGAACGAGCAGAGTGAACGGGTTTGTTTGTCATGGCAATTAAGACCTTTCACGGAAATCACAATTCCAGAGGCGACAATCTCAACGCTTGACGTGGAAGACCTCCAGTGGAGAGCACCATGACGAGATAAACTACATCATAGTAATTCGAAGGTTTGCTAAACCGATGTTGACGCTGTCTCAAAATCCTACACAGAATCACACGATAACTTCCTTCCGTAAGATTTTATTTCTCGCGGAGCCAAAAGAAGGCTGCTACGGTTAAAAAACGAAGACGCGAAACCTACATAAACTGCGATTCATTCAGATCTTTCAGATCTCGATTCATGGGATGATGGCACTCTATATTTCAGGATCGCGCTGTGAAATCTTAGAGTTCCAAATTTACGTAAAGACGTTTGCTTTCAAAAAGCTCGGGCTATGATGCCATAGTGAAATCATGAGCCACAGACAACCGCTAACCTACGTTCGAGCTCTCAAAATACTGCAGATTGGTGATAAAAGATGGTTTCAAAGAAAAAAGAGCAGCAGTTAAAGTCGAAGCTGCAGAAGCTAGTATTGAACTCCGACGCCCACGCGAAACAGTTATATACCCCAGAAAGGCAAGGGAGAAAATCATTTAGGACTAGTACTCGGATCTCTTGAATAGTCGCGTCCTCCTGCCCTCATACGAAATAAAGGAAAATGGATATGTCCTACCACCGCTTCTCCCTTCCGAAATCCAACATGCCGTTTCGTCGGTGAAAAATCGAACAGCACCAGATCCGAACAGGATAAGATCAGGACACCTGAAGAACCTTCCGCCAGTCCTCGTAAACACACTGGCTCGGCTCTTCACTCGTTACTGGTCTGAATGCAAAGTCCCTACTCAGCGGAAGGCCAGCAAGGCCATGCTAACGCCTAAGAAGTGTGACCTCCACGATATCGCCAACAATCGTCATATCTGCTTACTATCTGTCATATATAAACTTTTCGCTCAAGGCATCCTAAACACGATTGGCAGAACACTTGGCGAGGGATAGCCATGTGAGGAAGCGGTGTTGCGGAAAAGATTTTATACGATAGACCGTATCCACACTGCGAGAAGGCTCACTGAAATATCGCGAGAATGCATGAGACTTGTCTATCTCACTTTCTTTCAAATTTAAGGAAAGCGTTTGAATGAGTTGAGATAGAAGCTGTCATGAAAGCTCTGAAAAGCCAAGGAGTCTTTAAAATTAAGTTCATGGAAGTACATTGATCGAAACCAGAAACTTAAGGAAAAACTGGTGATGGTGATATTTTTTCACCATAGCTCCAATAATTTCTATTTGGTTTCCAGGTTTTCCACTTGTCGCTTGTTGAAAACGACCGATCTCCTCCACCCAGGCAGATTGGCCACGTCCCGGTCGCTCTCGACGCCGATTTTCACACCGACAATACCAAGGTGGGAAAAGAACAGTTAAATCTTTCGTTTTGAACAAGTTGTAGTAATTCGATAAGCTTGATCAGAGAAAAAAAAAACGAAGGGAAAGATTGAGGAAGCATGGGAGCGATGGAGTTTTTCGCAAATCTTGTTTGGTTTGAACTACATTAGCCATTAGTTGTCGAAAAGTGAGAGGAGCTATTCAGGAATTTTCTTGCTTTAAATAGCACTTATTATAGTTGAATATTGAGTCAGAAGGGGCAGAATTAACAAAATGCCGAATATGCGCTAAAACTCTAAGCCGATTAATTGAGCAGATGCGTTTGAAATGGAGCAGAAACTGGCTGGCTGATTTGCTGGATTCACTGGTTTTCTGCTCGTATCCCGGTATGCTCCGATAGTCTCCATGACCGAACCACTCGTTCATCATTTCGGCGAGAAATAAATATGGCCGCCTATCATATTTAGATAATACAGATTTCTTAACACCAAAGCTTTTAATGCAATTTGTGGATAGAGGAAAACATTCCAATGTGTAACTGCATGGGAATCAGAACACTTCCTCAGGTGTGCTACAGCAGTGAGTCGGCGTTGTTTTTCTTCCTCGAGCCAACACTGCCCGTTCTCTACACGAACCACAGTTTTGATCGCGAACAGGAATCAGAACATCAGTTTAAGGTTAGCCGTATTCACATTTTGAACAGCAGTTCTTTCAGTACATTGTTTTCTGTCAACATATCATAGAACTCGGTGAATGTCATCATGTGTCCCTGTGTATTTGCTACACCTCCTTCTGATATCCATAAAACACGCCAATTTTGAGTAATTTTAGCCGAGCGAAAACAATACCAATGCCATTTTTATTTTCTTATAATAATTCTTTTATAATAACAACACCATTTTTTATTTACTGTCTATTACTATTTTTCACGGCACGGTATTTCGTGTGATACAATCACAATGATGCTGAGACACTTGCAAAACTGCGATCCGCAGGTGTCTGTGGTCGGGAACGAACACGCTACTACCCTTTCCGGAGGCTAAAGCGTTCACCATCACACTATGCGGGTCCTTCGTTTCGTCTGTTTTTTAGCTAGTAATATCAATCAGAGCTATATGTACATAAATATAAATAAATCCCATCTCAGCATCATTAATACCAAAGATTTTCATTAAAATATTGGGCGCAGTCGAAACAAAGCTCAAGTAACATGTTTGTAGCAGTAAACAACTCATTATACCTATAGCTGTGTGCTCTGCTATGTGAAAGTAGTTTTTTTCCTTTTACAATTCTTCCATGCTACTGTGTTTCGCGAAGACCAGCTTTCTTCTTGACGTGTTTCATCTTGTAAATCTACTGTAGTCCAAGTCCAGCTAGATTTCATTTTGTAGGCTTCTTCTATATGTTTATAAATTTGTCTTTTATAATGTGAACAAGTTTTTAGGTAATTACCCAAGTTTGAGGTTTCAACACCTCTCCGAATTAACTAGTAGAAAGACCGAGCGAAGGATTCGACGCCGAAAACACACCTCTCTCTGATCCACATCGTGGTGAAGATCTGGATACGCCCTTGCAAGGTTGAGTCAGGACTCCAGGGAGGGCCAAGTTGCACGACCAGCAATAGGCCAGCCACACAGCGGGTGCTCCGTCTATGACGTCAAGCGGTGAGACTACCGGTGAGAGGCTAGAAATCTCCAGTTGTGAAGGACGTCATTGGAAACGGATCTGAAGAACACACGAACGACACACCATGGAGATTGTTTCTTACTGTACACGTATAATGCCAGAACGCTCTCCACAGACGCCGATCTCCATGCGATCATTGTAGTCGCAGATCGCAATAAATTTCATGCGATCGCATTGCAAGAAACAAAAATTAGGACGACCGACATACGCCAACTAGACAACGGGACCCTTGTGATCCGTGGAGAAAAGGTCCCGCCACGAAATGTCGGCAGCCTAGGCTTTGTCGTCCACCCGCCCATTGTCCATCTCGTCGACTCATACGAGATCCTTTCCCCTCACATAGCCGTCCTCCGTCTTCAACTGCCGCATCATAAGAAGATCACTATCATCAACTGCTACTCACCAACCGACGCAGCTGATGAGTAGGAATTAAATGCGTCCTACTATCAGTTCGAAGAAGTCATGCAGTGATAAAGCATATCATAAATTTGTTGTCGGAGACTTCAATGCGAGATTAGGAAAGGCCAACGAGAGCGAACACGGGGTTGCAAATTTTGGATTAGGAGGAAATGAGAATGGCAACCGTCTCGCAGAACTCCTGTCAGCAGTACATCTTTTCTTTGGAAGCTCGTTTTTTCAGAAGAAAGAGAGCCGCCGCTGAACATGGAAGTCTACCAACGGCATGACTCATGCGGAGATCGACCATATTCTGACAAACGGAAGATGGTGCATACTTGACACATCGGTAGTCCCGTCATTCTGTACTGGTTCCGACCACCACCTTCTTCGCACGAAGATTCGATTCAGCCGCCAGTTGGAAAAGAACTCTCATCATCGACTACGAGAAATTGTCTAGCCGTATACGACGAGAACACTCTGAACGAAGTCCTATCCAAACGTGAATGGCAGATTAGAGAAGACCCGACCGAAGACTGCAAGATGCTTGTCGAAGTACTGAAAAGCTGTGCCGAATCCGTCTCAGTTCCTCAGGCAAGAAGATCGAACCGCATCTCCACCACTAATAAGGAGTTGCTCGAAAACGGAAGGAAACTGAAGCTTGATCCCACTGCAACACGCTTAGCGCAGCTAGTAATAAGTGCCAGCTGCAGAGGAGCTCTGCAGGAAGATCTACAGCGGTACAAGCAGAAGAAACTACTGGAAGCAGCAGAGAAAAGAAACAGTCTGAAAAAATGCCGTCGGGACTTATGTGATTATAATGTTCCGCTGTCAACCCTGATGAACGAAGATGGGATCGTCAAAACTTCCCGCCATGATATGGAATTAATAGTGGAAACGTTCTACACCAATCTTTTCCGCTCCACAATCCCGTCACGGGCCCTAATATCCCTGCTGGAGAAACACTACCTGGAATTCCTCCATCGCAGGTTCGAGTTGCGATAGAAAGCATGAAAACAAGCACAACTTGAGAACCAGACAACATCCCCGCCGATTTCCTTAGACCTGAAGGCCACAATTTACATGCACTTCTCTCGGATCATATGGCAGCCTACCTTCAAAAGGAAAAAATCTCAGACCAGTGGAGGATGTCACGCACGGTCATCCTGCCCAAGAAAAGAGATGGAGGGGATCTTCGTAACTATCGTCCCATATGCTTGTTTGGTGTACTCTACAAGCTTTTCACGAAGATTATCCTCTCGCTCATATCAAGGACATTGGATGAGGCGCAACCAGTCGAACAAGCAGGATTTCGAAGAGGATTTTGCTGCGTGGACCACATCCAGACCGTGTCCAGGATCATCGAAGTCCGCCGGGAATACCGCTTGCCTCTGGTCCTAACCTTTCTCGACTATGAAAAAGCGTTTGACAGTGTCGAAACGAAGGCAATCCTATCAGCACTCGTCGACCAAGGAGTGGACGCGTCCTACAGAATAACTGTGTCCGACTGTTATCAGAACTACGAAAATACAGCTTTTCCATCGACCTCTTACCATACCCATAGGAAAAGGGGTTCGACAGGGCTTACGTATTGATGGAAAATTCCTATCAAACCTTCGCTTAGCCGACGACATTGTCATCGCACTCTGTTATGGTGCAGAGACGCGGGTTGATACTTCAACAACGTCAAGAATTCTTCGCACTACTCGTTCGATCGTTTGAGCTATGTCTTCTGAGACATAACCGGCACTCTCAATATCTAGCCGGAATGCGAAGCTCTGACCTTCGAAATCTGTCACATCTTCGAGATCCAGGAGAATGTACATCGACAGCGGAACATAGATTCGCAGGTCACATGATGAGAAGAACAGACGACAGATGGACGAAAAGAACAGTAGAGTGGACTCGAAAAGAATGCAAACGTCCCCTTGGGCTACCACCTACACGTTGGGCGGACGTGTTCGTAAACAAACTTAATCAGTTGTACCCGCAGCTGCAGTTGTTTTACAGATATGAGACTACGGTATGCCTACTACGGTAGGTTACACGGTATGAGACTCGCAAGCGCCACCACGCTCGAACAAGACCATCGCCGTGGACTACGATTTCGAGAGAAAGGAACGAATGGCATATGTGCTGGGGTCCGCACAACTCGTGAAGGCGGACCGTCCAAGTATCCAAGTATCCAAGTATTGTCAACATTACTCCAGTTAATGCTTGAAAGTTAATCCGTTTAGCACGATATTTATTTTTATGTAATTTTATTTGTGTAGTGATATAGAGGATTAAGAGATAAAGTTTTCGACGTTGATCAATCCCTGAGTGCGGTGGTGTGGCCATATATAAAGCCAGCGTGTTGTCCTTCCAGACTAGTCTGTTACTCTTTTGCGGACTTGAGAGGTATTTGAGCACTTGATTGGCTAGAGACGAAGGAATGAGTACTGTGTATGGATACTGCAAGGCACCTGCAAGTACTGAGTTGTGCCACCGGATATCCATGTGATATGAACATTTATGTTAACGATTTATTAGATCTAGAACGGATGCTTTAAGGCTATCTTTGAATAAGTGAAATATTTATAGGTCATTGCCTATGACTGCCAGTTGGCTTGTATTGATCCACACCAATCCCAGAACGCCACCATCACCGGCGTTCTGACGGTGAACGACGTGAATGACAACTTCCCACGTTTTAGCGAAAAGGCTTACTACTTCACCGTGATACAGGTACTGTAGAAACGACAAATGTCCTTTTTCCTTACATTTTGAGAATTTCCTGTCGCAATCTGATAATCGCCATAAAATTCACCACATTCGTAGATTTTTTATGAGGGCAGCTAGATACTTAGAAGATGGTTAGTGTACACTCAATGAAAAGCTGACTTACGCTTGCCGGCGTATCTTTAGATGTATTTTTTTGCTGGCTACTAACTATACCAGGTGAGACTTCAACATCTGTTTGTTCATTGTCCTATAGTCAAGTTGCCAAATGAATATTTTGGCAAGTTAAGAAAAATGTCTGACTTGGAATGTTTTTAAGACTTACTTGCACTTAACGGCTTTAAAAACAAACGCAAAAATAGTACATTTATAGATGAGCGAAGGGAAAGCCTCACCATTTGCATAGAACTCGGTTTTTCGGAGTTCATTTTATTACAGTGTTCTTATTTTATCAATTAATTCACTGACTATCTTCGATGTGATCGTGGGTCTTCTGGTGATGTTTTGGCTTGAACTTATGCCTTTCGAAAAGGTACTATTAGGTAGATTAACTAATACTTTATTATGATGACAGCTACTTTATTACAATGTTAGCCTTTTATTTTCTCCCTACTATAATTTTTACGGCAGAGTATGATGTGAATGACAACTACAACGATGCTGAGATAATCGCAAAATTTGGAGCCGAGCCACATCGAACCACGATTTCCCTCTCCGGGAGCTCAAGCATTACACATTGCGCCACGAAGTCTCTTTCTTTGCGTCTCTCTCAGCTAGTTCTCTACCCAACACTCCATGAGCACCCGTCAGAGAGATTGGTTTTGGGAGCACAAATCGGCATTGAACTCAGCTAAGCTGAGGCTGTAGTCGAAATCACAATCACAACTTTATTATTTTTGTGCTCGTATTAAGTGGTGTGAAATACCTTAATACCTTGTCTATTGTTATATAGGTATGACTGAAACATTTTTATAATGTTTAAAATTAGCCTCAGATGGTGTTTGAGGAGATTGCCTTTATTGGCTTGATGGCTAACATGGAAACATTACTCAATAAGGATTACTCGACCCAAACAATTGCTGGAATTTTTTGCTCCTTTGCTCCTACATGGTGTTTATTTCTATCGCGCATTCAGTTTTTTACTTAGTAGCATAAGGTGGTCTAACGAAAACTATTTTGAGGGACAAGCCTCTCCTGGAAGTCATCTGGGTCGCGTATCAGCAACAGATTTCGATGTTGAAACTAATGGCCTAAATTATTCGATTTCAGGAGCGATAAGGGCTCCCAAACAGGTCTGTGAAGTTTCTCTGAAGCAATCCCATCTGTAATTATTGTTGTCGTGACATACAGAGCTTCCCGCTGTCGAATGCACCGATATCAATAGAAGCTGGAACAGGCAGACTGACGGTCAATGAACCATTGCGTGAGCCATCCTACTCTTTCACAGTCGTCGTAACCGACGGCGTTGGTCATGTGGATTCAGCTGCTGTTGTGGTATGTTTTGGAATATTAAACCTCCTTGCCTTGAAGAAGTTAACGATTCTTGTTAACGAGATTATCCACTTATTCCTTATTACTTGTCAAGTTTGTTTTTGAATGCTACTAGACGATCACTTCTCGAACATGTATAAAAAAAATACTTGGATACTTGGACGGGTCCCCGTGCTTAAGCGGGCCCTAGCATAATTTTCATTCCTCGGAATTTTAATTGATCCAGCAATTGTGCTTCCCGAGTCCCAAGGTCAGCATAACAAAAGTCTACCGCAGATCGTCACCACCACTGGTAGTCGCCGTGCTTGCGGATCAGAGGGAGCTTTCCCACCATGCGGCTAGTTTGATACCAGGACGGTGGTGGATCCTGGTATTGGTTTACTTTTAGCTAGGCTTCCTAGTGGAAACGTCGGACTACTTCTCAGCTTGGGAGACCCTGCCGTGGAGATGGATCCCCGGCTGTACATTGCAGTTCGACACCCAAGAATACCTCCCAGCCACGATGGGGTGGTAAAACGTTGGGAGATGTATAAGAACACAAAGGCTGAAGCAGAAACATTTGAATGAAAGAAGTTTTTTGCACTGTTTAGATTTCGGTTATTACCTACTCACAGCAGACTGAACTGCTCTTCGATGCGCCTTTTGACTTTATCAACAAAAATGAGAAGAATGTCGTGAAGTACGTCTACATCCATTTCCTTATTTTCTCATTTATCAGTGTTGCCACTTCTCCTACTTAGTTGTTTATTTTCAAATGCCATTCCGTTCCTTTTTTGTGCCGAATTATGCCCATTAATAATTATTGCAGTGTAGAGAATTTCTCTCTCAAATAGAGAATTCTCTATCTATCTAACAAATATATTTCACTAATCGATACAGAACATATCTCGTAACTGCATGCTAATGACGTGGGTCGCAGGATCAAGGCACGGGTCGCAAGATTTAGTCCTTAGGCAGTGAATCGTCCTTGGTAACATATCTGGTGGTGTGCCTGGTGGCTACGAGATGCTTTGTCTAGTGGCATGCCCGAAGGCTAAGATGGCATGTGGATGTAGGGCACGCACGCGGGCGTTGTGGCAAATATTTTGTTACACAACGGATTACATGAAATTACGAGATATGTTCTCTATCGACTTACGAAATATATTTGTTAGGTAGATAGAGAATTCTCTATATGCAGTTGGTATTTGTCATTTGTCTTTCAAAAAGCAATAAAAAAGTATAGTCAAATATATTTCACTAATCGATACAGAACATATCTCGTAACTGCATGCTAATGACGTGGGTCGCAGGATCAAGGCACGGGTCGCAAGATTTAGTCCTTAGGCAGTGAATCGTCCTTGGTAACATATCTGGTGGTGTGCCTGGTGGCTACGAGATGCTTTGTCTAGTGGCATGCCCGAAGGCTAAGATGGCATGTGGATGTAGGGCACGCACGCTGGCGTTGTGGCAAATATTTTGTTACACAACGGATTACATGAAATTACGAGATATGTTCTCTATCGACTTACGAAATATATTTGTTAGGTAGATAGAGAATTCTCTATATGCAGTTGGTATTTGTCATTTGTCTTTCAAAAAGCAATAAAAAAGTATAGTCAAAAAGCGCTTGAAAAGAGCTGTTGTTTGAAATCGAGCGATTGTTGTTCTAAGGAAGGAAACTGGTGTTCTTCTTAGCCATATGCCACCTTTGTGCTACGGGAGAGGCTGAAATTATGAATACTCGGAAATAATCTGCCTGATTCGCTAACATTTGGCCCGTTTTTGAGCTGTACATATACTTTATTACTTTTACTAGCGAATACAGCATTGCATTTAAGGTTGCTCTCAAACGCAACCTCACTGACGGCGGTAGTGGATCGTTTGCGGCAAAACGCCAACTTCACTTCAGTTCTGGCACATTTTCTAGATGCCCATGGCAATTTTATGGACGTCGACAATGCCTTGAGGTTTGTACTTCTTGGCTGAAGTTGACTTGAAAATCCAGAAGATATCGTTCCATTTATTCGAGTGAGTGTCAAGGTAGCCGAAGAGGAAAAAGTGAATTCTATCATTCTTTGCGAAGAATGTAGTATCTCTGCCGTTTATACTTTAACGGCTGTGCTAATGTATTTAGTTAATTCTTACTTTTTTTTTTACAAACCGAGAAACACTAAACATCTGGTTTTACCATTTTCTGATTTCCGCTCCTGGAATCCTCAAATATAAAACCAGCTGGAATTAATCCAGGATTTTAGGAGGATTTTTGACACTTGACAAGATATGTTGTGAAATTAAACTCCGGAGAAGCGATCGACATCTTTTTGCTATGAGCAAATGTTGGGTTGTTTAAAAAGTTGATTTGGCGAATTTCATGTTTCAAGGGAGGATCGTTTTCTTTAAAACACATCTTGGTATATTTGATTATCGATTTTGATATTCTTATTGGGTTTTATTGATCAAAATCAGAACGGGTTCCCAATTTACAGTGATTCCTTCATGGATCATAAGTTGTTTGGAAAACGGTGACTTTGTCATATTTCTCCCTTTTAAGAATTGTTTAGGCATTATACTCATTAAGTAACTACGCGTTGGAAAACTGACAGTGGTTTTCGGAGATATCAGCGACTTGAATGATAGATATCTTTTCATATGACCATTAGACATTTGCGGCACCAGACACCTCAAGGATTTTCTGCAATTCTTTGTAGTTCTTCATAGGGTTCGCCTTATTCGCATCAATCTTTGATCATTGAGAAGATGGTGGCGTGGAAGTTTAGGTTCGCTTTTAAGGGCAAGCTAAGCAAACATTTCAAGACTTTTAGCAGTGATATTGAGACTTTTTTCTACAGTCCATTATTTTTTTAACGGCAGGATATTGTGTGAAATACAACCACAGTGACACAAAGATATTTGCAAAACACGGACCTCAGCCCAGATTGAACTGTGATAACCTTTTTTGGAGGCTCACGTCTTACTCATGACACAGCAGCGGCCCTCGTTCTGCCTTTCTCTCAGTTCGAGTTTTTATCCTAATGGTGTCGTCAATTGTCACTCAACAACGGGAATGGTCTGAAAGCGTTGTTTCAATGGCTGCGCCGGACTATTTTCTACTATGTACGCAAATGATTGACAGTGTCTGCATATTTTGTTACCCTTTGTAGTTCTTCATAGGGTTCGCCTTATTCGCATCAATCTTTGATCATTGAGAAGATGGTGGCGTGGAAGTTTAGGTTCGCTTTTAAGGGCAAGCTAAGCAAACATTTCAAGACTTTTAGCAGTGATATTGAGACTTTTTTCTACAGTCCATTATTTTTTTAACGGCAGGATATTGTGTGAAATACAACCACAGTGACACAAAGATATTTGCAAAACACGGACCTCAGCCCAGATTGAACTGTGATAACCTTTTTTGGAGGCTCACGTCTTACTCATGACACAGCAGCGGCCCTCGTTCTGCCTTTCTCTCAGTTCGAGTTTTTATCCTAATGGTGTCGTCAATTGTCACTCAACAACGGGAATGGTCTGAAAGCGTTGTTTCAATGGCTGCGCCGGACTATTTTCTACTATGTACGCAAATGATTGACAGTGTCTGCATATTTTGTTATTTTCAGAAGACAAACCCAACTAATTGCTGAAATAGAACATCATAAGGCAAAAGGTTAAGAATAAAATGAAATGAACTGCAGTGAAGTCAAAGATATTGATGTGCGGTGTCCTTAATTTTTCACCACCTTCTGCTTGAACGATGTTTGGATTTGGCTTGCTTTCAAATGAGGCAGAAGAAAGCCTAATGTGCTCTGGCTGTTCGTTCAACGACTCAGAACATTTGTCCGTTTCTTCTTGTGTTGAGCAATTGGCAAAGCAGTCGTCTATATATCTACAGTGTAGTAATAGCCGGAGATCGGTTATTGGTGCTTCCACCTTAGATATCAATGCAATGCCAAGGCTTGGTGCCAGTCGCGGTCCCACTACCAGCCCTCTCATTTGACCAAAGTGCTTTCATGACCATCTGAAAATTGAGCAGTTCGAAATTTGAAGTTAAATGTTCAAAGTATGGGCGAAATCTCTTTGACTTTCTTACATTTTAAATGGCAGCTCTTCTTTGTCTAGATTTTTCACGCCTGATATCTTCACCATTTGAAAATCAACCGACTGCTTAAAAGTTCATCGTACATCGAATATGGTTTTGGTTTGAAAATATTACCACTAAGTTGCTTGTTCTATGTGGGAACACTTTACTGGTGCTCTCTAACCTCAGTTATTCTCAGTGTTCTTTATAAACTCAAGTGCATCCTGACCGAATGAGATCAAAATAACTTCTAGGAGGCTAATGTCATCAAACAGCACAGCCCGAAGAGAACTGCGAAACGCTTACGGCTTACGGGAAATCGACCCTGTCAGCACAAGTGGTTCGAATTCACTCGAAGCGGTCATTGTAAGTTTTGCTACGCTGTATGTATTTGTGGAATAGAACACTCTGTTGCGCTCATCCTTGTTCACTCCATGAGCACTAACAATTTTAGACAAATACGAATTACATCTGAAGAACACAAATTGTGGTTAGGCGCTTGCGCCGAAAAATAAACTACGGCGTTATTGAAAGGCGCTCTTTAATCTTGAATTCTTGTGATTTATTTCTTTACTACGACTTTACTTACTTGATACTTGATACCTGAATGTTCGGTCCTCACTGGTTGTGCGTGTCCCAGCATAATCTCCATTTTTCGGAGATTTACTGGCTAAGCCATTGTGGTTCCCTGGAATCAGAACAGGCTGGCCGAGGTCTCCCTCAGGTCTTCACCACCATTGGTAGTCGCAGCCTTTGTTGGATTAGAAGAAAATTTGCAACCATGCGACTTTGATAACAGGACTGTGGTGGATCTTGGTATTGGTTTACTCTTAGCTAGGCTTCCTGATGGAAATGTCGGGCTCCTTCTCAGCTTGGGAGACCCTTCAGGAGGAAAGTAGAAAGCCCCACTGTACATAGCAGCCCGACATCCAGAAACACCCAGCCACCATAAGACGGTAAACTGTTGAGATGTACTACGATTTTAATAAAAAGTAACATGAGAAGGAAGCGCACAGCATGGAGGTTTATTTAAAATTCGATATAAGCAGCGGCATTCTTCCAACCAACTTCAAGGTGTTGGTATAGATCCTGTCTAGATACTCTTGCTGACCGCGAGAACCCATCCATCTGCCAGAAAAGGGGAGATGCAGTAGTTCACGAACAGCATTTGTTAAAGGTGCAACAACAAAATTTTGTACACATTGAAAGAGAACTCTCTCTTCCTTGTTGCTTATCCAGTTGATTTTTTGGGCTACGAGTAAACATTTTCATGAACAACCTGCACTGCCTCCGGAATTGGAAGGTCAACGGCTTCTTCGAGCATCGCTTACAGATACCATTGCCATGACTTTTGCTCTAAAATTTTTATCGTTTTTGTATCTGTTGGGCATGTTTGCATTTAATGGTGGTCACTGTCTGTCCATTTGAACAACGGATACACTACGAAAAAAAGCGAAGACAAACCATTTCAATAATGCTGAGATATTTACAAAACTCCGGACTCGAACCGCCGGTGCCTGCTGTGGGAAACAAACTCGCTATTACTCTTTCCGGGGCTAACACGTTCACCATCACACCATGCGAGCCCCGTCGTTTTCCCTTTTTCCCAGCGTTTTCTCCCAGCCGTTTCGCCTTTCTCAGGAAAAAATGTAACTGGAATATAAGGTGGTCGTCTTAGTACCAATATTCGAAGAAGCTTGTTTCTGTCTTTGCTGCAGTCACTTTCACTTCAGAGCGCATAGTGAGGGTTACTCTTCTGACGAGTGGATAAATAACGAACTTTTCGATAATCTTTAATGTTTCCTACTTAGAAGTTGAATTGTGAACCAAGTTCACTTTTCCGGTGTTTCATAACCATACGCGGTGCTATCAATCCAGTTAGTCTCTTAATTATCCCTGAGAGAAGCACACTTAAAGCACAAATCACGTTCTGTAAAATGTTCGGGGCCACCTTTTCACATGTTCAAAAGCTATGATACACATAAAATAACTTCTTTCAGATCAGACTAGCACTGCAATTTTGCATTGCTCGAAATGTTTGACTGTCTTTTCAGATGCATATAATCATTCTCAATCGATTTTAGCTTGGAGTCCTACTCATCATCTTCGTTCTGCTGCTAACGTACCTCAGCCTTCACTGCCGTCAACGACAGTCCTACACTCGCAAACTACGTCACATAAGCTCTCAAGCGGCACATCACGCCTCATTGAGTCATGAACCTGCGCAGTGAGTTTCCAGTAATTTTACCCTTTTCATAATGATATAACCAAATTTGAATCACTAAAGGAAGCCAATAGATTTGCAGGAAGATTAATCTATACTACACTACCGAGAAGGCGCCGACAAGAACTCGTAGCATTGGTCCGCCTCAGCCCCCGCTCCCACCACCACTTCAGTCTACAGAGTTATGATATTCACTTCGATGATCTGACACTAAAGAACAGCAAATTTATGGCTGTTTTTCTCCAAAATCCATACGATTGATTCTCACTCAAGCGACAGCCGATCTTCGTTACTGAGAAACAGGCGAGGCCTCCTATGGTGGCGCCAACTCACAACGCTTAAGTAGGGTGAGCTTTTAGCTCTCAGACCCCCGCCTCTTTTTATATTGTTAGGAGCTTTAAGAGTTATCCATTGCCAATGCAGGACTAAACACATGTGGTACTTGAGATACCACCTATCACTCTCTAGTCAT
Source organism: Angiostrongylus cantonensis (assembly GCA_009735665.1). Classification (NCBI taxonomy): domain Eukaryota; kingdom Metazoa; phylum Nematoda; class Chromadorea; order Rhabditida; family Metastrongylidae; genus Angiostrongylus; species Angiostrongylus cantonensis. The sequence goes on along the minus strand of MQTX01000041.1, from coordinate 2,489,482 downwards.
TTTGTGTTCCCAAACCTGAAACTCATTGTGTATGCTCAATACTGGTATAATTGTTTGTATTGTACTAAGTTATTTTTCGCTCACTGCATGACCTCGTGAAGAATGCTCTTAATCGACAATGTTTGACGTGAACATTATGACGTCTTTTAAACGTAGGACATGTTCTTGATGTTGCTTCAATTCTCCAAATCTAAAATCGCCCTACCATCTGCATCGTGAATTTTGTCTGCCTTGTGCTCATTGGAATCGGTCGATGATTTCGTTTGCTTTGTGTATTCATTCAGCCGTGATCCCAAACTTACGAACTTTGCTAAACTTCGGAAATTCCTCTAGTAAACATTTCGTAAGCTCGGATTGTGAATCCAGGTGTCGGTTTTGTCAAAGGTTTCTCTTGTTACTTAGTTGCATTTGGACCATTCGAACGAAGACTTCAGTATTGATGCGTGCTAAGTAGACTGGAAACGCACTTTTTCAGATCAATGGAAATGTCACAGTCACTTTTTTGTCGGGTGGTTCTGGTGAGATCTTAATCTAGTACTAAACAAATGGTTAGGAGAAGAGAAGCAATGAAATCCCATCATTGGGCGTCTTTTAGCTGCATGGATGACCGCGTCGATGTCCTATGTTTACCTCGGAATCTAAGCAAACTGTTTCACCTATACAAGCAAAACTGCGTCCTACTTACTCTTTTTGCTTAGTCGCCATTGATTTCTATAAGATGCAAGTACCTTGTTGCTCATGAACTTTAAACAGAAACTGTAAGCTCTTAGTGGTGAAACACTGATGGGATGAAAAGTTGCAGAACGTGCTGAAGTATTCTGAAAATTTGACAGAATCATCTCTAAAGCAAAGAAAATTAAAGGAGAAGGATTAGTCAGCGTTCTCTAGCAAACTATAAACAGCGTCGAGGTTACCGATGCGAGCTAATAAGAAGAAAATAGAAAAATTTTGTCAGGCTTTCTTGAATTATGCACTAGAAGCAAGAGTGAGAGGAACGATTACCCTGTATCACCTGTAGTCCCGTTGATCGTCGAGTGATCGCTCGTAGAATGCAATCCCCATAAAGCGAGAACGCACCCACACACGCATGCATGAATACGCCTATCAAATACAGAAAGTATGTGCCAAATCGGCACAGCAGAAACAGGGAGTCCATCCCCTGGATCCACCTGCGTCTCAGGGAAGCTTTTGGTCCGCGATTAACCCCCTATCCGCCACCTGGGGACGCGCCACGTAGCCTCGCGACTAACCGGCTCGAGATCCCTCATGTGAGGAAGATCCGTGGGAAAGGAGCGATAAAGCAGGGAAAAATGTAGATAGAATATGCTCCAATTAACCACCCTTAGTGGACTAGAAAGCTGTCCTGCAAAGCGATGTTCACAAAGCTGGTCCCGAGATGCGAAGATAAAAACACAGAAGCCTACTAATGATTTCCGGATGTGAGAAATTGACTTTCATCGTTTTACGGACCTAAACATGCCTTTTATTAAAAGGGTCAGAACGTGTACACTAAAAAATTTGAATAGGATCATTCGAGCAACTTGCAGACAAATCTGATGGAAAGCCACCAACTTGCTGATCATAATGATCATAATGATCATAATGCATAATGCTGATCAAAACTTGCTGATCTCGTTTTTTCGGCTTCTTTAGAGCCTGGTAAGGGCAAGTTGACCTCAATCTATTCGGCCGAGGATCATTCGAGCAACTTGCAGACAAATCTGATGGAAAGCCACCATCTTGCTGATCATAATGGAACCCAGCCCAAAACGCTTGTGGGATTCGTTTCTGCACAACAGTATTGTTCTTATTTCAGGCGCCTAGCTTTTGGTATGACAACAGTAACGGGAATTTTCAACAACTACTCATTCTATATTGGAATAGACATCGAAACGCTGAAGGACCTGTTGGCTATAATCATATTAACTCCATTATCCAAACGACACCGATCGCTTGATAGTCCAAGGGAAATCACTGTCGAGCGCTATTCAGTGCTCATGGCCATACGTGATGAATTCAAAACACCAATACATTGCGTATAACCAGTAATGAAAAAAAGTAAATAAGCTAACATATACAGGTCATTAATCAATAATGTGCAATTGACGTATAAATCCCAGTTTATGGTGGAAGTTGGTGAAGAAGTTTATGATGTGGAACAATCGAGTGCCTTTTCGTACTCCACTGAAAGCAGTCTCGTGAATGATCTGCATTTCGTTAATTAAAGTAGTTCGCACACACCTTGTAACCCGTCCTCAGTATAAGCAAGAACTTTGGTTTTAGTTCTCATCTGAGTAGTTACGTCGCCAAATGGCACCTTCCGAAAAGCAAAATTCTTACTTTTTTCTTTGACAAGCAAACAAGGGCTGTTAGATTACTTCTTATTTAAACGCTTCGGTGGATTTCGGCTTCTTTAGAGCCTGGTAAGGGCAAGTTGGCTTCAATCTATTCGGCCGAACACATTCATAACCAAAACAGAAATAAAACACTAAACCAGGATTTCAATCTCATTGGAAACAAAGCAACTTCTTCCCACATTCAGCGCTTTTCTATGACTCTTCCACTGAATACGTCAAGTGACGAACAACCGCACAGAGTTCACATGGGGAAGTGATGTATCTCTCACATTAAAATATCAGTCTTGAATACTGTGTGAAGTCATGCGTGGCAACGAGGCGTTTCTCTCCGCGGTTGATTCTTGGATTTTGGAATTTCCTTCATTTCATTTTTTGGAATCGAAAAATGAATCGCAGAGCGGAATACTTCTTCATCAAGCATGATCGTGCACAATATTTAAGACTGATATTTTAATATGAGAGAGGCACATTATCCATCCATGTGAACTCTGTGTATCAAGCCTAAGTATCAGGCACAGTTACAACATAATAAGTTGACGGGTGAATGTTTATACAACCGATAAACTGAACACATAACCGAGAGACAGTCAAGACAAACGCCTTGGTTAGTATGGTGGATAGCATCTGAACCTTTGATGAGCGTAATAGCGGATTCGGAGCGCACCTGAGGTTCCGAGTTCTGCCCGGATCTCAGCATTCTTGTACATGTATTTCACATCATCCCCCGATATGTAAAGAGGATCGGAGAAAAATAAAAAGTGAAAACATTGTGATGTAGACGAAAAGTACTACCTTAAATAGTATGCAGCACTGCACTCTTACGGGTAAAAGCAAATGTGGCACCTCAAACGAGAAGTATCAACGCTGGGTTTCAATAAGTGTTTGCAAAAGTGAAGCAGTTCGGCACTGTTAGATTCTGTGTGTAGACGATTGATAAGCCGCAAGAAAGGCGTCCAACTTTTCGATTCTCTTTTGCGAAACAACCATGATTTATTAATCCCATACGGAATTGTGCAAGTAAACATAGGAACGGGAAGTTCAGCACGTGGCCTCGAATCATAAGTACACCGTATTTCTGGTCCCATATCAATGGTGTGCTGCTTCGTATACCATTCCACTCAGCACAATGCGTGATCAACATCTAAAAAAATTAGCGATCTATACATTTCTGCAAAATACTTTCAACTGAAACGCTTCGTTTCGTACACTTCGTGTCAGGGACTAAGAAAGGCTTCATTACGTAACTCAAGCCGACACCCTATTCAACATGTACCATGTTGTCGTGTATTGGACAACTGACTTTGGTATAACAAATTTTGGCAAATACTATGATCTCAAAGGAGCGTGAAGCATATTGGTTAGAGGTGTTCTGCAATACACACGTGGTCTTCTAATGGATTGTGCACCCCGTGCTAAAAGAAATCCATTATCTGTCTAGCTAGACAAATGGATGGCAGATTTGTCTCAAGGCGACAAAATTTTGACATGAGACAACGGTAGCTCCAACATTGCACTGACGAGCACTGCATTTAACTACATCGAAGATGATTAATGGAATAGCATTAATAACGTGTCCGCGAGGTGTACAATACTGAGAGTTCTATCCTATACACTTCAAAAACCGACTTTAACCTCGGAACGACTAATCAATACGTCCTTCATACATATTTATTTTATCCTATATAGCAATGCTATCCTTTTGCGGCATTGAACAGCTTTGGTGATACTGTGTCGCTCCGTTGAGCCGCTTTTCCTACGGGGATGGTATGAGGTCGATGGAAAACCTCTATTCTCGTAGTGCAGTTCCGATAACAGTCACACAGAGTTATTATGCAGGACGGATCCTCTCCTCGGTCGACGAGTGCTGATAGGATTGTATTCGTTTCGACACTGTCAAACGCTTTTTCATAGTCGACAAAGGTTAGGACTACAGCAAAATCCTCTTCGAAATCCTGCTTGTCCGACTGGTTGCGCTTCATCCAATGTCCTTGATATGCACGAGAGGATAATCTTCGTGAAGATCTTGCAGAGCACACATAACAAGCATATGGGACGATAGTTACGAAGATCCCCTCGATCTCCTTTCTTGGGCAGGATGACTGTGCGCGACATCCTCCACTGGTCTGGGATTTTTTCCATTTAAGGTAGGCTGCCATATGATCCGAGAGAAGTACATGTAAATTGTGGCGTTCAGGTCTAAGGAATTCGGCGGTGATATTGTCTGGCTCTCGAGCTGTGCTTGTTTTCAAGCTTTCTATCGCAACTCGAACCTGCGACGGAGGAATTCCAGGTAGTGTTTCTCCAGCGGGGATATTAGGACCCGGGACGGGATTGTGGGACGGAAAAGGTTGGTGTAAAACGTTTCCGCTATAAATTCCATATCATGACGGAAAGTTTTGGCGATCCCCTCTTCGTTCATCAGGGCTGACAGTAGAACCTTATAATCACACAAGTCCATACGGTATTTTTTCAGACTGCTTCTTTTCTCGGCTGCTTCCAGTAGTTTCTTCTGCTTGTACCGTTGTAGATCTTCCTGCAAAGTTCTTGTGCAGCTGGTATTTATTACTAGCCATATTAAACTTGTTGTAGGAAGATCAAGCTTCAGTTTCCTTCTTTTTTCGAATAACTCCTTAGTAGTGATGGAGTTGTGATCCAAACTTCTTGCTTGAGGAACTGAGGCGAATTCGGCACAGCCTTTCAGTCCTTCGACAAGCAGCTCGCAGTCTTCGATCGGATTTTCTTTAATCTGCCAGTCACGTTTGGATAGGACTTTGCTCAAAATGTTCTCGTCGTATACGGCTAGACAATTTCTCGTAGTCGATGAAGAGAGTTGTTTTCCAACTGGCGGCTGAATCGAATCTTCGTGCGAAGAAGGTGGTGGTCGGAACCAGTACAGAATGACGGGACTACCGGTGTGTCAAGTATGCACCATCTTCCGTTTGTCAGAATATGGTCAATCTCCGCATGAGTCATGCCGTTGGGAGACTTCCATGTCCAGCGGCGGCTCTCTTTCTTCTGAAAAAACAAGTTTCCATGGAAGAGATATGCTTCTGACAAAGGTCCTGCGAGACGATTGCCATTGTCATTTCTTTCTCCTAATCCAAAATTTGCGACCCCGTGTTCGCTCTCGTTGGCCTTTCCTAATCTCGCATTGAAGTCTCCGACAACAAATTTATGATACGCTTTATCATTGCAGATGACTTCCTCTAACTGATAGCAGATCGCGTTTTAATTCGCAGTCATCAGCTGCGTCGGTCGGTGAGTGGCAATTGATGACATTGATCTTCTTATGATGCGGCAGTTGAAGACGGAGGACGGCTATGTGAGGGGAAAGGATCTCGTATGAGTCGACGAGATGGACAATGGGCGGGTGGACGACAAAGCCTAGGCTGCCGACATTTCGTGACGGGGCCTTTTCTCCACGGATCACAAGGGTCCCGTTGTTTAGTTGGCGTATGTCGGTCGTCCTGATTTTTGTTTCTTGCAATGCGATCGCATGAAATTTATTGTGATCTGCGACTACAATAATCGCATGGAGATCGGCGTCTGTGGAGAGCGTTCTGGCATTATACGTGTACAGTAAGAAACAATCTCCATGGTGTGTCGTTCGTGTGTTCTTCAGATCCGTTTCCAATGACGTCCTTCACAACTCGAGATTTCTGGCCTCTCACCGGTAGTCTCACCGCCTGACGTCATAGATGGAGCACCCACTATGTGGGGTACTGAGGCTGGTTTATTGCTGGTCGTGCCACATGGTCCTTCCTGGAGTCCTGACTCAACCCTGCAAGGGCGTATCCAGGTCTTCACCGGCATGTGGATCAGAGGGAGGTGTGTTTTCGGCGACGAATCCTTCTCTCGGTCTTCCTACTAGTTGAATCGTTGAGATGTCAAAACCGAAATCAGAAATGAAAGTAGAAATGTAAAAGTAACCGTCAGCTCAAGGACGATGTAGATGCCGAAATCCCAGTTCCAGATTGCAGTGGATAATGAAGTCACTCGATTGAGATGAGAAAGGCATACGTATTGATGGAAAATTCCTATCAAACCTTCATTTTGCCGACGACATTGTCATCTTCTCAAGTATTAGCGAAGCAGAGATGATGATCAACGAGCTCAACGAAGTAGGGATAAAGATCGGACTTCGCATAAATCGAAAGAGGACCTTGTTCATGAAAAACCCATGGTGCGAATGCGAAAAAAATGAATTGGATGGCTCTCTCATTGCAGACACCACCTCGTACGTTTACCTTGGGCGATCAATGAGTATGGAAAACAACATAAATGAGGAACTAGATAGAAGAAGGAGAGCAGCTAGGGCGGGGAATTTGGGTCTCTCAAAGAAGCCACCAAGCAACTGAAGAACCCGAAAGTCCGCGCCCATCTCTTCCATTCTATGGCGAAAGAAGACCCAGTTTATGAAAAACCCATGGTGCGAAGGCGAAAAAATTGAATTGCATGGTTCCCTCATTGCAGAGACCACCTCGTACGTGTACCTTGGGCGATCAATGAACATGGAAAATAGCATGAAGGAAGAGCTAGATAGAAGAAGGAGAGCAGCTTGGGCCGCATTCGGGCCTCTTAAATAAGCCACCGACCAACTGAAGAACCCGAGAGTCCGCACTCATCTCTTCGATTTTAAGGTCCTCCCAGCGTTCTGTTATGGTGCAAAGACGTGGATTGATAGTTCAACAACGTCAAGAATTCTTTGCACTACTTACAGAGCACTTGAGCGATGTCTTCTGAAATATAACCGGCACTTTCAATATCTAGCCGGAATGCGAAGCTCTGACCTTCGAAATCTGCCACATCTTCGAGATCCATTACAATATACATCGACAGCGAAACATAGATGGGCCGGCCACATAATGAGGAAAACAGATGACAGATGCACAAAAAGAACAGTAGAGCGGACTCCAAGGGAATGCAAGTGTCCCCCAGGACGACCATCAACACGTTGGGTGGACGTGTTCATAAACAAAGTTAATCAGCTGTACCCGCGGCTGGAGCTGTTTTACAGATCACGGTATAAGACTCGCAAGCGCTACCATGCCCGAACAAGACCACCACCGTAGACTACGATTGCGAGGGAAAGGAACGAATGGCATACGTGCTGGGGTCTGCACAGCTCATGAAGACGGACCGTCCAAGTATTCAAGTAAGTAGTATGCTTTTGCAGTGTCCTTGTGTTTTAAAAATAGAATATTGTTAATATAAGAAAGCTCATTTTTCGCTTCCAAATGCCGTCAGCAGAAATCTGAGTCCTAGTGAAACCGTGATGGAATTTGAGCCACCAGTACGCTCATTTAAATAACTATCCTGTCGTGCATTAAATACGGATCAATTTTTTTGGGGCTTAACATTTTACCGTTTCCATCGTATGGACCTCTTTCTGGGACCACACTCAAAACACAAGTATACGCATTCAGCTACCTACTATAGATCTACCATAATTAGCCAGGACAACATTTACTGAATTCTTTCACGAGTGGACACTCACTAGAATAACGACCATTTGCTGGCTTTTAGACTGCCAGTACAAACACAGCATGTCATGCCGGTCGCTGTCAGCATACAAGTCATCTCATCAGTCTCGTAATCGCTACAGTTCATCAGATCAATGTGTTCGCATTGCCCTGAACTGTTTAGAAAGTTTTCAGCACCTTCCTCTAACCTCATTCATAAGTACAATTTAGGAAATAGCGTGCGACATCTTGAGGTATACTAAGCTACAAAAAGTTAAAGCTAGCTCATTTCTAACGTGTAACTCACTACTTTCAACGACTGCAGATGAAATGTCTCTTTTCGTGCGCTCAATTTCGACGGCGTGATGGAAATCACGCAAGGCCATATCACGTGGAACAGTTGTCTGCCAGGCCACTTGCGAAGGAGCCAATGAGTCTCGCCCATTCCTGGAAATCATCTAGTTCACCGTTAGAAATATCTTTCATAAAATTACAACGGTACTAATTTCCTTTGATAGCTACTTGTGTTAGTGGATGCATTCCATCATTTCGCTTGACTTTTCAAACCACAGTCGCTATCCTATTAAAATTCGAGTTCTTCAGTTTTTGACTTCATGACCAAACACGCAATGTCGCTGGCTATTGTTTCTTTCATATGAATGATCTTTTATACATGCGGATCCCATCATTTCATGTTGCTTAGTAAGGTTGCAGCTTCTATGGAGGTTTGTTGTTGAGACAACAATTAGCAATCTTCCGATTACTAAAGTGTTCATTGTTAATCAATCCTCAAGTGATTCACCATGCGTTCGACCTCATTAGCAAATATGGAAATGATTGAATGCATACTTGGCAAGTAAAATGACTTAGGGAGCCTATCGATGGATGAAGTCAGTGTTTTTATCCTCGCAAACGAGTCTGGTATCAACCTGGCAAACTGAGGGTATGAAGGCTTAGATAACTCGAATACAGAATCAAAGAAACAACCCAGTTGTGCACTGCTGCTCATTTCTAACCACTGCGTCATACTCGCCATACGTTTAAGCGATTATCTCTTTGCGGCCATTTATTAAGTTTGACCTAGAGTTTTTTAATTACTAACTATAGTCATACACACTTTTCTTCGTTCGAGAATGTTAGATGAGAGACGGGCAGATGAACGTGGGACCAATGACGAATGGGCAGCGCAGGTGATCTCACCGTGCACCAATCGCTAGTCGACTTAAAACTGCACTATTTGCGGACTAAGGGTGCGTGTGGCGCAGTGGTTGGAGGCGCCACTGCGACATGCACGTAGAATCGATCCATGCGCTCATGGCTCACCCATCCTTCCATCCCTCCGGGGTCGGCAAATTGGTCCCAGACTTGTCTGGGAGGATAACAGCACTGGCTCGATACATCGGCAGGCCATCGTGAGTCATTGTAAAGGCCGAATGCATGGCGCATCCCTCAGAGACTGATCAACGCTGAGAGCTTTAGAACTTTTATTGGCGGACTAGACTAGAAAGAGTGTTTAATGGCTGAATAAAAAAGGATAAAAATGATAAAGGTCTCAGTGTTGATCAATCCTTAAGGGTGCGCTATGCATTCGAAATTAAGCATCGTTTGGGACTGATTGAATGCATATCTGGGCTTTAGAATGACTCACGGTGACCTACCAATGTACTTAGCCAGTGCTATTATCCTCCCAGACAAGTCGGGTACCAATTTGGCAGCCCCTGAGGAATGGAAGGCTTGGTGGGTCATGGGCGAGGGAATCGATTCCACTTGTGTGTTGCAGTGCGCCTACGACCACTGCGCTACACGCGCCCTTGCCCGAATATTCATAATAATTCAGTCGTCATGGTTTGAACAACAACGGTGAGGAAACAGAGCTCCACTCATCTAAAGCAGTGGTTGTTCTTTCGTACAACACGGTTCCTTTTATGAAACAGTTGAATGCCAATCATTTGGCGTAGGTAAAAGGCTTTATTTCTATTGTCTAACCTATAAAGAAGAAAATGAACAAGGATGTGGTATATTTGCTTTCTCCGTAAAAGAATATTTACTTCACAAATGCGATTGGTTGGGCCTCCTCACATAGGCTACCGCATGCACTTGTTTTTCGAATAAATCGTCGGCTTACATGTTTACGTCCTTCTTGGCAAAGACTTCCTTCAGTATTTTAAGTGTATCAGCTCGGCCTTGGACCAGAAGATCGCTGAGCGAGTAAACATTCGCAACCCATGTGGCCAACAGTACTAGTAGGTGGTTCATCTAAACAGCTTCGGAACTTTTTCATATTCAAATTCTCACTCGAATAAAGCATGAACGTAACGAAAAGGATTACTATGCAGCCGATTTAGTTTACGATGATTAGGAACAGGTACGAGACATTTGAGGGGAATACATGGGTTAGGGAAAGAGATACATTCGATTTAGTGGCTTGAGAAAAGAGGTGAGTATGTGTTACGTAGCGATTATGACAAATGGGAGCAACTCTCATCAAAATGCCTCTTTCTTATGAGAATCTAACCAATTCGAATATGAACAACATTCCAACATTTCAAGCTTTCTTGTGGTGACAGGAGTTGAAGAATATTAGAAATATACGTAGATTTTAACAACACTGACGTATGACCTAGAGAAAGAGAAATATTTTAGTGAATAAAAAGACAGAGTTAGGAGTAAACGTTCAATAATAAAAGCATTCTGGTATGTGGAAAGATTATAGAAAGAAACAACGCCGAAAGTGGCCGGTCAAAATCTTAACCAGAGCTCTCACTCGGCTCCCAGTTGAAGGTGGAGCGACGATTGGTTTCCGTGAAGAATCCGTTGAGAGTGAGAGCAAATGCTGCTATTTTAAGCTCGATGAGCAGGCTATATTTGCCGAGACTGAAACAAAAAATATGCCTAATTTTTTTTTGTTCTTTATAGCTCAGTTTCACTCACATGCTTAAATGGAATAGGAGACCTGTGGGTGCGCTTTCAGTTTTGATATATATCCTTGAGAAGCTCTTCTCCTCTTCAAGGCAATAAATATAATTGCTAGTAGTTGAGCTTAACCTCCACTCCATAAAAATTTTTCGATGACTAATGAACCACATTCGAGAGAGTACAGAGAATCTGCTGATTACATAAGAAGCCACTGTTAAAAAATAGGTGGTCCGAACACGCAATGCTCCTTAGCAACGATTTCTGGACAAGAGTTGTCAGCGAATGAGTTGCAGGTCACGTCAAACATCTTGTAGGTTGCTCACCGATGCTCTAGCTAGATTCCTTGACAAAGTGTTTAAGCGAAGAACTTAGCATCGCCGTGTATTTCAGGTAAGGACAACCAATTATGCTACTGGTACACAAGATGGATGGATGAAAACCCTTTCCGGTCTTACTTGTCGAGCCAGCCGCCAATTAGTGGAAGGAGAGGTGATACATTCTTCACTTTAACAAGCGCTCAACTCTAACTGGAAAAAAGAACACCTGCTTATAGGCGCCGTCACAGTATCTTTCAGTTCTGCATGGAATAAATAGACGAATGGTTTTGCTTCACATGAGTGCCTTAAAATTAGCAACCAACCTTGTTCCAAGTTCTCTTCCCCGTTGTCGAGAACTTGTCATTTCTCGCCGTTCGCAACCGATTTGCTTCCATCAATGACGACACCAGAATCTTTTCACGTTTATCCCCTGCAGTTGTTTTCAGCTTTTCACAATAGAAAAAGCTAGCAACATGCGCGCCAACATGACTGAGACCTCCCTTCCATCTGCATCGAGCAGTCAGAAAAGAAACCGAAATGTAATAGATTCCGGTATCAGTGCAACCAACTTTGGAGACAGCAATGTTAGTCTAAAAATTCATCGACGGTTTGTACTAGGACTGCAACAGATTGAACACCTTCATATAAATGTTAACGGTTACTCTTGCCAACTCAATTTGCAGCTCTTTAACGAAGGAAACAAAGAAAAGAACTGGCGTTTACGACAGGGTGATAATCTATGATTTTGAGATGGCTTAAATGTTGTGGCAATTTTTTTTACGCTCCTATCAACTAACTCACACAAACATTACCTCTTGCAGGCTAGAAGATGGAAAGTTATGGACACGTTGCAAAACATCTACGATTTATCTTTCGGTCTGAAAAGCAATGTTCTGAGTGTTAGACTAATCTAAATTTGGACAGTCACCTCCATGTTCGAGCACCTGACAAGTAAATTTTTAGAGCAATGAATATTGGTGATGGAAGGACAAAAAGATTGTAACAGCATTTAGATAAAACCTCCTTTCGGCTATATATTTAGACAATGTCTCTTTGTGCTCTCGGAACAGTGTTCGTGTTTAAGCGCCGGTTTGGTGCACTCGTGATAAGAAACGGTTCGAAAGAGTAGCTCAAACAAACGGGAATGACCCATCCATCAATGGAGGACACGATGAAGAAGATCTAAATACGGTCAATTCCGAGAAACGTCTCTATTCCTGGCCACGATTTCATTCGAAAGGTGTGTCGTCCACTTTCTCCATAATATTTTAATGGTTAAACTGAACCGTGAATACCAATAGCGAAACAAAGAGTGTTAGCACATCTGTTTGAACTACGATACGCCCTCAACAATTTCTCCGCAGTCCTAAATTACGTGTAAATTGTCGAAAGATGGGAACAAGAGACTTAGCATAAAATTTACCATCACAACATACGCAGTTTAACCGTATATATATTAAAGCAAAGAAGGAAAGAAAAGCTAAGAACGCTAGAATGCTGAAAACTCATCGTTCGATAGCTTCATCAACCAATGTTCTAGGGCCTCTCTACTGGAAACCACATGAAAAAGTAAACGCTGCTATCTCGAACGAACAACCTCGTACGTGCGTAGTTTGCGAGCTAAACCGAATCCCATTCTCCCCAGTTTATTCCTTGTCTTAAAAATTCGTTTTAAATACGTTCATGCATATTTCGAGTCTACTCAATCGTTTACAACGTTATTGTGGCTTCGGACTTTCTACTCGATCCGACATTTCTGTGCGCACACCAAAATCTTGATCCCATCATAATCGACTCCTACACTGGAGAAATGGTTTGATATATCGATCTCTAGAACCAGCAAAGAAAGAGCCAATACTAGCGGTCACTTAATTTCTAGAAAAACGCAGGTTACAAGGTCGAAGACCTTCCTGTTACCGATAGTGGAGGAGGTGGTAATGTCTTGGGTACTCCTCAAAAAGCCTGTTTCGAGATTCTAAGGACGAAATGAGCAAGTTTTTAATCAATAAACTTCATAACCGCGCAAAATGGAGGTTCTCATCTTTGATACACTGTAGTGGAATTACCAATTATTAGTGGCAGGCAACCAAATTTCACACTGTAAATGTTGATGCCGTTGGAAATACACCAAAATGGAACTTCTACGACAGGCGTGACTGCTTTTTCCCATGTGATACACCAGCCAAGTCTCTTCTGACATTTACCTCCACGGTGTTTTCAACGTCGCATGCCACTTTTTGCTTAATCGTCAACTGTATACCAGTAGCAAGATTCCCATCAACCGCCAGTTAAACGATAGAACCTTTATTATTCCTGGAAAAAGTGCTAACACCAAATGTTCTCAGCACAACTTGTAGCAGAGCCATCTTTTGCTCGTAAGTTTAGCAAGATCGCAAAATCTTCCCTGCATAAACACTGTCATCAGGCTCGATGAGTAGAAAATTTGGTTCCCAGGATCGACTTTCTATTAACCTCGGCATTGGAATATAAATGCGTTGTTTTCTTGTTTAGCAATCGCGAGGCTGCTATACAGCATACATTTACTTCCACTGAAAAACACACAATACAATACAACAGCAGCTGACGTTTCGGCAGTACCGCCTTATTCAGAGCCTGGAAGAGTATGCTGGTTTGCAATTTGTTAGGCCAAACACCTCAATAACACTTCCAAAAAGACGAAAAACTCTATGGCAATTACATGATCAACAGCTTCTCGAAAAACTCACCACTTTTTATATGACTTCCAATGAGGAGGGTAAAAACAGCTGATTGTGGTCACAAATGGATGATGACTGCCCCACGCCACATCAGGAATTGATATATAGATACGGGGCCAGGTCGCCGTCGTCGACTCTTTGTCGTCAATTAGTTCGTAACCGCTTGAATGACCGTCTATGTGAAACAGCAAACTGCGTAATTTGCCAAGATCGCAAAATCTTCCCTGCATAAACACTGTCATCAGGCTCGATGAGTAGAAAATTTGGTTCCCAGGATCGACTTTCTATTAACCTCGGCATTGGAATATAAATGCGTTGTTTTCTTGTTTAGCAATCGCGAGGCTGCTATACAGCATACATTTACTTCCACTGAAAAACACACAATACAATACAACAGCAGCTGACGTTTCGGCAGTACCGCCTTATTCAGAGCCTGGAAGAGTATGCTGGTTTGCAATTTGTTAGGCCAAACACCAGGATCGACTTTCTATTAACCTCGGCATTGGAATATAAATGCGTTGTTTTCTTGTTTAGCAATCGCGAGGCTGCTATACAGCATACATTTACTTCCACTGAAAAACACACAATAGAATACAACACAACAGTAGCTGACGTTCCGGCAGTATCGCTTTCCTCAGAGCCTGGAAGGGTATGCTGGTTTGCAATTTGTTAGGCCAAACACCTCAATAACACTTCCAAAAAGACGAAAAACTCTATGGCAATTACATGATCAACAGCTTCTCGAAAAACTCACCACTTTTTATATGACTTCCAATGAGGAGGGTAAAAACAGCTGATTGTGGTCACAAATGGATGATGACTGCCCCACGCCACATCAGAAATTGATATATAGATACGGGGCCAGGTCGCCGTCGTCGACTCTTTGTCGTCAATTAGTTCGTAACCGCTTGAATGACCGTCTATGTGAAACAGCAAACTGCGTAATTTGCCCTTCCGGCAGGGACGGTGATTGCATGAGTTCAGGTACGATATACCTGATCTCTTGCAAGGATTGCGGAGAAGAATATATTGGCGAAATGGGCAGAGCCTTGTGTATCCGTATAAAAGAACACCTAGATGGCAAGCGAAAAGTAAGACAAAGTACCCCACTAGGCACGCATAGGATACAGAAGCATAGCGGAAACGATTTGGAAATTAAAATCAATATCCTCGCACAGGAAACTAAGACACCAACGCGCAAACTCCTAGAGGCTTTTTGGATAAATGGCAAAAATCCGGCAATGAATAGCAGGGAGGAATGCCGAGAGGTTACACGCGACCTGGCCCCGTATCTTCAGATCAATTTCTGATGTGGGGTGGCGCAGTCATCAACCATATGCGACTATAATCAGCTGTTCTAACCTTCCTCATTGGAAGTCATGTAGAAAAGCGGTGAGTTTTTCGAGAAGCTGTTGATCATGTAATTTCCATGAAGTTTTTCGTCTTACTGTAAGTGTTTGGCCTAATAAATTGTATATCAGTATACCCTTCCAGGCTCTGAAGAAGGCGATACTGCCGAAACGTCAGTTACTGTTGTGTTGTATTGTATTGTGTGTTTTTCTATGGAAGTAAATGAGTGCTGTATAACAACCTCACGATTACTGAACAAGAAAAAAAAATTGGTGTCATTAAACACTACTCTACTCACTAATGGGTGTAATATTCCGTTAGAGCGATTTGTATCTTTTCATCTGGAGCTACTGATCGCGAAAAAAGCAATCTACAAGCTTGTTGTTGGAAGCTTTAGCGCTATAACATGATTGATCAGTATTAGAAAGTATAAAGTACCTCCTTGAAACGCCAGCTGTAGAACCACTCTGGATTGGAATCAACAAACGCCATCTCCGAAAACGTCGTCATCTCCCAGGAACGCGATACGAGTCCTGTGTTACAAGAATTATCATCGCAGATTCCAGTCTCTAGAAATGGAACGCATGCACTGGTAATGTGTTAATAAAACAGAGAAGCACGTAGACGATAGGATCGAGAGTGAACACGAAGTATAATGGTTGTAACTGACTGTGGTCAGGTGGTTTCAAACGAGTGAATTTACGTAATAGGGTCCGCACAACATTAGCAGGAAGGTAATTCAGATATGCAAAGTCTTTTGATATTCCATGTTAAAAGAATAAAGGATAGAGCCCTCGGCGTTGATCATTGCCTGAAGAATGCGCAATGCATTCGACTTCCTTGAGCATTCTCATTGTGGTGAATTTACAATCAGTCGCAGTGGTCTACTGATATATTAAGCTAGTGCTTCTATCCTCCCAGAGAAGTCTGGTAGCACGTTCCCGACTCCGGAGGGATGGAAGGCTTGGCAAGCCTGGAGCGTGGGATCGATCCAATGCTATTGCAGTGTACCTCTAACCACTGCGCTACACACGCTTCGCCTGCTATACATGTCATGTTAGGAAAAGAAAATCAGTAGAAATTGCTTGCCAGCATTTTCCTTTTTGGTTTTTCTACCCAATTTCTCATCTACAAGATCTAAAGCATGAGGGCCTACTAAGAAGAATATTACTGATGGATGTATTTCGAAAAGGCCTCTGTTACAGTAGGTGCCAAAACACTTGTTTCGAAAGCCGCCTTATTTTATTCTATTATAGTTTTAAAAACCTTGGTGGAACGCCTATTACTGAATCTTATTTGGATTGCTGGGAATAGTGTGACGCTAAATGGAAGAGCGTCGAAATGGACGGTGGAAGTGATGTCACCGTAAGCACTTGACGACACTCCAAACAACCATCGATGTGTTGAGGTTATCGCATTTCGTATAGCTCCTGTTTCACTCTCCACATCCACCTCATTACCTGTCAGTCCCCTTAAAAAGCCCACTTTGACCTATTTGGCCTTGATTATTTGATATTTTTTGTATTGCTGAGCTCATACGAAATTATTACATAATTTTTTGTCGCGATTGACGATTCGGCTCCTCGCCTTCCTTAGAGCTGCAGTGATTCAACTATGCGCTTTAAATTTTTTCATGCGAGATGGTCTTCCTTCCTAGTGGAATCGAGCAAAATCTATTAGAGTGGAACATCGCTTGAATCGGCTCGATAAGAAGTGAGGAATCGAAACGTTTACGTGGCAATAGAAATTTATAACATCCTCGTAATGGCTTATCGATGCAGCACGAAATGTCACTCTTAGGCTCTCCGTCTCAACATGTTCCTCTGTTTCAGACTATTCCACTCTGCTATAGCCGTTATCGTCATTAGGAGGCCGGAACCTTTTCTCAACATGCTTCTGTTTCCTGCTTGGCCTCTGATGTTTCGATTTGTAATTGCATTTATTGACTGTGTCGACAAAAGTCCGTATTGTAGCACTAATGACTGCACAGTTCGTCCAGGCTATGCTTTGGAATATTGTAGGAAAACTTGTGGAAATTGCGAAAGTGAGTAAAACCACTGGTTCTTTTCAGAGATCAGATTTCATCTACTGAATGTGGAAGAAAGATGGCAACACAGAAAGAACGAATGCTATTTTTGTCATAAGCGAGTAGGACACTATGAAGTATGAAGTTGTGACGACCGATTTTATGGCAGTTTAAACAGAAAGCAGTTTATTTGCTTGAAAATTGATACTTAAATAGCCCCTCCTCGTTGATTGTGCGAGACCCAGCACAACCTCCATTTTTCGGAGTTTTGCTACTTTAGCCATGGTGTTTACCTGGAGTCCTGAGGTCAGCCTGGCCAAAATATGCCCCAGGTGTTGAGCACCACAGGCAGTCGAAGCCCTTGTGGATCAGAGGGAGATTTGCTACCATGCCACTTTAATACCAGCGCGGTGTGGAGGTGGATACTGGTACTGGTTTACTCTTAGCTAGGCTTCCTGATGGAAAAGCCGGGCTCCTCAACTTGGGAAGCCCTACGAAGGGGATAAATCCCCCGCTTTACATCGCAGCCCGACACTCAGGAACACCTCCATGCTATGCTGAGGCGCTGAACCGTTGGAAGGCTTTCTAAATTAGCTATTTAATTGCTCAGAGTCCCGTATTCAGTAAGCTTTGCCGCTCCGACTATCGTTTTAAGCCTTCTTCCAATTTAACGATTTTAAAAATATCTAAAGGGAGATATCGATAAAAATTAATTTGTGCTTCTCTTGAATTGTGATTTCAGCGTTCTGCTTTGACTCACACTTTGTGTCGTGCCGTGAGACAAGGAAGGCTGAATGCGATACCATGCTAAAGGACTACTGTCCTCTTCTATGCGGAGCTTGTCGTCCAGTCAAGAAAAAATCCAGTTTATTAAAAGGTTCTGGTTTCACCTCCATAATTAACATAATTGCAGCTTAGGGTGTAAAGCATATTAAAGCGGGGGGCCTGTGATGTACAATGGAGATTAATCACACAACGTTGTTTTCAAACCTGAAAAGTGTCACATCTACATTCGGAAGCCCAGCCACGAATTTGTTGCAATACAGAATTATTCTGTCTTGTGAATAACAACTTGTGACTAATTCTTTCGGTTTTTAGTAGCAGTTTTTACTTTTCCTCTCTGGCATGCGACAAAACCTTGCATTTTTTAAAGGACGGTAATGATCTTGTTAGAAACTCTCCATCCAACACTGAATCGAAATGAGTGCGCTAACGTACCATTTTACTTTCATTTCTACCTTACGGAGCCGTCTTTCAAATCTACTATGAGGATCTCAGCAACTCTTGAATTCGATTCGTTTTCTCGTATTCATCATTCACGATGGGCTTCGAATTTTTTATGTATGGTTTCGGTTGCTGTTTTTGGATTTCCTCCTTTTCGTCACGAATGTCGTTGAATGCTGATTGAGCCGGTACTCCTCGGAATCCTAAGATATAACATTCGCACTTGGCAGCTGGAGAGGAGCGTTCCCACCTGGATTGCAGAAAGTAAGGTTTTTCTGGGCAAACAGGGTACCAATTTTTTCACCCCGGGGGATTGAGGTTTGATGGGAACGGAGTCGAACAAGCGCCGTGCTCTTGATGATCGGCATCACTACCACTGCGCTATCCGTTCTTTCTGTCTAGCTTGCTGTTGTATAGAACTTGCTTCCTCGTAATCTTTTATATTCTCCGTTTTGTCGTCTATAAGTTTGTGCGGACATCAATTAAGCCTCAATTCGCTCATGAGAGCTTCACATTTTTATTCAAAATGTTTCTTGAGCAAATCCGACTTTAGCTTCAGTAATCTTGAGCACTTGACATTTCTTTTATCTGAATGGGGGTTACTCCTCAGTCGTCTTTGCGAGCAGGACAACCTATGCAGTGCAGATGATTTTATCTTTTCGGTGCCACCTTGGTAATAGGGCCTCACCGAATCTACGGAGAGCGATTTGTTTTTATAAACTTCATCTGCAGTCAATGCAATTGCCCTTCTGTCGTGTAACCCTGTTTCATTATTGCTCTGTTAAGCTTAGCAAACTCAAATGTAAATTACTAACTACAGCTATGGAGGCTAAGCTTCTTAGCAGAATGCTTCCACTGCTTCCTGGAGATAGGGGCGTTTTGGTGGTATTCAAACTCTTTTTATGTCTGGGAATTTTGGCACTTTCGCGCATGTGCCTGATGGGCCAGTATTATTATTCACAGGTGTTTTCAAAAATGGCATCTTTCCTAACAATAGCCGCCATTACAATTACCATTCCATGTCCGATTTAGAATTTTTTCATTTGTTATATCGGGCTGCTTTCCTTTTTACGGAGACAGAATCTGTCCAAAAGATTCCATTTTCTGATATTCCGCATAAGTTGTAGCAATATCCTTGCCGTGTGCATTCAAAATTCTTGATTTGCAGTGATGTAGCCGATTTCCAGTTAAGGTGTGTGTTCTCTACTGTTAGACTCACACTTCCAGCCTTCCCATAGAGGATTGTGAGACACCAAAATGATATTGTTCGTTTGGTTCGTGGCTCTTGGTTAGATCTCGAGATGTTCGCTTGCAACTACTTTTACCAATGTACTGGTGATATATATATATATATTTATGTACATATGCACATATGTATACATGTATATACGTATATATGTATATATGTATATATGTATATGGATCAAAAATGATCACTCCTATATATACATATGTATGTGTATAGATGTAAATATATATGTATGATCTTGATCTTCTTGTTGAATCCTCATAAATTGGTTGAAAATGCTACAATTTCCTTTCCTCTGAGGTTTGAGACAAGAACACCAGCTTCGCTCACACCTCTACTCCCATATGTTCCAATTTTTCTGCAACGCCACAAAAGATGTTTAGGTAGCTGCTCCATTGTTCCTTGACCAATGCGACAAATTCGTTCCTAACCTTAATTGCTATCAACCATAATATCTCCATTGAAGGTTTAATGGAAGCTTTGTAAGCATTGATCGCCTACAGTGTCCTTCGAGATTCCGCAAATCTTGAAATGTTTGCAGAAAGTAGCGTCCTCTCCGTACTCGTTTACTTACTATACACAATATCCCATTTGTTGTTTTGTACTAAAGCTAACGAACCCTTTGCTTAATTGCTTTTCTAGGGATGTATACCAGTGTTTGTGGTCCGGCCGTGCTTGGTCACAAATGTACAGATCACTAAGGATGAAAGGCCGTAAAGCTCGCCTCCTGAAGGTGTTTTAGAACGAAATTACAGGTTTTCGAGCTCATCGCTGTGCAGAGCACAACCTGAGAACACAGATGCGTATTGAGTTATTAAGTGTATGCAAAATGTGTACGTAATCCTGGCGCTGCATTTGAAGTCTGCATTGGCTGCGTCTGAAAGAAATGGCCGCTTTGGTAGTCATTCAACTCCCGATGAACAACTCGGGAACACATCACATAGTACTGCACTTAACTGTCTTAGACTCATTAAATTATGCAGGTCATTGAATAAAATACACATTACAGTGATTTTACCTTAAATTTCTGAAATATTACAGTAATGACGACAAATTGGTTTGAGGATCTATCGAAACACGTTCTACGTTTACATTATTGAATGCCCTACTGAAAGTATTAAAGTCGTTCTGATAACTGTTTACGTCGTTTATGCCTTTTAGTTCCTCTAGGTGTTACATCTGTGTTTAGGGGTGAAATCAAACAGAAGAACTTCACTCAGTGTTGCAAACCTCTTCCCGAAGACTGTGACCGGAGTGTCGTCTAACACGTCACAACAACAGAGAACTACCGTATCCTTTCTTTCTTTCTTTTCGCCTTTATATAGCAGTCTAAGTTTCCACTATTCTTGTCTCTACAATAGTTATCTGCAGATATCTGTTATTCCTGCTGGTGACCATGAAGAAGACTTGTACTCCAGTCACCGTATACCATCACTGAACAGGTAACGCCTGGAGCTACAATCTGACATAAATATGGTAAAAAATTTGATGGTGAAACAGTTTCTTCGTCTCGACTTTTAAGCAACAGAAAGGAAATCGTGGTTCGATCTGGCCCGGGGTCAGAGTTTCGTGAATATCTCAGCACAACACTTTGACTTATTATTTACTACCTGCTATTTTTAATGGGAGGATATATTGCGAAATAACTTCAATGATGCTGAGGTATTTGCAAAACTCCAGACCGCAGGTGGGGAAGGAACGCGCTATTGTCCTTTCTGGGGAGTAATGTGTTCACCACCACACCATGCGAGTCCTTCGTTTTTCCTGTCTCTCAGCTAGTCTTATTGATCTTTGCAGTCAAAAATGTGATTGTAACTACAGGCTCAGCTTAACCTGGTTCGTTTCCGATTTGGGCTCCCCAGATCAATCTCGCTGGTGAGTTGTTGCTGATGGCGAAGATCGGTAGAACTAGCTGGACAGGCGAAACGAATGATCCGCATGGCATGGTGGTGAACACGTTACTCCCCAGACAGGACAATAGCGCTTTCGTTCCCACCGCAGACACCTGCGGTTCGGAATTTTGCAAATATCTCAGCATCTTTACGGTAAAACAATTTCCTTTGGCTATTTCATTGTGTAAAGTGCTGAATAGATACTTTCGTTCTTTTAGACGTACACTCACCTACATTTCTTTTGCAGTTAGTTGGCCAAAATTTTATGCCTAACTTTTTTTAGTTAATGTTTTTTACTCCATTTATAAGCTATCCTATTCTTACCTGAAGAACTTACGTAGCAAAGAACTTGCCATCATTTTATACTATGAAAAACAACTGCGGCTTCTAAGATTTTTTTTTAGTAACCATCCTCATTTTAAGGCCACAGCCAAATGAGGTAGAGCACTATTCCGATTTCTTCGGCGCAATGCCTGAACTGCCGAGATCTTCATTAGGTCGTGACGACAAATTCGAACCATATGGGTATGTTAGTGGAGTGAGATCAGGTAATACAGACCTGTAGCTTATTCGTCTTTTTCGTATAAGTCGAACTTTCTAGAAAACTTCTAGCAGTGGTTTATTCGTCAGTCAATTTCATCCCATGTGAAATCCTGCTTTCTTCTATCTTTTCCTCCCTCTATGCCTTAAAAACTTTCATAATAGCACCGAGTTATCATACTATCCTACAACCATATGTCGACAATTCAGAGCTCAAAGATGTGGCGTTAGAAGCAAATTTCCAATTTTTCTCACAAGGTCTCTGATCTCTCTATGTGTGCTCTCAATAGACCTATGCTTTGTTGTCACTCGATCGTCTACGATTACAGTTGTTTTGAGACCTCTCAAAGGTTCGTTTAGGTGTGAAGGTAAGCCACCTAAATCATGTTTTTCCGCTGCATCCCATTGAAATTGGACAGCAACCAATAGCGCAGTACAGGTAGGTTCTTAAATGACAGATTTCGATTCACTACTACTAGTGCGCTATTTCTAGCCCGCCATTGTCTCGCTGGCAGCATTCTCCATTTGAATATGTTCCGTTGATGCGTCATCGTCTACCCTCACAAGCACTGCTGGGATCGTATCTCACAGCTCCTCAGTGGTACCTACCGTATCCACAAGCCACGTTTCCGTCTTCCGACAATGCGCGGTCAATTCCTATAATATCGTTTCTGAATGATCCTGGAGCACAGCCGTACAGTTCTCACCCTATACCTATAGGAGGTGAATTGGATGTACTTGGAGAATCACCGACGGCGCTCGCAGATCTCATTACACTTCTAGGTGAGGCCTTGAAGAAGCGGCTTAGTTATTTTGCGACTCTGATGACTTCAATAACAGTGATATCGGGTTTAGAAGACGATAATATCTTTCCAAACTATGGCATCCCTTTCTCTGCACTAGAACTGTCGGTTTGAGAATGAAATGACAATCAGTGTTCACGAGAAGAAAGAAATAAATTCGCCGCGAAGTCCTTTGCTGCTGTCGAGATCGAGGCCTGTAATCGCTTTGTGGCTGATTCTTTTCAATGCACATTACGTGTCTTAATTTTTGGGTTCTGCCTTATCTGCAACAAAAGTATATGGAATGAAAAGAGATCGAAAGTTCTAGTACCCAGTGCCTTGAGGTAGCCTCTATCCATCTTTGTAAGCCATTTTTCAATAATTTGCCAATGTTTGGAGTTCTCTCGATACCAGTTACGTTAACGATTTCTCCTTTATTCTTTAGTTCAGTTCATCGCCTCCAGAGTTTTTTCCAAATGAAATTTATTGTTTCCTCACTCAGAAGTGAAAAGTAGAAGCCGAAACATAAATGTTGAGTGAAAGGTGTGATATTAAAAAATGGTGCCGTATATCCAGCTCCTATTTCTTGGATTTAGTATAGTTCAGTTTTAGTGAATCTTGACCATCTATTGACATCACAGAGCTTCGTTCTTGTTAGCTTTGTTGGTTATCTTAAAACACGTTCTTTTCCACAAGACAAAACACTGCCGAAAACCTTACAGCCACAATTTATGAACAAATTTGTTAAATGAATTCTAAAGAAAATAGCTTCTTTTGAAGGAAAGTAAAAGTTCTGAATTCATGTTGAATTTGCTAATTCCATTGAGAAGCTCCGCATTTTCGCGAAGATTTGAGAAATACTAACTTTTTGCCTACTAACGTCGCCTGCAAGGGATCTGGCTCACAGATGTATCTCATGTCTGCTAATCGTGAGACAACGTGGCCCTTCGGCAAGCTGCGGAAAGGGGTTAATCGACTACCAAAAGCGACCTTGTGCTTCCCTTTCCCTGAGGCGCAGGTGGATCGGGGAATGGACGTCCTGTTTCTGCTGCGCCGATTTGGCACGTATCTTCTTTATTTACGACGATGTGTTCATTAACATGTGCGTAAGTGTTCCCGTTTATGCCAATTGGAGAGACTGGCAAGCTACCCGTGAGTATAGCCTACCTCCACGCTCAGAGTCTAACAAACTATATATGCCTATCAAAAAGCTACACACAGTAGAATAAACTGGTCTAATTTCCTTCACTCTGAAAGAACCCGCGATCCGGCAGCGTAGGACGGTAGGAGAGGCTGCTAAATTTCAGAGTCATTCTAGGCTCTTTCAATCATGAAGGACTAGGGTGATGATTTGTACCTACAACGCACGTACACTTGCATCTGAATCCTCAATAAATAACTTGATCATGCATTCAAAGATGATAAGGTAAGAGATTACCGGACTGGCCTAGACGAGAAGACGCTACCCATTCAATGGCGTCTATGATACCGAAGAACTCTCCGGAACATGCGGCAGAAGAGAAGTCATTGGCATCGGCGTTCTCGTCAACACGAGTTTTGCCATGAACATCGATTCATTAGAACAGCTTATAACCCGAATTGAACCCTTACGATTAAAAAGATGTGGATCAATACCGACTTTGACAATCTTTGTCGTTTACGCGCCGGCATCAAACTGTAACGAAGATGAACTCGAAGCGTTCTACATGTACTTGGAGAAGTTCTATAGAGAAGACCACACATTCTTCAAGGTTATCATTAAAGATTTTAACGCCAAGAGTATCATAACGAAATAGACCATATCATAGTAAGTCGAAGGTTTTGTCTAACGAATGTCTCCGTTACCCCGTTACCCCAAAATTTTACAGGGGATCAGACCATCGCCTCTTTCGTGCAAGATTTCATTTTTCACGGAAAGGAGAGAAGGCCGCTAAATTCGAAAACCGATGTCCCAGAACCACCACAAACTGGGACTTATTCTACTCATTAGTCGGCTGTTGGGAAGATGCCGTTGTAAACAACATCGACGAGAAATACGATTGGCTCATCGAACAGCTTTCGTGCAAGATTTCATTTTTCACGGAAAGGAGAGAAGGCCGCTAAATTCAAGAAAAGGATTTTCAAAACTCACGAAAACCTTAGAAGAAAGATACGATGGTGAACGATTTCGTAGAGGAAGAAGAACTCACTGGGCAACTCTAGCACGCGTCAAGGAGAAATGGAGGACTTGCTGGAGCCCGTTAGAGCTATTTGGCCCTCATTGGGAGGACCGGTGATGCAGTTGAATATCGCCGGCAAAAAAAATGCTCTTAGTCTCGAATATTTCACCTGAGCGCTTTTTTTTTACAGCTTCGTAGTCTTTCATCAGTTGTGAGAAACCTTAAAAAATGTAACATGATGTATCTTTGTCGGTATGTTTCGTATGCTCTTAATTTATTGAAAGTTTTAGGCTGCCGAGATAAAGATCCATCGACTTGCTCGAAAATAACCGTCGAGTCGTGCCTATCCAGGCCAGGATTCTATTTGAAGTTGTGTCCAGTAAAGTGTAGAAATTGCAATGGTAAAGACTCTCTGCCCTCAGAAACAAATTCCTTCATTTATTTTTAGTATTTAAAGCTTTATAGGGCTTCAGTGCTTAGACTCGGTGAAGATTAATTGTGCTGAAGTTCGTGAATTAGACGGGTGCAAGTTGCCTGCCGCAGTTGAGTACTGCCCAAAGACTTGCCAGCTTTGTTCCCTGCCAATAGCACTCTCAGGTAACGGTTTGAAAGGAATGGTATACCATTGCTTCAGCATCTTTTATTTGAAAAATATCACAATTTTAACTAATTTGTCAGTGGTTTACTACTTAGCAGCAGAAGGGAGCTTTCATCTGTCGAACAGCGAATTGTACCCATTGCCTAATATGCTTGTAAGAATTTAATAATAATAATTTTAATAATCAATAATAATTCCGTCTCAAATGGCATATTTTTAAGAATGGACCAACTCTGGTGTGGTGGAGGGCATCGCAGTGGTAAGTGATGCCCTCGGCCAGAAATCACAGGAGCTAGATCGACTCTCCAATGCTGTTCGACAGTTCATGTGGGACCCCTTTAGCTCTCGAACTGATTCGCATTCTACGACGTTCATAAAGAAGACGAAATCCTTGCGCACCAATCGAAGCATCACGCAGCATATTCGATGCCCTCTATGAACGATGAATGCGAGGAAAACCCATTGAATGCAGGAAGTTCTGGAATCCGCACAGTAGATGTGATGAAAGTTGATGTAAAATTATAAGAAAAAGTAATCTAAAAACCTATAGCGTTCCTGGAAGAAATCGTGCCTTGGGGGCTTTGAAGCACCCGGTTACGGATTCGTCAGTGCTCAAAAAAGTCCTTAGAGTTTAGTGAAATATGAATTAAATAAAGAAATTATGAAGCTCACAAGATAGATTCTCTACAAAGAGATCACGGTCAAGTACAAGTCACTGTTAACCTTGGTGCGTCTTGCCAAATGCTGCTCATGAAAGACAAAGGCAGGTCTCTTAGTTGTTTAAATGCGATACTCACAGAATAATAACTCCTTCAAGATTTTTCTTCTTTTTTATTACGAAAATCACCTTCTTTTGACTTCGGAAGACTAAAGCTTTATTTATAAAAGAACTTCGACATTTTCATCGCGCCTTCAGCATGTCGGGATCGCAAAGGAACCACAAACTCGGCTAAATCATGAGCTCAGATATTTCCCGAAAACCAAGTCTTTCCCGACTTGAGCGCATCCTAGCACACACTGCTACCTTGACGAAACGGCGGACTTTAATGTTATGGAATTCAAAGATAACGAGGCTGCACAGCTGTCTAACAAAATAAGCGTGGGTTAACACGCATGCAATGGCAGACTATTCATAATATTTTTCGGAAAGAGCTCATAGAAATGCATGAATGAAAAATGTAATAATCGACTGAAAAAACCAAATTTGACCTCTCCTTCTTATTCTCTCACTACTCGCGAAAATATAATGTATTTTGGTTTCCTTATCTGATTTCAGGTTTTCGTGTCCTTGAGAAGGTTTCAGTATCGCTGAGATATTTGCAAAACTCCGGACCGCGGGTGTCTGCGGTGGGGAACTAACTCGATATTGTCCCTTCCGAGTAGTAACGCGTTCACCACCACACCATGCGGATCATTCGTTTTACCTGTCTCTCAGCTATCTCAGCATCATAGTGGTTGAAACCAGATTGAAACCTAATACACTACGCGTATAGGACACTTAAACATAACGGAGAAGATTTTGAAGCCGAAGTCACTATCCTCGACAGGAATCCAATACACGAGCTCGTAAAACTTTTGATGCATTTCAGATCAATTCCAAAATTTCAAAAGTGAACCTCGAGGAGGAGTTTCTTGTTATCAAGTGTGACCTCTCGCTAAGCCTCACGCTGATTGTATGACCTGACCTAAGATATTTGTAAAACTCCGGACCGCAGGTGTCTGCGGTGGGGAACGAACTCGATATTGTCCCTTCCGAGTAGTAACGCGTTCACCACCACACCACACCGAAACCCGCATGGTGTTGTGGCGAACGCCTTACTCTCCGGAAAGGACAATAGTGCGGTCTTTCCTCACAGCAAATACCTGACACCTGCAGTTCTATAATGCAAATATCTCAGCATCATAGAAGTTATGTTTCGAAATATATCCTGTCGTTAAAAAGAGTAGGCAGTATGACGAGTGATTGCTAATGGCGAAAGAACGATAGAACAGGCTGAGAGGCAGGCGAAACGAAGTATCCGCATGGTGTTGTGGCGAACGCCTTACTCTCAGGAAAGGACAATAGTGCGTTCTTTCCTCACAGCAAATACCTGCGGTCCGGAGTTTCGCAAATATCTCAGCAATGTAGAAGTTATATTTCACAACATACCCTGCAGTTAAAAAATGAATATGCAGTAAATAAGAAGGTTAAGAGAAGGTTTCAGTTTATCCCTAGCATTATTCATGAGACATTTTATTGAAAAATTTCCTTACTTTACTTTCCGAAGTTCCAGAGTCAAAGCTATCGATGTTAGTAAATTCCTCTATGGCTACAAATCGTCGCCGTAGTTCTTTGGAAATTTAACTGTTGAAGAACTAAGGTGTTTTTACTTTGATTCAGTCTCTTCAAACTTCTACTTCCAATTTTTCTGCTCACGGCGTTTCCTTTGAGGGGTGGTGTAGATAAAGCTCCCCATTTTACTATTTTGGCTGCAAAACGAAATGTCGCTCGAGACATCGAGAATTCTTTTACAACAGTGTCAATACCCTTGCTCTTGTTCATAAATATTATACAGATCCCTTCATGCGAGGTTAGCGCTTCAACCCGGTTCAGCGAAGATAAAACTCGGCCTCGTTATCTTCGAGAATTTTGATGAAGAGAATTAGTGGCCGTTGTTAGGAAAGCTTGAGATTTCCTCAAAAAGCGATTGATTTTCTATGGTTGTTTTCGATCAGTGTTTCATCTTTCGCTTGACGATTTCTGTGCGCTCACCTACGCTTAAAATAATGCTTAATTACCTACTACCATTCATTATTTAGTGATGTGCTTCATAGGATGGCCGCACCTACAAAATCTGGCACCCAAGAACAAGAGCAAACCACCTAAAGGAAATAGAAGAATCCAGTTCTTTTTGCATACTTACTTGGTTGGTCTGTCTTTACTGGTTGTGCTGATCCCAGCATAATTTCCACTTTTTTGAAGTTTCGATGGTTTAGTCACTGTGGTTCGCTGAAGTTTCGAGGTCAGCTTAGCCAAAATATGCTCTAGGTCTTCACCACCACAGGCAGTCGCGCCCTTGTGGATCAGAGGGAGATTTGCAATTAGGCGGCTAGTTTGCGACCAGGGCGGTGGTGCACCCTGTTATTGGTTTACTCGAAGATGGGCTTCCTGATGCAAACGCAGACACCTTCTCAGTTTGGGAGGCCCTGCTGGTCAGATCAATCCCGCATTGTACATCGCAACCCGACAGCGAGAAACACCTCCCAGCTACGTTGAGGTGGTCAACCATTGGAGCATTCCAGATGTTAACCAAAAAGTGTTTCATACGATAAGTGCTTCTGATTTTGTAAACAGCTCTGCTCGATATTATTTAACTAACTTCTACTTATTTTAATATATTCAAATTAGCGACGATATCCATTGTGTTTCAGAAAGTCTGCCACCGTGTAAAGATGTGGTGGAGACATGCGAGGATCTGGCCGAGAGTGGCATGTGTGAGCACCCATATAGGTGAGCCGTCTCTTACGCTTCCCGTACCTGGCAGCCAGGAACGTATAGTGTTCCCACCACGTTGGGAACCAGGTCTTGTTCAAGACTTGGAAAGCTCCAATGTTTAAGAGCCGGTAAAGTTGACTAGTAAAATAAAGATGAGGGCCAAATCATGATCAGTCACTTAGAGATGCGTCACGAAATCGACTTCACCAAACATAATAGAGATGATTAAATGCATGTTTGGTCTATGCAATGACATGTGGTACCATGCCGATGTGTCAACCAGGAAGTGTTTAAAATGTCGAGCTTCAGCTAACGTTTCGATGTTTTCGTCCTCATCAGAGCCGATGATCTGAGTTGATGGCCCACAACTGTTCTTCTCGATTGGCGTCTTGGTCTTCGCATCGCGTAAGGAATTCCTCAGTGCAACATCTCTCAAATGACACATTTTCACCCACCGACGCCCTGCTATACAAGATGCTGGCTGCTGACAATAGTGATTGTCCAGTGGTAACAACTTGCTTTTTTCCGAATAGTCCTTCCTGCAGCAGCGGATATCATTGTTAGCTAGCACAGAGCGTAATAATTTTTTCAAAAACCGACTTTCCTTTAGCCTCGGTATGGCAAATCAACACGTGTCTAAATTGTTGAGCTTGCATGCGGTTGATAAAAAAAAAACTCATCGCCTCTAATGAAGTCGATAACGTCGAAACGTTGGCCGAATAAAAAAATTACTGTTCTTCTCGATTGGCGTCTTGGTCTTCGCATCGCGTAAGGAATTCCTCAGTGCAACATCTCTCAAATGACACATTTTCACCCACCGACGCCCTGCTATACAAGATGCTGGCTGCTGACAATAGTGATTGTCCAGTGGTAACAACTTGCTTTTTTCCGAATAGTCCTTCCTGCAGCATCGGATATCATTGTTAGCTAGCACAGAGCGTAATAATTTTTTCAAAAACCGACTTTCCTTTAGCCTCGGTATGGCAAATCAACACGTGTTTAAATTGTTGAGCTTGCATGAGGTTGATAAAAAAAAAAACTCATCGCCTCTAATGAAGTCGACAACGTCGAAACGTTGGCCGAATAAAAAAAATTTGTTTGTCAACCTCCTGTAGGCTCAACATTTTAAACACATGTTGACTTGTACAATACCGAGGTTAAAGGAAAATGGGTTTTTAAGTATCAAGTCAGTGCGTCGTTACTTTTTATCTACTGCTTATTCTTTCTTTCGATTTGATCCCCTCGGCATAGCGGTTCGCAGTTTTGTATCTCGGTATCATTATGGTTATCAAGTAAGCGTTTTTTATCCCTCCACATATGAAGTGTAGAGGCGAACTCGAAGGAATGGAGGGCTTGCTTGACCCAGGGAGCTTAATTCGGCCAACGACTATGTGTGATTACAGAGGCACTGCTAACCACTGTGCTCACAATGAATACGACTTTATGATACTGTGAATACATCCCTAATACTTTCAGGAACCTTTTAGAATCTTTTCAGAATCTTCCACATCGTTTAATCGTCATTTCCTAAATTGCATTTGGGTTCAAAACATCCAATTATACACCGGCACTATTTCATATTCTCCTTTAATCAGATATTTTTCTCATTACCACTGTAGACCCTATGCTTGCTTCCCTTTGATGTTCACTGTTTACATCACCCAGATCTTCCTCCCACAAAAGAATAACTATGGGCTTGTAACAGTACATCGTGCTTCATGACAGAATCTACGAGTATTTGTCTTTGCCCACGATGTCCTCATAAAGTATAATTTGGCTAATGCAAGACGGCGAAATTGGGGTCTTTGGAGGAAATTACACTTAAAGGTGAGGAAAAATTTACATAAGTCGTGCAAGAGTAAAGAAGGAAGAACAAAGGAAAGAACAACGAAAAGTGTCTGGTGTCTGGCCAAGACAGCAATTCTGCTGTACGAGCGGAATTCGGCAACTGTGAGACTTCTGAAGCATTTTGGCTTTTATCAACTCTTATGGAATGAATCGTGAAAGCGATGACAATGTCTATAAAGTCTGAGGCGACTCTTTTGATGCCATTAACACTTCAAAGCAGCCTCCTCTCAAGCATTGTCACACAAAGGAACCCTGAGAAGAAGCTCGGCGTTTCAAGAAGAACTGTTATTGGGAAGTTTAGAGCGAGTTACCGAGGGAAACTTGCGTATAAAACGGTAAAAACAAGGGATGGGGTATAAAAAGGACTGCGCCCTTAGTTCAAATGGAGACCACTTACAGGTCTGATGGATAAAAGAGACAAATGAAAGTTTTACCTTTACTCGTTCAAGTTAAACAATGAGGAAACTAAGAGTCGCTTAAAGTAATACAGGTTATGAGGGTGAAAGTTCGGATGTTATGATGGAAGGAGAGATGAATGAAGGGAAGACTGACACAGTACAGGTTTAGCATTCTTGCCTCGATAACACGCATCTTGAGAAATATCAGCCAACTGAGCGCATGATTACCTACTCTGACCATGTTTCTGAAAGGATCGTTCTCTAGCTAATCATGACTTATTCATCAATGATAGCGTAGTAGGACAACTGAAGACCTTCTGTAGTTCAGTAATGAACTAAAATGGAGATGTTTCAGATGAATGATTGGTCTATGTGCTCTTGTATCATCAAGACGACAAAAAATGAACCAAAGGCAAGAATATCAACACCATAATATCAAGAATAATCATGTCAAAATATGTAGTGAGTTAAGAACTACTACGACAGTTCACTTCAACGTGTTAGCTTACAAAGAAAGTCCATGCCTGATTGGATATTGGCGTCGTCCGACTTAGACGGAAAAATGTCTAGTGTCGTCTATGCTGCACTGGCAACGATACTACGAAATCACTATATGAAATACATCAGAATTGATGCTGAGATATCCACAAAACTTAAACTCCATGCCAGATTGGAACCCATGATTATCCTTTTTGGAGGCGTACATGCTGCCCACTACACCACCGAGGCTTTTGCTTTGCTTCGAAGCTAGCCTCGGGTGCGAGTTTTGCAAATATTTCAAGATCACTGTTGTTGTATTCGGCATGACATGTCATTAAACAGTTTAGTTTAATGATATCCTACCATAAAAAATAATAGGCGGTAAATGCAGGTTAAACACTGAGATATTATGTTACTCTCGGAATGCTATATGTTATCCCTTACATCGCATAAATTTAACAAATTCTTTTTCATGATAAAGGCGCCGTAGCGCAGTGGTTGAAGGCGGCCTGTAATGCTCGCTAGATCAATCGCTGTTTCGATTTCTCGCTACAGATTCATCCAGCTTTCATTCTTGTCAACAAGGTGGTAGTAGCCTTATTGGAGGATAGTAACACTGACTATACAAAGGCTGTCAACGGCAAATCATTGCATTGACCAGATATGCGTTCAATCACTGCCATACTAAGAATGGAGTCAAATACATGGATTGTTCAACACTCGGGAATTGTTCAACACTGATCGTCTTATCTTTTGTACTTTACATAATACATGGCGCAAATGCTACTATTCTCTACATTACAGCATGATGGCGCTGAGGACGTACTGCGCACGGAGCTGCGGTTTTTGTCGCCAACCACAATACTACGTGAATGACGCCCTCTACCTCAAACCAGCGAAAACGAATCGTCTCTCGTAAGTCGCACAGGCTCACTTATGAAGTTCTCACATCGTTACATATGTAGGAAATTTGCCTAAACGCGTTCATATAGATGCAAAAGCTCGTTACAGTTAAAAGTTTTTCCAATGAAGGCTTTGTGTGTGACCATTGCACTTTCCTTTAGAAAATTATCGTCGTCGATAAGGAATCACTTCAGTTAAGCGGAGGCGGTTTGTCGATGACCTACTTCTTTCATCCAGGATATTAATGTACTTCAGTTGGTATGATGTAAATGCATTCAGACCGTTCTTTCTAATAAATGAGTTTTTAAATAAACATCGTCTTTGAAGGGCCCATTGCCTTAATAAAAACCGTCGCTTCAAATTTAAAATCCAAGTGCTCAGAGACCATTTCTGGAAAGAAATCATGTTCTTTCAGACTTTGAAACATGAAAAGGTTCTAGATTTCTCATCTAAATATTCATCAGTTCATTGGATCAGGCACACGAGCTTGGAACTAACACATGCAGTATATATAGAAGTATTGTTTTTGTCAACGTATACACAGCCGTTATCATGTTATTACTGTATTATACGAATCTCAGCACTCCTTCCATCTGGTTCGTTGTCTCGCACTGGGCATCCACGAAGGTCTTCGGAATTGTTTTAGCGTTCGGCTCCCTTGTGAGAACTAAGTCGTCTTCACTGGAATCGTTTAAAGTTAGTGACGCTGATCCTTTCTGGAATCCAGGGGGAGCTGTGGTGTTTTCTGTTCTCACAAAAGACAGTTTGCGTATCGAGGTGAGGCTTAACCAGACAATTCTGGTGGCAATTTGTCGTCTTCGAATTGACGAAGGGCTAGGTTGGTCCAGTGAAGAATCAAAGATGGGCCATGTGTGCACTTGATATGTATTTCATAAACTAGTTTCACATGTATTGAACGCAAGTTGTTAACTTCATGCAATAAGGATACATTGAATGACATTGGCTCAATTTCGTCGCTTAAAACATCGAATAGGTATCGTACTCCGTTCGAATATCCGACACTGTTCGCAAGTATCTGGAATTAACAGGTGGGCATTTTCTGGAGCGATCAACTCAATGGTTGGGTGTGGACCCTTCGTGACCGAGACTTGTCATCCTCTGTGGACTGTGGAGAGTGCAGCTGTCGAGGGTCATCTTGTCCGTCTTGGCGGCCGATTCTTTTGTAATGAATATTCGGCGAATAGCCTCGTATCAACTCACCGTCTTCAAGTGTCCATTCAAGAAACAGCGATCAAATACCATATCATCATATCAGGCAAGGAAATCTTCTGTGTTCCCCGAACGATTTCTCTTCTAGTAATTTTCTATTTTCAGAAATAATTCTGTTTAAATATCCTTTCTGTCTAAATTAGACATATAACTACAAAATTAGTTGGGCAAAAATAGCGATTCTTTAATAAACTCAGGATTGCTGAGAAGGAAAACGACGCATTTATAATCCAATGCCGAGGTTAATAGAAAGTCGATCTTGGGAACTGTAACGACTCTTTTTTAAGACGTTGCAAACAAAACAAAAAAATGCAAAGCTTGAAACCAAAGGCACCAAAAGATCATCATATCAGGCAAGGAAATCTTCTGTGTTCCCCGAACGATTTCTCTTCTAGTAATTTTCTATTTTCAGAAATAATTCTGTTTAAATATCCTTTCTGTCTAAATTAGACATATAACTACAAAATTAGTTGGGCAAAAATAGCGATTCTTTAATAAACTCAGGATTGCTGAGAAGGAAAACGACGCATTTATAATCCAATGCCGAGGTTAATAGAAAGTCGATCTTGGGAACTGTAACGACTCTTTTTTAAGACGTTGCAAACAAAAACAAAAAAATGCAAAGCTTGAAACCAAAGGCACCAAAATGTTTAAAAATAGAAAAAGAGAGCCATCACTGGGCATCACTGAATAAGTGTGCCTCATTCGAGAAACCCGAACGATTTCTCTTCTAGTAATTTTCTATTTTCAGAAATAATTCTGTTTAAATATCCTTTCTGTCTAAATTAGACATATAACTACAAAATTAGTTGGGCAAAAATAGCGATTCTTTAATAAACTCAGGATTGCTGAGAAGGAAAACGACGCATTTATAATCCAATGCCGAGGTTAATAGAAAGTCGATCTTGGGAACTGTAACGACTCTTTTTTAAGACGTTGCAAACAAAAACAAAAAAATGCAAAGCTTGAAACCAAAGGCACCAAAATGTTTAAAAATAGAAAAAGAGAGTCATCACTGGGCATCACTGAATAAGTGTGCCTCATTCGAGAAGATGGACCGCTGAGGAAGACCTAACTCAAAACGAAGGCGTTTGGTCAACATCGTAATGCTTTCTTGTTCCATATATCCGTCAGAAAAGCCAAAAGTCCCCAATAGGGATTATATCTAGTTGGCGATCAGTGCTTCTCGATAAGGCATGCGGTGCGGAAACGCACTCAGAGGCGTTGTTTGCGCAGTAGTCGCTGGTGTCAGCCGTCGGAGCGGTCAGCGGCTGCTCAGCGCCGGAGCGGACGGCAAACAGCAGACATGCTTCACTTCACGTCAAGTAGCTGTGAGAGATGCACCAAACAACATAGCTCACAACCATAGAACCTTCTCAGCCACCCAAACACAGCCACCTTCAACGCGCCGATTCCAGTTCGACACAAAAACAAAAAAATGCAAAGCTTGAAACCAAAGGCACCAAAATGTTTAAAAATAGAAAAAGAGAGTCATCACTGGGCATCACTGAATAAGTGTGCCTCATTCGAGAAGATGGACCGCTGAGGAAGACCTAACTCAAAACGAAGGCGTTTGGTCAACATCGTAATGCTTTCTTGTTCCATATATCCGTCAGAAAAGCCAAAAGTCCCCAATAGGGATTATATCTAGTTGGCGATCAGTGCTTCTCGATAAGGCATGCGGTGCGGAAACGCACTCAGAGGCGTTGTTTGCGCAGTAGTCGCTGGTGTCAGCCGTCGGAGCGGTCAGCGGCTGCTCAGCGCCGGAGCGGACGGCAAACAGCAGACATGCTTCACTTCACGTCAAGTAGCTGTGAGAGATGCACCAAACAACATAGCTCACAACCATAGAACCTTCTCAGCCACCCAAACACATCCACCTTCAACGCGCCGATTCCAGTTCTTCGATTTTTGATGAATTTTGAACAGCTGTGCAAGAAATGGACAGGAAACGACGCCATGTTCCGACCTCAGCAAGCGCAGTTCTCCCTCACGTT
Source organism: Angiostrongylus cantonensis (assembly GCA_009735665.1). Taxonomy (NCBI): domain Eukaryota; kingdom Metazoa; phylum Nematoda; class Chromadorea; order Rhabditida; family Metastrongylidae; genus Angiostrongylus; species Angiostrongylus cantonensis. The sequence goes on along the minus strand of MQTX01000041.1, from coordinate 2,453,562 downwards.
TGCTTGTCACTCAGTGCTTGCTGTTATGCGCTTATGCGCTTGAACTCTGTGTGAGAACAAAAAAAGAATCGTGTAAAGGAAGATGGACCAGGCAAAGCGGGAATTAAGCCGATGAGAGGATTCTTTTGCATTAAAGGTGCACCAGGTTGGTACCATTACGTTAATGAAATCATATTACTTGTGGACAAAGTTCCATTACATTTGTTTGTAGAATGCTTAAAAAATCAGCAGCAGTAAAAACACTTCCTGACTCTTCATGTCTGCTATGATCCCTATCTAGAAGATTCCTACTAAAAAATTGAGGCAAATAAGAAGTTACTCTGTCACAAGCGCTTTATTGACTCACCGATGACAGGTAGCATACGCATCCATGGCTAATCTGTTAGGCAAACACTGCAACCACAGCTTTGCCGGTCTCCCTCTCGAGGACAGTTATAACTGTTCACCTTCTAAGCTCCTAACCAAACAACGATTACATAGGTCAAGTGTTCAGTGTTGCCTGGATGGCATGGATTGTGCCGACCGATGTGCATCAGAAGGCCTCGTCAGCACAAGCGTTCGTAAATATACGCTCAACGTTCACTCGAAGAGATTCAGTTGAAAAGGATTATTACGTGGCCACTGAAAGTTCTAACTGGAACGCTTACGCTTTCTAATGACAAATCGTTGAAAGCTTCATGAGTTCAAAACCTCACTGCAATTGAAAAGCTTTGAATTTTTTATCATCATGTTGCTCACATTCTGGACACCTTTTTACTGCCTAGTTATAGAGTTAAATTTATTAATTCTTAATTCTTTTTTCCTTCGAGCGCACTCTAGCTTGTTATGAGTGATGGGTGAAACCGAGACGTCTCTCTGATATCTATAAAATGTGGCGAGGTAGACTCAAACATCCAGAAAGAGAACATCGGTTAGAAGAGAAGTAGCAGTTAAAGAGTTGATCAGGTGCTTTCTCTTAAAACTTTGAAAATTTCTGTGGAATGCTGAATTTTTGGTAGTATTCCATATCATTTTAAATGGAGCTATTCTTACTAGCCCACACCTTCTTCTTCCACCCAGCTGAGGATCAGAAAACCAATCTTGACGAAAAAATCTGTGGAGAACTGGAAAAGAAATCGGAACTGTTATGTATTCAAAGAAACAAGAACAACCAGGAAGATTTCGTGTTGGAGGATTAAAGTGGGCTTATTCTACACGTTTGTCGAGCAAGTTGGCTGATGTTAAGGGGATTTCTCTTCCTCTTTTTTGGAACCATGAAATTATGTCCATCTAGTGGAGTAATGACGAGATACTTTCGGAACCTACTTTCATTTAGCCTTACAATGAAATGTCACTATCAATACATGAATATCAAGGAATCAATGCCCTGCTCTGCTCACAGTTTACACCAAGTTGGTCCCAATCTTTATTGTAGATAGTGATAAGGTAAATTTTTATTACTAAAGAGAAGAATCGATGGAGCAAATTCACTGGATGGGAAAACTGCCTTTTGTAGCAGAGTATTTTAGCTGCAAGAAAGCCTTTAGAGATTCCGACTTCCAATAAGAAGAAATCGAGAATGACAAAGCTGAAGTTGAGCAGTTAAATATTGGAATGACTGGGAAATTTAAAAGTGAAGACTTCGAAGGAGTGATAATGCTCTCAACAACTTCAGTGATCAATATAAGGCACATTGTATTGACTTCACAGCAATTTAAAAGAAATGAAATTCGAAATCAATAAATTCCATAGCTTGTAGTTGATTGGGAAAGGTCTAAAAAAAGCTTGAAGAAAAAGGAAATTTAAATGTTCAGAAAGAAGAAAGCCGCTCAAATTCCGTTGAACCAAAGGAGGATTCACCAGATGGCCGTCCTATGCTGATGAATAACTGCTCCGTTCAGGGCACAGTACAGTCAGGTAAGACAATCTTCTTCGTATCCATCAATCCTGACGTCTTCACAATTGTCAAAGTAGTTTTAAGAACAATACGTTGAAGAATCCTGAGCTCGGGAATATCAAAACCAACCCATAGAAGCTAAATGAAGGCTATTTGCAGAACGTACCACTACGAGCTGGCACTTTATGCTATCAGGGAGGAGATTGTATTATCGACCACATTTTCTGGACTAATGCTAATAATGTTTTATGTCTCGAAAAGCATTTTTCTCAGTACATTAATGAAACTCTTATTCACCAAGTGATGTTAATAAAATCCTACGTTTCGCATTTTTGGCGAAAAAGAAATGTCTGCTGACTGCATCATGGCAGAATACCAAACTAATCAGAAAATATACCCATTCACAATAACGAAAAAGCCTGAAAATCCTCTACTAAGTGTCATCGACTAAAGACGAGTTCCTTCACAGGGATTGTGTTAAACTACTTCTCGTGTCATTAACATCTTCCCACCACAAAGAGAACTTTACAGCCTGAAGGGGCGACTACTACTATGACAGTGTTCTTCGGGCATTGACGAACTATGGGTGGGCTCCGGCGGAAAATCCTCATCATCCAAGTCCGTTTCACGTCTCAGCACGTCTCTAGTTGATGCCATTTGCTCACATGTTTTTTCCCACTTAAGTTGGGCACCTCACGTCTCCTCGTCGGTGATCACCGTTCTATGTTTGTGCTTATTCTTTTCTTTCTACTAGGCTGACCGCCTTCCTTTCATCAGTGCATGACTGGCACCCATCGGTGAATCATCCACTTCCAGCAGAAGTGAAGTTGTTCCTACTTTCCAATTTGTCGAATCTGTAAATAGAATGATGGTAGAGCTGAAAGCACTGCCTTTAGAATAATAGAAATAAAAAACCACCATTTTTATTCCTTTACTCTCTACGCTATGAAGGCCATCAAAGGTGATGTATTGCTCCGAAATTCTCAAATATACGTGGTAGAATGTGTTCGTCACTATAAAGTATACATTGACACAGAATCTTCCAGAATAGCTTTCGCGAAAAATTCAAAAACAAATTGAAACAGAACCATAGAAGCTATGCTGAGCAAATGTACAGTTTCTTCGTCTCGTTGTAAATATTTAGGTAATATTTAGAGGCGGAAAGAGGCTCACTCTTCTGTCCAAGTGGTCTTGGTGTGCTCTGAAGGATTAACCACGTATTAGCGATTTAGCTTTCTTGTTAAAAACATTGACTGTTTTGCTTCTACAACCTCGCTACTACCTTGTAGTCCATAACACATCGCTCAAGTGCCTAAATTAGATGCAATTTGTCAACATCCGTGCAAGAGTACTCAGGGCTGGTACTTTGCCCACAATGCCACGAACCACAGAAGCATCTTTCAAAATTGATGTTACTAGTATAATGCCCTAATAATTCCTCATTATAGCATCCTTGGTTCAGTGACTCAGTCTTCTTGTTTCCCTGGCCTGGACAAAGTCCGCCCCAGAAGAGACGTGGTACGTCGCTCCAACGAATCGTAGTAGTCACACGACCCCATGCGCCTGTCGCGACGCACCAGATGTCCGCCATGACTTCTCCTTTACAGTCAAAATCGCCAGCAATTATGCTTCTACTACAGGCATCATCTATCGCGTTCACAAAACAAAGTCACCGTATTTCTTACCCTAGAGAGCGTAAGTATTGGGACAGTCGTGAGCATGAGCTGCTTCTTCCGCCCTTTTACCGGGCGTGATCCATATTTCTAGCAGAACTTCATGTTTGGTTCATTTAGTAGCCTTCCTTCGCCTGAGTTTACTTGTGTTTAAGATAGTTTATTTTTGCGTGAACAAATATGTTCTGACTTGTTGCAATACACCTGTTCTATAGTCACAGTCATTTTGTTTTTCTTAAACTGAGGTTTGCGTTACTCGTCTTCGCGGATTCGTACGGCCATTGCATAACCTTTCCTTGATAATATTGTACTTTTTTTTGACAAGCAGAAATCTTTTGCCTTTAAGTTATAGGGCTATCATTTTACTATGTCTCCCGACTGTCGCCATGGAATTTCTGACATTCTCTAATATAGGCTTGCTCTTAGCTGGAGCAGATTCGCTGCGTATTCTAGGCCTCATCTTGAGTGACCGTGCCTCAACATGAATGTAGACATTGGCAGTCAGGCCACCAGAACCATCCGTTTGCTCTGTTGAGTCGAGTTTGATCGCTGTTTTACTTATTCTTTATTTGTATATATCATCAATCATCACATATATTAAACGGGCATCAGTCTTCCTTTGTCCGCTAGTTGTTTTGTATCTGTCGTGCTCGAAGGTATTCGTGTTTACACATGGGTTCTCTTACTACTTGAGGAGCTATCTTTTTCATGAATTCTGCTCGTTAAGTTGAGTTTCCCCGTAATAGCTCCGCCAGAGCGTTTCCATGTCTTCTCCACAGATGTAGTCCAGATATAGGTGGATAATAGGGAACTTTTCTCAGAACCATCTTTTACTAGCCAGACAATCTCGAACAGACGTATGTTGCGATACCCTCAGGTTGGGATGTGACCAACGACCATGCGTTTATCTCACAGCACCTCTAAACAGTGATCCTGCTTAGGCCAAATAGGAAAGATTACAATAACGTAGCAAAATCTTAGCGGGTTAAACTTTCTTCCTGGTTTGAAACCATAACCTTCAGCTACAGTTTTCAAGCTCAGATGCAATCAAATAGCTTTTGTTTGTCTTTTGCAATGACGGTGAGTCTCGCCTGGAGCATTTTTTTTAATTCCAAAACGAATTCTTATTTTCAGTCACGAATAATTGAACTACCAGGCAACAAATTCTATGAAGCTTTATTAGCGCCAAAACATATCCAACCAAGAGCAAAGTTTTTGTACAGTTTCTTTTTATTTAAGAATTATATAAATTATCAGCTCTTCAACGCCTGCTATGCCTTTTGTTTTACTATAGGATCGCGCCACGTAAGGTGTATTTAAGTGATTTCGGACTAAAGAAAGCCCATAAGGTGTTTCAGCAACAGTGCATATTTTAGTAAGGAGAAATATGCTCAGACCACCACAAATTCCTTATTGTCAACTCCTCTTCTACGTTTTTCGCTGCCAGCGATTTAAGAACCTGGAAAAACGTTCACCATTCACTCTTAAACGCAATTAGCGAACTTGTAGCGGAAAAATGACAGAAAACCAAAAGCGCTGCTTTGTCCCGGGAAGAATAAACTCCTTTGGAGCTCTGAGACAAACATTTAATCCAATTGTTTCATGGACCACAGTTATTCCATTAAAGGTGCGTATTGCTTCTACTTACTGCACGACTAACTGTTCTCCAGTTCGCAACTACCACCATACAAAAGCTCACTCAGAAAAGCGATCGAGTTTTTTGCAAAAGATATAAGTCGTTTAATGTAAAAAGTCTCATCCGCCTCGAAATGGTCATCCGTGGATTACGGTACTGCTTAGGCGTCGGACACCGTCTTCCGTGGCCGCGCTCTCTCTCCGAGCGCTTGGCGGTCAACACCCGTCGACGGCCCGACGCGGAGCAGTTCGCGTTCGATCCCGCTCGGATTCCTCGTTTTTTCCTCTTCCACTCGTCGTTTAATGTAAAAAGTCTCATCCGCCTCGAAATGGTCATCCGTGGATTACGGTACTGCTTAGGCGTCGGACACCGTCTTCCGTGGCCGCGCTCTCTCTCCGAGCGCTTGGCGGCCAACACCCGTCGACGGCCCGACGCGGAACAGTTCGCGTTCGTTCCCGCTCGGATTCCTCGTTTTTGCCTCTTCCACTTATATATAAAGCTTCCCTTTCATGTGGTGGTTGTCTCAAGGCTACAGATATTGCGCAACATCACTGCTTACACAAGAGTGACTTTTTAATGAAAATTTGGTACATCACACTAATCCTCACGCATATTCTCATTTCTGTATGCTGGCAATTGTTTCGTCACATTCCTCCTTTCGTCTTTCGTTTACAGATCTTTTTCACCTCTTCTTCCTAGTGTCTCTTTAACATATTCGCCAAGATGCTGGTTCTTCAACAACTGCCCATAGTTCTTCGACGACCAGAACATTGGAAAAAAAGGAAGCCTAGCAGACTAATACAGAGACTTCGCCCTGTCGTTTTGGAAAAGTGGAGAAAATCTCAAATATATTTGACTCCGAATCTGCTTTAAGCTTATTTTTCTTTAGAAACTGAAAGCTGATTTGAAATGTTGACGTTTCGCACATTAACAATGCCTTAAAAAGTATCATCGCCTTCTGCTATCCCTTAACTAACTTGTTTCATTGTTGCCAAGTACGAGCCTTCACCAAAACAATAACGAGAACACAATTACTGTATGTATTCTTTCAATGGTAATCAACGTCTTTGTCTTCCTCAGAGCCTGTGATTCAAGTCGATGTCCTCAGTAGCCCAAATGCTCGATGTGATGTATTCGCTGTCGCATCGAGCCGGTTCTTCTGGAACAATTGCTGCACTTCAGAAATTCTCTTTTGTCGGCAAAGATATATTAATTCTGATGGAATTTCTTTGATTCAGTAAGCTTGACTTTAAGATGCGCTGTGCTTACTCGAAGCTGAAATGTGCAACCCATTTCGGGGGACGCGTCCATTGAAATTACTGCACTAAATATATTCATGGAGGACCGATATCCCGTAAATATGTTCTTCCTTACCGACTTTTCTGTAGATTCTTTAAGAATTGGCTTTTATTTCGCTTTAAAATCGCTCCATAGCTCTAAGCAAGTTTGCAAGATCAATGGGGTAAAGAGATCCTGAGAGGGGGATTGGCAGAATAAAAAAATCCTAAGATGGGGCGGTTATAGTAAAAAAGAATCCTGAATGGAGATCGATAGAGTAAAAAAAAGTGCTAGGATGGGATGGATGAAGTGGAGAAAACTAGGAGGCGATCGATGATGAATAGCTTAGACAGCAATCCTTGTCGAAAATGTGGCTTCCTTCTTTTAGTGTCCTGTGATCATAACAGGCCTCCGTTGTTAAAAGAGCTCAGCTCTGTTTGTATTTTACCCACGACTGCATTTGTGGTGTCCAAATCTTTTCCATCCCACCCAGGTGTTGTTACCAAGAAGAGCTCTGCTTTTTTGCTGTGATTTGAGCTCATTCATGAACGTTTTGTGGTGCAGAAACAAAGGACATATTACACAGAACTATGAAACGGCGGCCCATTTATCTGTAATGGTCTTTTTTAGCATTCATTTTTTCAGGCTGCAGAGAAAAAAAAATGGAGAGTTCTGAGTGACTACTGTTGAACTTCCAAGCAACAAATGTCCTTGAAACACCTAATATCCTCTGCAAAACTTTTCGGAAGGCACACATAGAGGAAAGGGAAAGCAGAACAATTTACTGATTTTTGAAAATTGCAACCAAAGCTAGTTCTCACTAAATGTCTTTCCTTCTCATGGGGAGAACTAGTTAAAAAGTTTGACCAGCTAGCACCAATTCAGCCAAGGATTCCGCAAGTCCAGTGCAGAGGATCCTGAAATTGATAATATTTTTAACGATCTTTCAATGAGATATTTGCAAAACTCCGGACCGCATGTGTTTGCGGTGAGGAACGAACGCGCTGTTGTCCTTTCCGGGGAGCAACGCGTTCACCACCACATCGTGCAGGACCTTCGTTTCGCCTGTCTCTCAGCTAGTTCTATCGATCTTTTGCCATCAACAATCACCCGTCAGCGGGATTGATCTGGGGACTCCAAATCATCGGCAACGAACTCAGTTAAGCTGACGCTGCAGTTATAATCACAATTTTAACTAACACATATCTCAGCATCATTGAAGTTATATTTCACAATATACCCCGCCATTAAAAAGAGTAGGCAGTAAATAACAAGTTAAAATTGATCTTCATTTCTTTTTACGTGAACTCCATGCAGCGGGAATATGCGAAAGATTCTTTCGTCTAAAAACTCAAGGAGTCGTTGTTCGAACTCCCTCACGGAGAAAGCCAATAGCATCGATTAATTCCGAAACTAACAGTTCTGTTCTAGTTACTAACACAATGTAAATCTTCTGGACCTGCAGTCGTCAGCTTGCAAGCGCCATATAAACTTCAGTTACAATGGAAGCTTCGTTGATGTGGCGCTGAGCCTCTTGAGTTTAGTGACAAGGGTGAAGGGCGGTGCCAAACGTTCTAGCACGTCTGCTGCACTCACATTTGTACCCGCCCATGTCATGCACTTGATCCCTCGTGTCCCATTGTTGCATAGAGTTTGCCCTTTCCCAACAATTATGTTTTTCATACTTCTTTTCTGAACTAATTCATAAACACTTAATACTTAATCATGGTTTATAAATTGGTTTTTTTCCCATAAAGACCTAATATGGGAAAGTCCCACATACCTGAACCTACATAGGCGATTTCACATGTAACTATAGTGATCAGCATTGCTCGAAAAAGGAGGGCATATTTTTGATGTATGATTAAAGTTATGATTGCTTAAAAGTTCTTGAAGAAGAAGCCCAGTTTTTCGATGTGTGTAGAGCTCAGAGATCAAAGAAACTTAGGTAAACTGGTGGCATACTAGTCGCCTAAAATCGCATAGTTCTTGAAGACAGTTCGTTTACGATATCTCGTTCTTCCACACGCTAATGAGCTGTGCTTTGATCACCCGAATGAGTTTTCGAATCGCGAAATAGAACGAAGCGCGACGGTTGCCCTCATCCAGAAATGGCTATCAAATCCAAGTTACTATGTTCTGAGCTGTTTCGGAGCATCAGCTTTCTAGACGGTAGTAGCTCTCAATCCATAGGTTTTCGGGAATGCTTTTTGCCTGTGCTTATGAGCGGCGATATGGGTGTTTGGTACTGGAAGGTGCCGGCTAAGCCTGGCGCCATTGCATATCGCTTAGCGGTGTCCGCGCGGAACCCCACATGGTGCGCGCCTGTTCGTGACTCCGTCGTGCCCAGCGCGATCGGTCACTCGGTCGGCTGTTTCTGGCCCCTAAGTAACATCCAGCACACACAAGCTACGCCAACAATTGCTCAGCAACCACGTAGTAATTCATTCGTTTCTTCCGAATTTTTTTCGGGTATGGACAGCTGCTGTGGAAAGCACCTCCATGAGTCGAGTCCACTTAGCTGCTCGATCTCTTTACAACTTACTACTAGTGGGAAAAAACGCGAATGATCTTTACTCGAGCGTTTCTAATTTATCTAGGCTGCAAGGATGTTCTATTACTTGGCTTAAAATGTAAAAGAAACATTATTGTGGAGATTCATTTGACTAACTGGGGTTGCAAAACTCAAAATTTCTGTTGTTCACCACAAATCATCCGTAATTTTCATTTACGCTGAAATGTTTCCAACACTTAATCGCATAATTTTCTTCCAGTCTTTAGAATAGAAGATTCGGAACCATTCTGAAACCATTTCCTTTACGTGTTTCAGGGCTTACGGAGACATTTGTATGATGTTTCTGTCAAAAATTATGCAATACTCAACTCATAACTCTTTCCGGAACGTCCATAAAGAGTTGAAAACAATAATTAACTTTTTCATGAAACATTTGTGATTGGAGTAAGAAGGAGAACAGACGATTCAAGCAAAAATTATGAACACAAATTTCCGAAAGATAAAGGAAAAAACGAAGTGTAAGCAAACCTAAAGACTTCCTATCAAACCCGGTATTGATTAGTAGTGCTCTTTTTCTTGATAAGTAAACACGAGCTTGGTATTACAGAATTTATTAACATAGAATAGCTGACGTTTTGGCAGTTACATTTCGTTTGCATTCTTAAAAGCCTGAAAAGGTCAAATTGACTCGCTGCTCAGCCAAACACTTTCGTAACCTAAGCAGACAAAACTTAAAACGTAATTTTTTTCATTCGCATAACAAACGTCTTCTTCTGAGCACTCACCATTTTCTTGTTTTTATGTGTTCTAGTAATTTGATCGAGATCACCCTCACAGAGTAATATACGGGCTAGGAGCGTGCCTGACCCAGGTCAGAGAATCAGCCTGAGGTATGGTGCTAAGTTACCCGTGATCACACCTTGCGGTTCATTTTCGGATTTTTGGAATTAATCCAAAATGCTTCAAAAATTTTACGCACTGATGTTTCGGATTCTTTTGAGAGGATAGTGACTTTTAGCTCAAAATCCTTGTCATTATGCCTTTGTAAACCTTGCGAGCCTAGTGGAGTATTTGGTTTAACACTAACTTTACCGACTAGATGCTCCTTTATACGGATGCGGAGGGAGTAATCTACCCGATTCACCAATGTTGTCATCCCCGCACTCTTTACTTACAAAAGATCACGTAAACCGTGTCCGAACTTACGTAGTCATCATCTCTACCCCTGGGGCGTACTGTGTAATTTTGCGTTCTACACAGACGGCGAACTAGTTATTTAGTTAGAGTGGTCGATGGTATTTCAATTATTGTTACCGGAATCCCTAGACCGGCGCTTTTTAAGCAGCATTTTATAGCTGTATTTCCTTGAAAGTAAAGGATAAGATAAACGGGCTTTTATTCTCGCTAGAATTGTCGTATCGTGGCTTAGGTTTTCCCCTACACCTATCTCGACGATTGCGGCGCCAATTTCCGGGATTCCTCCTTCTATCCGCTTCCTGTGCATACTATTGGTTGCTCGAAATATGTCTCTTACAAATGCCCTTTTGATGTGTGAAGGGTGACAGGAGAGGTAATGAATTTTAATGCTTTTATTACTTGGCTTTCGATACTATTTCGTAATGTAACCACTTTAGGATAGGTTAATTTGAACGTTCAGAAATGGAATCGTTTTTTTTCGGTTTCTCTCAGGTGAGTGCTAAGTACTCTCACCGTTCATTCAATAACTCAAAACATTTAAGGATAAGGTCCCGTTTACCCTATCTTTATTTCCAACGAAATAAATGCAGCACTAAAACGTTACTTAGGAGGGGCCGGTTTAGAGAATTCAATAACCGTAATTGAAATGCCACCGAGCATTGTGAGACGCCAGCTAGTTCTCAATGGTCTGTATGACCGTCTGTGTACAAAGCAAAACTGCATAATATGCCCTAACGATAGAGAAGGTAATTGAATGAATGAATCCTTTTGTAAAGCTTGCGGGGATGCATACATTGGCGACAAAGCTAGACCTTCCTGCATCCGTAAAAGGAACACTTAGTCGGTAAATTTAAAGTTAAACCAAACACTCCACTAGGCGCGCACAGGGCACAGAGACGTAACGACAAAGATTTTGAGGTAAAAGACACAATCCTCGTGCAAACTTCAGTTCGCAAAACTCTTGAAGCGTTTTGGATAAATTTCTAAAATCGAAAAATTAACAGCGACGCGGAGAGGCGGAGCGATCACGGGTGACCTAGCACCACACCTCAGGCTGATTCTGTGACCTGACCCAGGCCCTTCGTCACCGATGTAATACTCTGTTCTGCTGATCTTCACCAAATAATTGGAAGACTTATAAACCATAAAATGATGAGTTTCTTGAAGAAGTTGTTTATTGTGAAGACAAAAAATTCACCCATTAAGTTTGTCTCCTGAAGTTATGCACGTGTATGACTGAGTGGATTGCGTGTCGATTTCACCTTTCCAGGCTCCGAAGAAGGGGAAACCGCCGAAACGTCAGCTATTCTATTTTACTAAAACTTGTGACACCAACCTCGTGTTTGCTCATCGAGAAACACAGGGAATTTAAAGCACAAAAAATTCCACTAGTCCTGCTTTGGTCTACTTTTTCACTTCGAATCACTTTCTTATCAATAATTATGTTTTACATTTCTGATAGTTAGTGATAACAGTGGTATCCTTGCAACAACCATGTTCTAATTTATTCTACCTCGTTCGATATTTTGCATAGCAATGACCCATCTCAATGTCCTGGATATAGAACCTCTTTTCATTGTACTTCACTTCCTTACTTAATCATTTTTCATAACACTATTTCTTTATTTTGTCTGTGGAAGTTGTTCTCATGAGTCCCCAGCAATGGAGTTGCATAAAAAGCTGGTGAGCTGTTTCCACTAGTGAACGCGCTAGACAGGTCGATATTTGACAATCCGTCCTTACATTGTTTAGGAGAGCCTCCTCTTATTACCAGACATTCCTCGATTCTCTCAGATTGTCTCGAATCCTAAATCACATTATATTATCCTTTTTTTTCTAGTCGTTTTATCAGCAAAATTAGGAGGGCCTCTGTAAGTGTGGTACCATCTCCCTTGTTCAAGCGACTTGCTTGCGTTAACACATTCACCGCATCCAGAGCCAAAGGATTCCGTCGAGCAAAGAACATCACCACTTCTGAGATTCTCTTCCTCCAGTTCTTCTCAACGGTTGTTATCTCTCACAGTAGGCTAACCGCTGGCCTTTTCACAGCATACATCTTACTCTGAGTGGCTAATCAGTGGCCGCTATTTTCAATTCTGTCAACTTCCAGCAGGTAAGGTTAAGGAAAGGCCATCGACTGCCTTGCAGAAATAATTTTTCGATTCGTTTTTTAAACGCGGGAACTTATTGGTGTACTGAAAAATGCCTGAGTCACTCATACATTTAGCGAGATAAAAGGTCGTCTCAAAATGGTTGGCATCATTCTACTCCGTAATTTTTTCTCATTTATCAAAAAAGATTCCACGTACTGTCAAAGCTCTTTCTGGAGAAGCTTTTCTAGTGAATTCTGACAGCGCAGTGTGATTTCTTCCTTTCATTATGGTCAGAACAAGAATCCCATATATTTCCTTGTTCTCATTGTCTGTTTAGTTAAGGGAAGGAAAATAATTGTCTTAGAATTGTGGTCTTCTACAAGAACCAAAAAATCTGCAAGAAAAAGGAGCCGTTATTGTAGCCGTGACGCCGTGATATAGGCTGACGATGATAAGAATCGCTTTGCACTTCTAAGAGTGGAAATAGACGGCTTCGAAGCAAGGATTTAAAGAAACCTATGGTCAGTTACACATTCACCACACAATTATAATTCCACAAAAGATGACCGGTTAAGAGAAGCGAACGTTCCAAGCAGAGCCCTACCTGCCTACGTACCAAGTGTGCCCGTCTTCCCAGCTGTTGCTCGGGCGCTCGGCGGCGTCGTGGACCCGAACGCGCTCGTGTCGGCGCGGGGACGTCGTGATCCGGGCCGGCGGTGACGTGGGTACTCTCGGTGAATGGAGGCCGGGACTCGGCTCAGTAGCTGTTTGCACTCACTTTTCTTTCTGTGTGTTTGAGAGTTCGGCGTGCGTGTGCGCCGCCTCGCCATGCACATGCCTTCTATTCGTTCGTTTGTGCAATTTTTTCAACAGCGACAAATTCGCCTCACGTCACGAATTTCGCTGTGTTTATCCCCAGCTGCAAACTAAATCATCACGCGATTCCGCTCATAGCCTCTCGCGTCTTTCTGCTTTCCTAAGACTTCGCTTTGCCTTATGAATTTCTATGGAGAACCTTCCCAGAGTTTTTATGAACTGCAAGGTGATTTAGGCTTTAAGAAATTTGCTGTAATAACCATATATTGCTTATTTGCAAGATCTTTCTATCAAATGTTTCACTCATTAGCGACTGAATGTGACTTGAATGAGAAATCGAAATAATGAAAAGCCAGAAAGTCGGTGGTATGTGGTCTCTCTCAACACTCTCCTCTCTTAGAGCATATTTATCACCAAAAGTTGCACACCACACATACTATTCTATAAAATCACTGAAATGAGTACAATGACTGAAAGTATACCCTCTCAACAATTTAAGGGATAATCGAGGGTCATAGTTCATTTGTTCGGATTTGAATTTTCTATCAACTTTTGCATCAAGAGAGAACATTTTGGTGACAACCACTCCACCAGGCGCGAGTTCAGCTCTGATTCTTTCGAAGGCCTTATGACTATCATTATTATCAATTTTATACAGACGTGCACCTTGGTGATTGTGCACACCTTGCAGAACGAGACGAGCGCCGCCACTCATCGTTCCTGAACTTGCTCCTGCTGGCATCGCCAGCACTGAGGCATCGAAGTGTCCACTGCATCATTTTGTCGGAGAAGATCTTACATTGAGAAAAAGTCTTCTCAATTCCGAATTTTGTTCGTTTCTGAAGAAACTTTTCTGGTTTAACTTGTTTTCCTCTCTTTTTTCTGCTAATATATCAGACTCAAATCAGATTTTCAAGCAAAAAGTATCCATATCTCTCGTACCTATTTCATGCCGGACTCATTTTTCAATGACTAGGAAAAAAATTGGAAGGCTCTTGCACTAACTGTACTGATCTGAGTTTAAGATGTATATGTTTTGCAATTCTTGGTAGGGTTTGAGTACAGAAATTGTGCACAAAAATTTCAGTTCATCTTTCAGTCTCAGTGCTGTACAACTCGTCTTTTTCTAGTTTACTCCATTTTTCATAGATGGTCTCGTAGTGAGAAGCTTTTTCCACGCAACAGCCGAAAAGAGCGCGGGTGGTCTCGCTTTCGAAATTTCTTTGTCGATGGGTGGTCGGTGTTCGTGACGATTCATGAATACACTGGGTAGCGTTGTATTCTTCCCGCGATCGCCTTTTTTAGACATCGACGACCTTCTCCCGAACCCTTCTATGGTATCACGAATGTTTAGTGGCGCTAAGCTTCCAGTCTACTTAACAATTTCAACATTAAATATAGTTTTATGAAGCTCTACCCTAAGCAGAGGGATATAAAGCTAAATCAGCGGCACTTCTACAGATTTTGAAACCTTTCCCTCCCTACTCTCAGCTAAATTTTTGCTACTTAGGCTACCACTGCAGTAGTTTGATCAAAAAACATGAAATTTTCCTTCGAACGTCCTTCATAGTTCCCGGAGTGTGCCTAGAGTGAGTAAACCACTTAGTGAGAGAAGTTTGATAATAGAATGAGTTCATTTTATAAAATAACTTGCTAAGTTTACAGTCTAGTAAAGAGTTTTTTGTATGGTTTACATTTCTTCTGTTAAGAAAATGCATGAGACGCTTTCTGTTCAGTTATAATTGCAAGATTGAGCTTGCAAGAAAACGCGGACCCACTACTTTTCGCGGTTTACAAGTAGCTTTTTGAGAGGCTCATAAGCAGTACTGAAGGTCTCTAAATAGAAGCAGCTAGCTACGGTAGCGTCTGTCGGTGCTTGGGTGACACGTCGCTATTTGTGCGGCTGCCACTCCTTGCTGTGTATACTCGACTTGGCTTGACCTCAACCTCACTGACATCTCAAACACTCGGTCATACAAGCCCTCTACCAGCACAAAGAGCTCTCGTCATTCATCGAGTGCATGCTAACCGCCACGATCACCATCTTAAATATCTCTGCCACTCTGCCGAAGTCGCCTCCACATACATCTTTGCAAAATAGTGCTTGCTGTTCTGTTGTTATTCTACTCCTCAGCAGTTTCATGATGATACTCTTAATCTACGTTAGAATTCACCTCCAAATCCACAGCTTTGTTCTTTTCACGAGTGCTCATTCACTCTTCCAATAGCATTCTTTTCAGTCATGTCATTATTACGTTGTTATTAATTTATTAAATTACTAAATTAAATTATTACTGAATTACATTACTAAATGCCGGATAACTTTTGTGAATCCTTCACTTTTGGAATTTGTGACCCTCACATTCATATGACTTGTTTTCAACGTCAAACTTGCCAGAAACCCATTGAACTCACAATGTACCTGTCTGGAAGGCAGCACTGTATCGTAGCTTTCTAGGCATTTGGTCGATTAATTAATCTATCATTAGTTAATAGCAGGATTATCTGGTAATGAACCTTTCTTGCTATTCTCGGAATCAAGTCGCTTTTGTTGTAACCTGCCCTGATTCATTTTTAAAGCTTTCCGCAGTGTTATAGATGAGTTCTAAGTCTCTGAGATGTAGGAATTTTATGCGCAAGGGAACGGAATCTTGAAGTTATTCGTCTCTATTACTTCCCGAAATTTGCAGTCGCACATAGTCAACTTGTAGTGGGACGTAACTCCTTTAATTTAGATGACTAGCTTCTAACAGAGGAGAACGGGAGCACAGTTCACTGTGGACAAACGCAATTGGAAGTTCATTCGAATTGTAGTTCGGATTAATCCCATCTTGGGCATGCCTATTGCTTCAAATCGCTGACCAGAGGCGCTAAATTCCAAGGATCTAGTTAATCTCTGACCGAAAATTCAATATATTCGATAGCATTCATAAATAGCTATCACTTCTTATGCATAGCTAACTGAGAGCTTAAGTGACTGGAATAGAAAAGATCATTAACAAGTAAGAAACTATAACTTTGATTCCGCAGTAGAACATCAAGTTTATTGGTTCATATAAGCTCAGAAGACTTAACAACACATTCGAGGGAAAGGTATACCGCGAAAGATCGAGATATGTTGTCCACTGTGGTATAGCGAGTTCAAATGCACTGACATTTATCGCATTTAGCTCATCAGAACATCCGAAGAATCTTCAACGAGTTTGCTCACAATTAGAAGATTTTCTTCATTGGCTTATTGTCGACCTATCAAACACGAGAAGTACTGGTCAAAGCAATCTCTCGAACGTGCACGATAACAACGTAAAGCTATACGCATCGATTGAAGCACTGATGACTGGAAATTATCTGCGTACAAGCGCTTTTTAAGCGTTCCTGTTGACGTGCTTGATTTTGTTCGTCCACCCACAAGCACTTAGAGCTTCACCTAGTTTGTTGAGATTCGCTCGAAAAATGTGCTTCAACCAGTACTGTGATGGCGAATACTGTAGCACGACTGCTCATGCAGGCCAATCTGGTGACCAGATCAAAAACACATTATCCCGGCTCGGTGACTTCGAAACGGCCGTTTAGCTGAGTCATTCCGCGATGCCATCGTCGTGGCGGACAACTGCTCACCCGTTCATGCCTCTTACGTCGGTCACTAATCAAGTCCGTCGTTTCAGCTCGGCACATCCCGATTGACAGCATTCTCATCCATAGGATTGTTGGAGTAGGGCAAAGTGCCTTTGTGATTAATTCTTAGGATTTATTTCTGCATTGAAACAACATCTTTCAGATCCGTCTGTCACAACCATACTGGTTACTCATCACCTGCCACCACGACAAGAAGGCAGTATCTGTGGCAGAAATTATCTGTGATAAATTTACTACTTGGAGGAGCTTCCTTTTATCCACATTTCCTTCACTATTCTTTTATTAATAGCGACATGCACAAACGCTCGTGCAGACCTGTCTATTACTCATCGTTGTTAATCACGGCAGAACAGAGGGTTCTGTGGAGCCATGCATCCGCCCATGCAACAATCTGGACCCCTCCATTGCGAGTTATCTTCGTGCGTAATTTTTTCCTGGTTGAATATAGTCGATGAAGCCGTGCGTGCTACTCACGCCATGCCATCAAGACAAGCTCTCAAACTACGCTAGAGGAAGGGACTCGTCGATTTGGTCTAGACTTCTCCTTACTGACTGAGTCACATTTTTAAATAAGAGGATGAAGGAACCATATTTTTTGGTAAAATGAGACATCTGTTGAAAAAAAGCGTGTTCAGAACTGTTTTCTGGATTTTTCCAAAAAATGTTCAAGAGCATTCCAGTGTATTGTAGGCCGTTACGAAACTCATGAGTGTGGAAAGCCTAACAGGTGCTTCCATTATTGCGTTCCATTGGTCTTCAATCGCAGTGTTCTACGAAGTGTTCGAATCCCTATTAGATATGAAAAAGTTCGCCTGAGATTTCCAGCGCTCCATATTAACTGAATGCCTACAAGGTTTCACTGTCCTCTACGGATACAAGTGAATTTTGGGCACTTTTTACAGCTCTTAACGTATTTTAGCAGTTTGTGCCATGACTTTGTCACTATAATTGAAGCTATTCCTCTTCTTTTTCAGTTTAGCCAACTTTTTATGCTGTTCGTTATCGCAAACTGATCATCATGATGATTCACATTATGCATGCTTTTTTGTGACGAACTTATTCGATTCATCATTCCATGGCTTCCATTTTTCGTTTTCATTCTCATCCTTTCCTCACCTCTGTCCATCCTTTTAACTGTAAAACAAAAATGCAAGAATTACAGTAGTCTCGGAATGATGTGAACTTGATAAATATGGGAGGCTCGTTGCTATATGAAATGGCTTGACTCATCAGTGACACCATTCACTCTTTGGGAAGTCGCGAACTATTGGCTGCTTATGAATTGATAACCATAAAATTTTGACTTCTCAGATGTCCAGCAACTGCTGCTACCTCTGCACAGAATGTCCCAACTCTTATGCAACATTTCACGAGCTCGAACTACACATGAATCACCACAGTAAGTCGCAACAGGACACACAGACGTGCATTGAGGTGAGATAGGGCTTTCGTATGCTGACAAGTCGTCCCGACCCAAATGTTCTTTTGCCTGACGAATTAGACGAAGTTCTAAGAAGAGCTTAAAGCAATTTTTTCGTCATTCTCAAGCTTGACGAATTCTGCTGTGTTCCAAAGTTGTTCCCTACCTCCTAAGGTATTAAGTCATCCGATGTCAGCGACGTTTACTTCCAAATCCAAATATCTTAAGCTGATTGAAGCTGTAGACAACATTTGCCGCGAAACTAAAATCGTGAAATGGTACAGGACAACTGTATCACCTTTACATACATAGAAAAACCATTCGAAGTCCAGCGAGTAATTAAGTTCTACAAGTTGTCAATTTTGAATTTATGCCCATTTTTTTATTTCCTCCCTATGTTCTAAATAAAATAATCGGCTCCTTCTTCTCCTTAAATAGTTTTTATGAGCTACAATAAGACACGGCTAAACTGGGGACGATATGCACAGGCTGTTCCATATTCCGTAGAATGACTGCTTATTTCAAAAATTCCTTACTGAAAAGACAAGGAGACGCAGTACAGAAACATCTTCGATACTTGGATACTTGGATTGCCCGTCCACACCAGTTCCTCGAGCGCCAGCACAATCTCCATTGTTTTCTTTCTTTTTGGACACTTGCCGGTTGAGCCATTTTGGTGGTTCCCTAGAATACCGAGGTCAGCCTGGCTAAGGTCTGCCACGGGGTACAGAAACATCAAGTTGCCAAAGTTCGACACATTATAAATGTTCTCGCAGAAGAGGGAAGTTGGTGGATTAAGGTCATATTAAACGAATTGGTGTTACAGTTCTAAAGAACATGAACAGTACATCGATTACTAGTCAATACCATAGACGTTTTCGTGTCATTAGAAACGGGAACAAATACACTATCGTAAGAGCCTGAGTTGGCATTTTATGACAGTGATGGGTGTCTGACTAGCTCCGTTTCGACTCTCACTTGGGAAGTCGTAGCTCAAGCGTAGAGGTGGAAGCACCGACCGAGCGGTGATCGCGCAGCTTTTGTGGCCGACACGACGGTTTTATTGGCTTTGTCTGTTGAATGATGAGAAGCTCAGCTGTCTATTACGGCTGTCGAAGACGGTTTGAACTACACTCGAAAACACAAGTGCTTGTTAACTTGAGCCTGTATGCCGTAACGGAAACTCACAGAGCTCGAAAAACTTACAGAAACATTTTGATGATTTGAAGGGGAATTTTGTTTTTCCGTCCGCTACGTAAGAACCAACAGCTTAGCTTCTCCATTCCATTAAAAATGCAAAAACCAAGTAAATAAGTGGATAGAATTCTTAATTTGGAAGGTGAATGTAGTGCAAATTGTCTCCAAAGGCCTGATATGTACGATATTTATCGGATGTGCCAAGTCATAATATTGATTAAAAAATAAAAGGATAAAGCTCTCCGCGTTGATCAATCTCTGAGGAATACGCCATGCATTCGATTTCATTAGCATCATTTGATGGTGAATGAATGTATCTGACCTTTACAATGACTAGCGGTGGCCTGCTATCCTCCCAGACAAGTCTGGTACCAATTTGCAGACGCCGAAGGGATTGAGGGCTTGGTGAGCCTCACACGTGGGGAACGATCTCATGTGTATTGAACGGCGCCTCCGACCACTGCGCCACACAAGCCCTATAGTATTGGCAAATTTGACAAAAGCAGTAACAACATGATAATGAAGGGATAATAACAGTGGCGATAACGTGGTAACAGTATTGGTGTTGATAGGTATAGGGGGGTATGATAATAATGGGATTAATGGTATAACAATAGGAATAATGTAACAGTACAGCTTTTGTTTAACCATAGACTGAAAAGAAACCCTTTCAGGACAATGATCTATCGGAAACGGACAGGCATTCGCCGAGCAGCTCAGATCTGACGGATGGAGTGACGTCACACGATGTCGACGAGGATCAGATGGACCAATCAATAATCGAAGACACGATGCTAGATCAATCCATCGATTCGATCGAAGATCTCAAACCTGGTTATCAGTGTCGATTCTGTCCGATCCGCTTCGACGAACGTGAGCAGGTGCAGCTCTGGTCTTAACATTTCAGTTTGTCCCTGCTCTCGATATTAGTTATTTCAGCTGAATTCTCACTACACGAACTGCCATCGGGATAAGCCGCAGTAAGAATGCGATGTCTGTCACACTATCTTTGCAGTAAAGAGAGAGTTGTCGACTCATTTGCGGACGCACAGTGGCGAACAACCACATACAGTAGGCCGAACAGATAATAGATGTCTATTTAGACTTATAAAAATCTAAAAAAAATCTAGGTCGAACTAGGATGAGGCGTTTTTCTTTCGATTTTTTCTATAAGTTGAGTACAAGCAGTGGGGAACGTTGGTTTTCTCACAGACCTCTGAAACGCTGTTGAGGTTTGCACTTACAGTACTCAGATGAATCATCGCTTATTCTGTGGAATAGTTCTATCAGAGATTTTGACGGCGCCTATCAAGCAAACATTCTTTCTCCAAACACTATGTCCATAGAAATATTAAACTATTAGTTTAAATTAACGGCCACAGAGGGTGACAAAATAGTTGTCGGGATGAATTTCAGTGCACGCAGTGTGGCAAAGAGTTTGGAACGCGACAATTGCTGAAGAAGCACTGGATGTGGCATACCGGCGAGCGTTCGCACGTCTGCAAACACTGCAACAAGGCATTCTTCCAAGTAGGTGACCATTTGCGAAGGTTTTAAATAGCTTAGCTATCTGGGCGACATGCTAATCGTAAATGTGTGCCAGTGTTAACCGCTACAGTGTTCATGTAAACGGCCATTGATCAACTGACACAAGGTTGTCAACACGTATTTTGAATCCCAATGGCTAGTGTTCCGATGATTTGGATTTCTTCGAATTGATATTAAGAGTAATCAGCAACGTGATCAGTTGTAGTAAATATATCTAGAACGACGTGCTTCATGTTATCTAGCTGTTTAGGCTCTTAGACCAAAATTAGGCACTTAGAGTTAGGTTCTTTTCATTATGAACTGTAAATGCATTCGTACACCTCAAATGAACCGAGCAGAAGTGTAGTACAGATTTTGCATCTACTGTGAAAACGAGTGAAAAAACAAAAACATTTTGTAAAGACGAACGAATTCCGCCGATAGTGAGAACGCTGTTTCAGAAGGGTCACCTCACGCAGCATCTCATGATTCACTCAGGCGGACGTCCGCATCAGTGCAATCTTTGCCAGAAGACGTTCATCTTTAAGGTCTGTTAATCGATTCTAATTAATCGATTTTCGTATTCGTCTACAATTGCTCTTGTTCATTTCAAATTCCAATGATTCAGTCATGCCCAAGATTTCATTTCATAGATGTCCACTATAGTTCTCTATTATTATGAGGTGGTCACCTGAAATCTGTCCAAACAATTAAAATATTAAAGAATCATAAACTAATGCTTGTTGTAGGTGTCCAACATTAAAATACCAAAGTGAAACCTAACGGGAACATTGAGGACAGAAATTTTTGCTTAGGAGTATTCTGTTTCTTCATGGAACTTCTTCATCGCAGACAGCGCACGTGCGCACCCACTCCCTTAGTTGGACGAAGGAGCATCACCGTCTCAGCGGTTCGATTCTGCTTTCTGTATTTCGTGTTCTAAGTAATTGTTTGGTATAATTATGGACCACTAGCTCTATCTGCATTGCTTCCTAGATGGCTGAATTCCATACATAGTTTTTTTTTTCTGGAAATGGTCATAAAAGGATAGGAGGCTTCCGACGTTGATCAGTCGCTGAGAGATGGGTCATGCATTCGACTTCACTACGCATCGTTAGAGGGGACTGAATGCATATCTGGCCTTTACAATGACTCCGGACGACCTACCGATGTATCAAATCAGTGTTGCTATCCTTCCGGGAAAGTCCGGTACCAATTTGTCGACCCCGGAGGGATAAAGCGCTTGGTGAGCCTCACGCGTGGGGATCGATCCCATGTGTATTAAACGGCGCCTCCGACTACTGCGCCACACGCGCCCTTAGGGAAGGGTTATACTGTTCCTTAATCGTATCTAACAGTGGTCGTATAAGTAGATTAACAAGCACGATATTTTCTGTAGCTATCACTATAAACGACTTTTAAACTAGTAGCAACGGTTCCCCTATTCCTTACAGGATGATACGGTATGTTCATCTCATTAGGTCTCATAAACCTCACTATGAGCAAAAATCTAAATAGTTATTTTTGAAGAGCGGCTTTCACTTAACCTCGGTATGAATAACCATTGTGGTTCCTTCCATTGATAAGCTAGCACGAGATTGTTGCCGGCCCGACGTGGTACTGTCAAAATACTTTCTCTGCAATGACTTTCAAGGCGAAAATCACTATGATAGAGTAATGCCAAGGTGTTTAAAGCGCAAAGTATGTGTTTGGGACATAATTTGAAACAAATAACAACTGACTGTGAATTTTTGACCCACAGATGCGTCTTTTTCCGCAATTCCCTTACTCTATACTACCTTTAATAAAATCTTCTTTCTTTCGGATGGTTAACATTGGGGGCGTTCAGCTAGACTGAATAGATGAATAGGGGTCTCACATGGAAACCTAAGGTCTTATTTGATAGAGGATCTTTCTAGAACATAAAATGGATCTTTTCTTTGAGAATATTATGACCACAGTTTATGTTAGTTTGCAGGTCATAACACCGAGGAACAAGCGAAAGTTTTCCATGGGTGCTTAAAGAATTACTGGAAATAGCTAAACCAAAAATTCAAAAACTGAAAGTGCAAGAAGGATTACCCTCCTATAATACCACTACTAAATTTTGGGCTCCATAAGAGTTATTAGTAATTCATGGCTTTTTTCTAGTTATATGCGAAAAACATCGCTTCCGACCCTGATTCTCACTTGCGTTAAACAGTAGTCCTCCCTCTGCTCTAATGGAGCAAAGGTTGCGAAAAAGCCGTAGACATTTCAGTTCGATCTGAATCGACATATGAAGATTCATGCTGAACGTGGCTACTTATGCCAACAATGCGGTCGATCGTTCACTCGGCAGCAGTCACTCGACGAACACTCGATGAAGTGTAAGACGAAGAGGTTGGCGATGGTTATGTAAACCTCTGTTCTTCTTACTGCCTTCATTAGAGCTTATATTGTCAGCCTTCTGCGTTTCTCAATGCAACGCCTCCACGTTTGCACCACAATTGCTCGCATTTCGCAGCCCCTGATCTGCATTAAAAAACGCGATGATTTATAACCTTTGCTAGCATAAGGGGCCTCTCAGGAGCCGAAACCTTCAATCCAGATTTTCATTATAGCTCCACATGAATAATCAGTGTTCTGCAGTGAGGGCTTGTAGGTCCATTATCACATCTACTGCGCAGATCCCAGCCCAGCACTTCCTACATTTGATTCCTTTTCCTCACATTCATCGTCCACAGTGCTGTTTGAGCATTTCGTTGGTGGTTTCGGCTGCTGCTTCTTTTCGATTTCGACCTCTTTGCGAGTGTCGTAGAATTGTGGTCGAGTCGATTCTCGTAATCCTGGAAATAGCCAAACTAGAGTGCTCCTACGTGGACTGCAGGAGAGTGTTGGATTATGGGTCGCGCTAACGCCTTTGCTTTTTGATCGACGACGTCACTAAACACTTACAGCGCTACCCTCAGCCTTCAGGAAAGCACAGCTCTACCACATTTCCAGTGTTCTTCCTAGGTTTATGGTTATTTTTAGAGTTTTTCACCACAGCTTCGGACTACTATAATACCACAAAAAGCTAAAGAGGATTCTCTTCTAGCAACATGCAGGAAGAATAAGTACCTCATAACCACAGCAGACAGTGTATATAAAAAAACCTGAAGATCATACCACACTGCGCATCTGTTAGCCAGTGTTAACACCCAGTGCTGTTACGTGTTCATTTACCATTCAGATTTTTAGCTCTTCCGAAACTGCAACACCTCCAATGAAAATCGAGCAACCATCACCGGTTTTTCCACTTATTTCCCAACCGTTTCTCAATTTCAACCAAGAGAATATCGCCAAGGTGGTAATTGAAATGACTTTTTTAAGAATAGCTCGTATTTTAACTCGTCTGTATCCAGATGGCGCAGTCGTTGATCGCGCAGCAACAGCAACGAGCTCTGGCCGCACTGCTCGCCCGCCAGCAGACCGTCGCCCATCTGCCGGCTCCTCCAGCCGTCCCTAGTGCTGTTCAGCCCGCATCTCCCATCATTCCTTCACTGTTCTGTGTGCTTTGCAGTAAAGCATTTCCAAATCAGCCTGCGTTTACTGTACACATGTACGTCTGTCACATACAAGGAAACAATGTGCCAGTGATAAACGAACAGGTGAGGTGGAACTTTGACCGAGCCTAAAAACATTTGATTTTGGCGAACATGTACCATATATCGCCATTGTGGGCTCCTCACTATTTATTTTCAAATTTATGAGCTTTAAGTAAAGGTTGAATAAAGCTTTTGGTGTGGTTCAATCTTTGAAGGATGTGCTATGCATTCAAGTTCACTAAGCATCGTTAGGAGGTGGTTGAATGCAAATATGGTCTTTGCAATGACTCACGGTGGCCTACCGATGTATGGAGTCAGTGCTGCTATCTTCCCAGACAAGTCTGGTATCAATTTACGAACTTCGGAGGGATGCTAGGCTTGGTGGGCCAGGGGCGCGGAGGTCGATCCCATGTGGCGTACGCGTCCTTTTCAACTCGTCTCTTTTATCTAATATAAACCTTTATATATCTAATTTTAATTATTACTAAGATGTGCGATTCAATAAGGTTGACCTTCCTTTATAGGAGGGTGTTTATTGCCGTACACTTTTCAAGATCTAATTTATTAGGAAGAAAAATAAATGGAAGCCGACCATCTATGGATTAATGGGAATGTAATCTCACCACTATTCAGACGAAACAGCCGGTGCTGGCACCAATGAACCCGATCAAAACCGATTCCGAAGAAGGCCATATCAACGTGCTCAGCTCAACGGCAACGAATTCATCATGCTCGTCGAGGTATTTTGGATTATTGTATTTTCCAGAGCGTTGAAGAAAGAGATTAGATAGCACGTCTCCTCATCTATTTATTCTAGTTCTTGATCATATTACTTTAAATGCTTTAGTTCTAATAAGTGTGAGCCGTAAAAGAGATGAAAGCTGTTTGCGATCAAGAAAAGTGATGTCGGCATCTGCATGTGTCGCCGTATATTAGGCATCATAAACGCCATATCTCTACATTATCTTTTGGACTATACCAGGTTGTACAGAGTACTAAGCCAACCATAAAATTGACTAGAATTTATGGAGATTACGACACCAAACATCTCAATACATTCCATATTTCTGAATCAAAACTACTGGTAAAATCTGGAGTATTATCGGGTTTTCAGTCCACAAGATCCCGTGCCAACAATGTTTCCCGAGACTTCTCCGAGCACTACCGAAGATGTAATGTCGTCGCCCGCCGCTGATTCGCAGAGCGCTCCGACAACAAATCAGGCCGACGTCCTGCCAAAGTTCTGTACATCTTGCCGGCTTCACGCAGTGCGCTCTACCGAGCTCGAAGCTGCATTGTTAGCTAAACGTAACGAACTCGAAAAGTTTAAGGAGATGATGAGAGTGGTGAGTTGTCATTTTCGTAGAGTTGGTGTTAGTATTCCTGTTAGTATCTCCATCTACCTTATCCCCGTAACGTATTAGTTCAAATTTTTGCATCGCCATGAAATATCCCTTCTAGGATTTATTAGTCCCACTGTAATTCTTTTAGATTTTTCTTTAGATTCCATAAATAACTTCAGGTTGTCACAACCACTGGCCAACTTCTCAATCACTGTTCACCGGACAACGTCTTCATTGCTCACACAAAAAACATCTTTGCTCAGTTGCAGAGCAGCATCTGCTCATCCGAATAATCAAAGACCATTAGCGAAATGAAAAACAACTCCGAATACGTGCCAGGTCTCGGAACACCTATTTCCGTGGACGAGTCGCATTGTTGCCTTGTGTAACAACACGAATTTCTCTCCAAAGATATCAACCAAGATACAAGTATAACTCATTATAAATTATTTATAGAAAAGAAATTAAGTATCATTGTTGTAGCTATAGTGTTTTGTCGCCAATTTTTTTCTCGTTATAGCTATAGGGACCTTCTATGCAGCAACTGCCTTTGAAGTGCGCTTAGTACTACGCGGAGTATTCTTGCGTTTATCCATCGTGCTTTGCTCCACTATAACGGCCTTCGTTACACTTTTCGGAAACTAAAAACATCTCGGCTTATGCGAGGTGCTTTAGCTCCTACGAAAGACCTCGTTCGTTGCCGTTGTTGAGCTGTGAAGAGTACTAGGAGCTGAACTACCTTACACTGCTTTGGCGCTCGTAGACGGACACAGTTCACCATGTGCCTTGTGTGTACAGAAGTGTGATTGATATTTGTGCCTTAGGGAATCTCGTACACATATTCTTGTAGTAGTATATTAATTATCGTATGTTTTCAAATTGCCTTTTTTATTCGTCCTAGTACTAATTATTTATTTATGAGAGGTGGTTTTCGACCAGGCGAATCGCCAATCTGGTCGTGCGCTACTTGTTGCCTGAATGTGCGTTCTGGTCATGTGGCTTTAGGCCAATGTCTAAATTTCTTGTTCTCACATATGCATATTTTGTTTACTACACTACATTGTTTTGTTAATGCTTTCAATACGGATGTCTTACTATGGAGTATTACTTTAAATGGAATAAATATTACTAGTAATACATAGTTCAGTTTGCTGAAACAGATGAAGTACAAATGAAGAAATGCCAATAATAGACAATCATCTAGAAAGGAGAAAGGGAAAAAGTGTCCTGCGCTGATCCACCCTTAACGGCCGGGCCATCGATTCGACTTTGTCAATTACCCCAGAGGTGAATGGCCGCATAGCTGGCGTATGCAATGACTTACAGTAGGCTACCGATATATTAAGTGAATCTTCTTATCTTCCCAGTCCAAACCGGTGCCACTACACCGGCCCCGGAGAGACCATAGGTTTGGTTAGCTCGAATCGCGAGATCGGACCATAGGATTTCGTGTGCACTACTGGGTACCTCTAGCCACTAGCTACACCGTACTCTCAAATTATCTGCGCTACCTGCAGTCACAATGGTACGCTAACTTAAACGAATAGCAATGAAGCTTTAATTAGTCTCCACCGTAATGAGTAGTCAGAGTTGCCGAGTTCGTCTTGAAGCACTGTGCAACGGAAACGTGTGTCACACTATTTACACGACTGTGTCCACTTTCCACTCTTTCTTACCCAGAAAACAGTCATGGATAGCCCTCGGCACCATCGTAATAAAACTTGCCTTTATTCAGGTTCTATTTACACTAAATTCTAGCGACCATTGAAAGAAGCGCAACAATCGTGAGCATTAACGGGAATTGTTTGAGATTTTCGAAATGAAAAATGATAGACAAACTTGGCCCCTAACAGTATCGTAAAAGGCGATGATACGTGAAGTTCATATAGCGGTTATTATAACAACGCTCACTGTCGATCTTTAAGGTACAACTAGGTCTATTTACACTTGATCGGCGACGCACACCAGTACTGCGCTGACCTAAAGCCGATGTTTGCATCGCCATCTGGTGATACGCTTCCTACAAAAGTGAGGTGCGCATCGTCCGTTAAAGCCGGAAGTCATCTGAACCTCATTCCTTTGGAATCCTAGCTTCAAGGTCGAAACCCTTTTAGAGTTAATATACGGAGTAAGAGGCGTAAGAGAAAATCCCCTTATAGAGTGATAATGTGCATAATATTCTTTCGCTAAATTTTAAAGTAGCAACGAGCCGATGGTTGGGTATGTGTCCTATCCTTCATGGGCGACTATATCAACAATCCTTAAAGGAATGAACGGTTTTTCGATTTGTGGAAGCTTCGCACTCACTCGTTCACTAACAAGCGTCCCATTACTGCACTACACAGTCACAGCCAAGGTAATGGTGCAAAAAGGAGAGGTGAATGAAATTTGAGCAGAGTTCAATAGCTACCACTTCCCTTCCGTTTTCCCAAATTGCTCATTTTTGTAAAAAAAAAATAAAGAAATACAATAAACCGATGCATGTCCTGCAATGCAATGCAATGTCCTGTGTTCTTGTAGAAATGCATCCCTTTATCAATTGTGATTTTGGACCAAGCGCCGAATGTTGTCATTTATCAGCGATGTCGATTATGCAGATCTTTGCCAAATTCAAAAGTTTTCAAAAGTTACTTTGCTTAACAAGTCGAGAGACAGGCAAAGCGAAGGACCCGCATGGTGTGATGGTGAATGTGTTAGCCCCCGGAAAGGGTAATAACGCCCTCGTTCCCCACAGCAGACAGCTGAGGTCCGGAGTTTTGCAAATATCTTAGTATCATTGTGCTTGTATTTCGCATCATACTCTGCCGTGAAAAATTAAAGTAGGCAGCAAATTAAAGCTAGTGTTACTTTGCTTGTTTAATCATAACATTAATTTTAAACCATAACCTAACTGTTGGATGGAGTTAATTCCTGATTGTAGGATCTGAATTAAAATGAACATGTCTGTATTAGAGTAAAAACTTCGCGGTTTTCCTAACATAGAGTCCGATGCCTTAATTCATTTAACTTTTGCATCCATTTCGCATCTCAATTTTCCTCGGACTTGTTACGAGTTGATGTCAACTCATGACGAACCATTTCCACTTCAACTGCCTCTTCATGTATTGGTGGAAATCCACTCACATCGGGTTCATGGTGTCAAGAAGGACTGAAGATTCATTACGACTGGTAATTTCACGTCTATATTTGTCATGAACAATTCCTCTGACAATAAACACGTTAAACTCAATTACTATTCATACTAACCTTGTGGCAAATAGGTGGTAGGTATAGTCCTAGTCCCTTGATCCGAGATTCTTAGCAAGTATCACTCAACCCTGTTCCTCACCCTACCTTAATATTTTTCATACCTATGCAGTCACTCTGGTCTCTCACCTAACGACCTACTCTGTTATTAAGAGCTTGGTTTAAGACCATAAGGATAGCCGGAGTTGTACATCATTAACTGGGTTCGCTTCCTTTTGTAAGGACTAACTTTCTGTGCACAAAACACGCGCGAGGTTATTCATAGCTTTGTAGATTTGTAGCAAATTCCACTGCCTGATAAAGACCCTGCGCTCTTACCAAAATTATGGGGCAGCAATCATGTCTCAGCTCACCATCGTAATAATAAACATTTAGATGACCATCTTTACATGCCCAGATCTCAACATTGCTTTCATTTTTTTTTGCAACCGTCACCTATGAAATCGATGATAATCGTGTGTGGCTTCGGCTGCGATTCGATGATCTCGAGGTTAGTTCTGGATATACATATATATGGCCGATCTGCGGTGCAAGCACACCGGCACATTGAACTATGAAGCCCATATTTCTGATGCCTAGCACAGAGCTGAAAGAGCTGTTCAGTCAAATAAGCGTGCCTAGATATACATCATTAAGTTGATCAGTGGCTTTTATAAGAGCAGAGAGTGTGCTCCACTTTTCTCATTGTTTTCTACCGAGTTCACCATCGCACATTGTCAAAATATTACACAATTCTTCTTTTATAAAAAAGGATAACGCTCTCGGCATTGATAAATCCCTGAGGGATGCGCCATACATTCGATTTCATTAAGTATCGTTAGAGGTGATTGAATGCATATTTGGCCTTTACAATGATTCGTGGTGGCTTGCCGATGTACCGAGCCGGTGCCCCGGAGGGATGGAAGGCTTGGTGGGCCATGGGCGCATTCCACGTGCGCGTCGCAATGGCGCCTCCAACCACTGCGCCACACGCGCCCCTTTCTTCTTTTATATTTCATATTTTTGCCACAAGGCTATGTACGGCATTTGTTTTTATTTGAACGGAATCTATTAACCAAATCCAGAAAGTGAAAATAAAAACGTTTTCCTTCCCACCAAAGATTTGGTACGGACGCGTGTGGGGTAGTGGTCGGAAGCACCCTGCAACACATGTGGAATTAATCCCGCCGCCCATGGCCCACCAAGCCTTCCATCCTCCCGGGGTCGGCAAATTGGTACCAAACTTGTCTAGGAGGATAGCTCGATACATCGGTACGCTACCGCGAGTTATTGTAAAGACCAGATATGCATTCAAACGCCTCAAAACGATGCTTGATGAAGTTGAATGCATGGCCCATCCCTCAGGGATTTATCAACGCCGAGAGCTTTATCCTTTCATGCCAGATTTGGTACAAAACTTTCCTAAAAGAACCATACGATTCCATTTTTCCAATCTCGCCATATAGCTTTTAATGCTTTCAAATAATCCGGGAGGCAAGGAACAGACAAACAAGCAGCGAAGCAACCAGCTTTTTCGATCAAGGTTTCAGTGCTGCTACTACTGATCAGCACATAATTGGAGAACGTACAAATAATAATAAATCAATAGGAAAAAAGTTCTTCACCTAGGTTAAACATCATCTGAACGAAGGCCCTCTGCAAGACCGTGAGTGCTGTGTCACATGTGCCACATGTTGGCCAGCGCCAGCATGACGACCTCCGACCGATGGATGAGCGCAACATGTGTCGCGTCCGTGGGTGGTCATGGGTGCGAGTTTGTGGGGCACACACGTGCGCTTACGGCTGGGTCATCGCCAGCGGCTGTTACAGCGGAGTTAGGTCGTGCCTGGGCACAAATCCGCAATGATAACCCGACTCAAGTACATAACAAGGACTATGGCGACGATCAGCCGTGGCCAAGTACAAGGGACCAACGAGAAAGGAAACGGCATATGAAAACCACAACTAGTTTCTTGTAAATATATCTTTTGGCAAAGTAGCGACTAAACTCTTTAACAATTAAGATTGCACGGTACTTGCTTAAGACCGTACAAACTAGTACATTTGTAACGGAAAAGAACTCAGTGGAAACACGTACTGATAAAAATAAACATCACCATTGTCTCTACAAACTCCACAATGAAAAAAGAAGCATGAAAGAGTTTCTATTGACAGCTGGTGAGCTAGTAATATCAGCAAAAAGTATTTTAAGTAAAAGTGTAAAAATTCAAAAACCGCATTTGCAAACGGTAAGTCTTCTGTATGTTGAAAACCCAATGAAAAATCAGTAGAGAATAAACTTGTTATTAGAAATTAACAAAGTATTATCAAACCGAACAGATAACGAATGATACGGAAATTTATGGCGGCATACGAAGAGATCCATCAAGGCGTATAACTTCGCCGTTCAAATAACGGTTCTGGATGATATGTTGTACCAGAGCACCGAACTCTTCAGGATTTCCCATACGAGATGGATTCGGCACAAGCTGAGAGAGGAAGGTTCGCACCTGAAGTATATTGTTCATAGTAAGAATTGGTCGACGATGATCCCGAAGTCTCTTCATCACCCAACCACTTTTTAGATAACGAGGAAAGCCTAGCTCGTGAGCTAATCTAACCGAAAAGCGGCATGGAAAAAAGGTCACACTCGAATAATAACTAAGACAATAAGGGTGGAAACCATCTAAGCGTCGCGTTGTAGCAAATCGAAGAGGGAATGGTTTTTTCTTCATGGAAATATTACGGTCAAACAAATGACGCACACTGGATTGAGTAACTACCTAGTGAAGGGATGTACTTGGAACAAAACGTTTATTTGGAGGTAGACCTTAAATGATACACGCCATCTTTTCTACCCTTATACTGTTTCGTATTTGAATATTGAGAGAATCAATGCCGAAGGTACCTTTTCTGGAAGGCCGCTCAGTAACGGTGTATCGAACAAGCCAGGTGCAATCGCCATGAAACGAATTCCGTCGTCAGCAAAATCTCTTGCTAGTGGTAGTGTCATACCAACGATAGCTCCTTTTGATGCCGAGTAAGCCGACTAACGAGGAAATTTTTCTTCTCTCTGCTTGTAAAAGGACAAAATATTCTTTATAGACTAAAGACACAAACCTGCCCAGTTTGGCCGTCGTATGCAGCCACCGAGGCAGTGCTTATAATAACACCACGTTGACCACTCTCATCTTTCTCGTTCTCTCCTATTAATGCAACTCCATGACGTATGACATTAAATGCTCCCATAACGTTCACCTAAACGTGATAATGGACATTTGAGATGTAGTAAATGGTAAAGGTCAATTCCTAACGTCTTTCCCACTTATGAATCTCATAAAAGATAGCAGTGAATGGAGATTTAAGGATCTCGAAGATATGGCACTCATTCTACAAATCCAAATACGACGTGAACCATAAGTATGGTAGGTGGCAGGTAAGTGGTGGGTAACCAACTAAGTAATAAGCAAAGCAACTTCTGAAATATATTGCTGGCTTCACGTACGTCAATCGTTCTTTGTATCTTCTCTGAATCGGCCATTTTCTTTTTGCTGACACTGTACAACTTAAAGGCCATCGCGATACCAGCGCAGTTAACAACGGCATGACAACAACCAAATTTCTCTCTCACTTTGTCAAATGCCGCTTTTACCTCTGCGTCGCTGACTACCTGAAAAGATTTAAAGATTTACAAGATCTTAAGATTTACAAGATTTCAAGATTTACAAGATTTAAAAACAAGATTTAAAGAAACTGGATCTGCTGTTACACTGACATATTTTCGAAGAAAAAAATCAGTTTATTCAAAACACATAACAGTTACGCACAGTTTAATGAAGCCCTTCATCACATTGGTAAATTGAATCGGTAACTAAGTCTTTTCAATTCAAACTCTAAACGGATTAAAAATGAAAATAACACTTTAAAGAGACTGAGCTCATTAATTTAATTTACTTAACTATTCACTACCGTGCGACCGTCAGAAAATTCTGCTTGGGAGCGAGGACGTTTTTCTCTCTCGCATCCTATGCATACTGGGTACTTTTGCGGTCATAACTGCATTTTTCCGTGATTTTTGCAACATAGCAATATAATTGATAATGCTACTGTTTCCATTCCCTCTCAACGGCTTACCGCCTCATCGTGGCTGGGAGGTGTTCCTAAGGGTCGGACTACGACGGACAGTGGGGGATTTCATTCCTCCGCCAGGGACTCCCAGACTGACGAGTCCGGCGTTTCCATCACGAAGCTCAGTTAAGAGTAAACCAATACCAGGATCCACCACCGTTCTGGTATCAACTAGTCATATGGTGGAATATCTCCCTCTGGTCCATAACTGCAGCCACTGCCTGTGATGGTGACCACCTGGGGCAGACTTTGCCCAAGCCGACCTCGAGAGGACAGGGAACCATAATGGCTAAATTTCCGAAAATGTGGAGATCATGCTGGGGCATGCACAACCAGTGAAGGTGGGCCATCCAAATATCCAAGTAGGAATTGCTTTCATTCTGACCTGGTGTGGCTTACAATAAAGTCTTCAATTTTGGTTTCATTTATTGTTATCGCGTTGGAACGATGCAATTTCTTCTCGGACAGTGGGGGATTTCATTCCTCCGCCAGGGACTCCCAGACTGACGAGTCCGGCGTTTCCATCACGAAGCTCAGTTAAGAGTAAACCAATACCAGGATCCACCACCGTTCTGGTATCAACTAGTCATATGGTGGAATATCTCCCTCTGGTCCATAACTGCAGCCACTGCCTGTGATGGTGACCACCTGGGGCAGACTTTGCCCAAGCCGACCTCGAGAGGACAGGGAACCATAATGGCTAAATTTCCGAAAATGTGGAGATCATGCTGGGGCATGCACAACCAGTGAAGGTGGGCCATCCAAATATCCAAGTACAATAAAGTCTTCAATTTTGGTTTCCTTTATTGTTATCGCGTTGGAACGATGCAATTTCTTCTCCTTACTTTACTGCTGCATGTAGTGAACCCTAGTGCTTACCATCTTGTATGATTCCACTTTTTTTTTCTTTACATAGCAGGACATAACGTCACATGCTGTGCTGATCTCAGCATTCCTCGCATCTATATTCCAAGTCTTTAAAGTCCTGCACGTGAGTTTGGCTGCTAGTTGAAGATTTTCATATTTGTTATGAATTTCGTTAAATACTGCTCGAGTCAATTCTTTCTGGAGTCCTGAAAACGTCGTGCTAGAGCGTTCTCAAATGTAACAGAGGAAATAAGCCGATTCGAGAGAAGTTTGATACCAACTTGCCGACCCTGGGAAAAATGAGCTCGCGGTGGAGTAAAATCAGTACTTTACTCGTGATGTGTACGGAACCCTACCATTGTGCTATGCGGCTCCTGATGTAGGAAGCTTAAAAATTGAAAGAAGTTCTATACGTTTAAATCACACAAGAGGATTACAAGGAGTTAGGCATCATTAACAGATTCTACTCAATAAAAAGTCGAGGTTCTAGGCTACGTGAGATTTCCTGTGTTCTTTACGATAGGTCTGATGAGGTATCTGAGGTTAATAATTAGTATGAGGATCAGGAGAGTGCGTAAGGGTGGCCAAACAGCGTAATGCACTACTTGACATTCGAAAATGGATATCCAGAAATGGATTAAATTCTGCTTGAATGTAACAACATATTTACATGATTGCAATCTTGGGAATTCATTGTCATTCAGATCAACAGGTACCGAAAAGAGGAACACGAGAAGACAATTTTTGAAGGGAGCAAGAGATCTAATGAATTCTGTTTCCAGGTTGAAATGTTTGAACTGTATGAATGGGGTATTGTACGAATTTGGCGAAACATTACTACTCGAAACTGCTGAAAAACATGTTAAAAGTTCAACAATAAAGTTGATTCAAGGAAGGTATGCGCTTAGATTCCTTTAATAACAGCCGAAAAGAGGAACACGAGAAGACAATTTTTGAAGGGAGCAAGAGATCTAATGAATTCTGTTTCCAGGTTGAAATGTTTGAACTGTATGAATGGGGTATTGTACGAATTTGGCGAAACATTACTACTCGAAACTGCTGAAAAACATGTTAAAAGTTCAACAATAAAGTTGGTTCAAGGAAGATATGCGCTTAGATTCCACGAAAGATGTTAATTGCAAAAAGACCTTTGGATCATGGTGTTCATAAAACCAGTGAAAGTTTAGGCATACGAAATTAACATATAATGGTTTACGACCTGCCCATAGCAGTGTGGTCTTTCTGAGTGTTTAATGTACTACACTGAGTTAACAGCTGGACAAGGTCATTTAAACTGAAAATGCGTTCGAGATTTTCATTCGGAAATGTAGCTAAGAGTATAAATACGACTGATATTGCGCCTTTCCTGATAGGAACTTAGTTACTAGGCGACACAGTACAATCAAAATAGGTGAGCTCACTGGACCGCGGGTGTCTATGGTGGGGAACGAACCCGCTATTGTCCTTTCCGAGGAGTAGCGCGTTCACCACCACACCATGCGGGCCCTTCGTCACAATAGCGCGTTCGTTCCCCACCATAGACACCTGCAGTCCAGAGTTTTGCAAATATCTCAGCAACCTTGTGGTTGTATTTCGCTTATAACCTGACGTGAAAATTGTAGTAGGCAGAAAATAAAAACTAGAACATAAGTGAGCTCTTCCGCAAAATATTGATTAGAACCTATATCACCTTCCAGTCGGCATGTTGGTCGTCAAGTAACTCGAGCGGGGGCCCCGCGGGTGTCTATGGTGGGGAACGAACCCGCTATTGTCCTTTCCGAGGAGTAGCGCGTTCACCACCACACCATGCGGGCCCTTCGTCACAATAGCGCGTTCGTTCCCCACCATAGACACCTGCAGTCCAGAGTTTTGCAAATATCTCAGCAACCTTGTGGTTGTATTTCGCTTATAACCTGACGTGAAAATTGTAGTAGGCAGAAAATAAAAACTAGAACATAAGTGAGCTCTTCCGCAAAATATTGATTAGAACCTATATCACCTTCCAGTCGGCCTGTTGGTCGTCAAGTAACTCGAGCGGGGGCCTGAAAATTTTCCATTTTCACTGTCGCGTGCAAGAGTAGCCCAGTGGGTTCTGCTTGCTCTAGTGATTTGTTGAGCATCATATCTTTCTTCCAGGGTTTTCGTGAGGAATTCTGTTCATCAGGTCGGTGATTTTTCTGTTATAAATCTCCGGAGGAATCCAGTCATTAAAGGCTCTTGTCCATGTTGCTCATACGCATTGGAATCCTCCCCACCTTGTCTTCGGCAGTTTTGACGTATAGAACGGCGTCTTCGATTTTTGATCAACGACGTAGATGAGTTTCGGATCCTTTTCCTCACCTGCGTGATACCAGATACTCATAACATCGTCCTTTCAACTCCGCGTTCACGTTCAAAAACACTGAGTGACTTTCTATCATGCTTGTGCATCGACCAGGTTTCTGACGCATATCGTTTCATTGAGCATAAGTGGGGCCTATGTAACCAGTCCGCTCCTCGTGAACATCATTTTTGTGAGATTAGATGTGGTCGAAGACCAATTTTTCCACGTACTTTGTCAAAGTCGGCAAGCATTCGTTCCACTTGGCTAGTGTTTGGTGTTATAAGAACAACGTCATCAGCAAAGCGAAGATAGTATAATTGCCGAGCATTGATTTCCATTCTTTTATTATACCATTCCAATGTTCTCATGGCATTTTCAAGAGTGGCGGTAAATAATTTTAACGAGACGGTATCGCCTTGCCAAACCTCTCTTTTGGCGTCGAAGTTAATATCATTGTCAAACGGTGGTATCTTGCTTGTGAAATTTTTATATAGCTCGCGAAGAATATTTATAGACTATAGGGAGGGACGTAGTCTTTACAGCAGGGTCGTCCTGTCTATTCAGAACGTCCAAGACATCTCAAAAGAGTCAAACGTTTTCCTTAAATCGATAAGAAAGAAAAAGAGAGGTCTCTTGTACTCTTGCGATAGTTCAATGAGTCTTGCTATTGTGTGGATGTGGCTCATTGTACTAAATTTTTCCAGAAACCCTGCTCTTGCTCGCATAGCTGTTCTTTATTCTTTTCCATCAATCCTCTTTAGTATGACTTGAACGAAGAATCTGTAGACGACATACTGAACAATAACACTGTCTCGCTGGTGTTCCATTGTGTAGCAACTTTGCATTTTGACAGGTAACATGTGAAGAGGCCGCCCAGTGTGTACGAGGAATGGCGGGAGTTTTTTCAGGTCTTTACATCATATTCTCTGCGGATTTGGTGCTGCTTGATTCTTCCCTAACGAAATTGCATGTCTGATTTGGAGATAGAGAATCGGCGAGACAACATATCCATCTTGCTTTATTTCGTATGATGGCAGAAGGACATGGCTATTGAAGAGATCCGAGTAGTAATCGTGAATGATTCTATCCACTTTAATCACTTAGTTTCGTAATTTGAGAAGTTTCGATAGGCTTTGCGGATGTTTTCAGCAGCACTGGATCTCTGATCATAACTGCTATTCTTCTTTCCCTAAGATCCTCTTTAATGGTCTGTCTGCATTGTTTCGCAAGTTCGGACATGAGTTGGTGGTTCCCTATAGCTCGTATGATTCCACGCTGGCGTATCAGCTCGAGCGCTTCTGGTGACAGACGTCTCCTAGTGACTTTCGAACTCTCAGCTTTCATAGCGCTAACGTAAAGATGTTGAATGAGCCGATCGTATTCCTCATCGATGTTATCAATGACGGTATTTTCCCAACAGCCGACTAATGAATTGAATAAGTCCCAACATGCTGAGATATTTGCAAAACTCCGGACCGCAGGTGCCTGCGGTGGGGAACGAACGCGCTACTGTCCTTTCCGGAGAGTAACGCGTTCACCACTACCCCATGCGGATCCTTCGCTTCGCTTGTCTCTCAGCTAGTTCTATCGATCTCTGCCATCAGCAATCACCCGTCAGCGGAATTGATCTGAGGAGCGCAAATCGGCAAATGAACCCAGTTAAGCAGAGGCTTTTTAGTTATAATCACAATTTTAACCGTTTTATTTACTGCCTATTTTTAATGGCAGGGTATAATGCGATATATAACTACAACGATGCTGAGATATTTGCAAAACTCCGAACCGCAGGTGTTGCGGTGGGGAACGAATGCGCTGTTGTCCCTTCCGGGGGACCCTTTCCAAATATTAGGCAGTAAATAAAACGGTTAAGATTGTGATTATAACTAAAAGCCTCAGCTTAACTGGGCTTCAACTTCGTCTTCCTAATAACATGACGTTGGTGATTAGACCACGAAAATTATAAAACCGGTAATGAATCACATCTCTTCAATGGTGACCGACCGATTCCGGTTGTTAGTTGTTCGAATGAACCAATATTCATGGCCAAGCTCGTGCTAATGAGAACCTCGACCCCGCTGACTCTTCTACTGTCGCATGTTCGGAGGAACAGTTCTTCTTCGGTGTCACAGACGGGGTTGAATGGGTGGCATCGTCTTGTCTCGGTCAGTCCGATGACATCGTACCTTGTCTTTCGTGCCTGAATGATCAAGTCTCCTACCAAAGACTCAGATGACAATGAGCATGCATTGTAGGTACACATCGTCACCTTAGCCCTTTGCGAATTACTCGGCCTAGAATGGCCGAGAGATCTTAGCAAGCTCTCCGTGCTCGTCCTACCCAACGGTACCGTACCGCGCTTGGTGAGCTCTAAACGTGGGCGCTGGCTCTGCCGACGGATAGCCTACCAGTCTCTTCCTGAATGAAAAGAAGCAGTCCATTCCCTGGATCCACCTGCGCTTAAAGGAAGGAAATATCGCTTTTGGTCCACGATTAACTCCCCATACAGAATCTGGGGATATGCTACGGTTACCTTGAGGTTAACCGGCATGAGATCCCTCTTAGGACGTATTCTAGAAAATGAAGTCCATTTTTAATTATTAAGTCAATATACATAACCTAGCATAATGTCTTGAGAATTCAGCACACTAGATTCAACATAAATTTGTTGCGAAGTGCAAACAAATATCGTCTGGAACGTGCTGTTACAAAATCAGTTTAAATGGAACCATCGAGTTAATTTCAAAAAATATAGCACCGAAATTTGGGAAGACAAAAGAGGTGGAAAGAATGAGACAAAGACAGGTGAAGTCAACATGCATTAGAGTCGATATAAAATGATTCAAACTCACACACGACCAATCTCTCAGTTCACAGCCTTCTTCGCTATTTGAAATAAAAGCATTAGGATGTACATATCTTTGGCAAGAAGGTTCTTATTAAATCATCAAAAATGATATTCTACCAATTAAATATAAAGATCGAATCTCGTCGAACAATAACATTTTGCTGTATACTAATGGATCGTTAACCTTTGTGACTACGGGCGTGCATTAGAAGTTTTAAGAACTACAAGTCTGTTTATAATCTCCAAAAGTCAACTATTGGATAAGTTTGCCACGGTCTTAACTACCCAGATACTTCAGTTATTAAAAAGTACTTAGAAGCTGAGTGAAATTGAGTAGAGTGCCATATGTATCAAAGATTAAAGACACAACTAACATTCGTGGGTGAGAACAAAACGTTCTCTCCGAGTTCTTTTGCAACATCCGCACCCTTTGAAGACGGCAAGTCTAGGATAGCAACGTTTGCCCCACTCCTAACTAGTGTTTCCACTGTGCCACGACCGAGACCTGAGGCGCCACCCGTTACCACAGCCACCAATCCCTGAAGAAATCCAGTACTAGTGGAAGCGATATTCTGGCTAACTGCTACAAACCTTTGTTGAGCGAAGAATTGATGACATTACCGATATGATCTGCAAATGTTCTGTTATGTTGTGTTAACAATACACTTCTGACAAATTCTATACAAAAAAAATATTTTGAAAAACAATATAAAGAACAACACGGGACACGGGACATCCAGTTGTTTGAACCTAAGTATTAAGATATATTATCTAAAG
The DNA here is from genome assembly GCA_009735665.1 of Angiostrongylus cantonensis. Taxonomy (NCBI): domain Eukaryota; kingdom Metazoa; phylum Nematoda; class Chromadorea; order Rhabditida; family Metastrongylidae; genus Angiostrongylus; species Angiostrongylus cantonensis. The sequence continues at coordinate 2,413,621 of MQTX01000041.1, read as the reverse complement.
TGTCAAACACAACCTGCACAGCAATATTCACACAGCCCTATAGAACAACAAAAAACGGAACGTTTCAATGCAATAAAACTAGGACGAGAGCTAAACAAATCACAGGCATACTTTATTTCACTCGTTACCAGGTAATACTCAATTTCGCCGTTCAAATAGAACAGCTTTTTTTAGTGGGATGTTATGAAACAAAATCTGTTCTCTCTTTTTTATTCACTACCGATAGTTTTTATGGTAGGATATGATGCCCACAATAGTGCTAAGATATCCACAAAACTCCAGACCGCATGTGTCTACGGTGTGAGGATCGAACACCCTATTGTCCTTTCCGAGGGCATTATGGGTATGTTTTCTGTTAGCAAAACTATCTGTTCATAAACAACCTAATAAGTAGTAGATCGCTCATATACCCTCAAATATTTTGAAAGAATCCAAACAGAAATGAGCACGAACGGCAACAAATTGTTTTTGTGGATCCATTATATACGCCTTAAATAATTCCGCAGACAGGATGTGAAACTGATTTTACCAACAGCTGAAGGATAGGAACTTCTAAAAGTGTGCTCATCAACGCAAATAACACTATCGGCGTAACCCCTGTGAAGCCCAAGGTAATCTGGGGTTTATGCCTGTCTCACGGGTTTGTGTACATAAGCAGGCCTCTACTTCGTAATATACTCATTTAGTTGCACTTTAGCCACTGGTTCTCAATAAAATCTCAATCTAGTGAAAAAGAGTACTCTCGCATCTTTATTCAGAGCCAATTGCATGGGTACAATTATACTCTTCGACCCAATGTTCAAAAGGTTGAAAAAACTTTTAGGGTAGTCGGGGAGGTACCGCAGTGATTCAATCCATTACGACACAAGGTTCAGGTACGACTCCCTACTCAATACTCCTACAATCCACGTGGGAACGTCTTCGCTCCACTATCTTCATGACTGAAAGGCAAATCGACTCAACCAACATTCTACGACATTCGTGAAGATGAAATTCTCAAAGCAGCACACGAAATATCCGAACACCTTTGTGGAAGATGAATGCGAGGAAAATGAAACGAATGCAGTACATGCTGAGATATGCATAGTAGATGCAATAACGGATTGTGCAGAAAAATAATTAAGGGAATTCGACCCATACAAGGGTATATGGACTTAATAATGCAGTGTTTTCTTGATCAGTAGACACGAGATCGCTATTCCAATATTTGGTAACATTAGCGTCTCTGGGGTTTCATCTTCATCACAGCCTCAAAAGGTCCGCTGACACGCAATATACTCGGCCACAGTCCTTAATAACTCAAGGAGAAGGAAAACTCAATATATAAATAGGATTTATTTCCAAGATTAGCTGGAAAAAAAATGAATTTCAAACAAATGAGATCTATGTATTGCGTTTTTTCCGCCTGGGTTATGAAAGCGTTGGTCTGTCTAGACTACATAACAATTTGACCTCACCAAGGTTTGAAGAAGGCGAAACACCAGAAACGTTAAATACTGTGAATAAATACTGTAGTTACAAGATCGTATCTCCTCATAAAAGGACTAGGACGTGCTAATTAATGTCGACGTTTACAGAAAGTCGCTCCTGGGATTTGGTGCTGACTGGGTGCACCGATAGACTACCGCAATTCATCGTAAATTGTACTAATTTGAAGACCTTGAGGGAATGGAGGGCTTGTCAGCCTGTGGCGATTGGTCGAACCAATGACTACGAGTGTTGTGGAGCACATCGAGCCAATGCGCTAAACGCGTCCATTACATATATGCACACGATTTGCATAATTCGGTGACCTCTATGATACTTACCTCCCAACGATTTACCGCCTCATCGTGGTTAGGAGGTGGTAAAGGGTGTCAAGCCGCAAAGTGCCGCGGGGGATTCGCCTCCCCGGCAGAATCTCCCAGCGTTTTCATCAGGAAACCCAGCTAAGAGTAAACCAGCACCAGCATCCACCAACGTCTTGGTTTGAAACTAGTCGCATGGTGGCGAATCTCCTTCTGATCCACAAAGGACGGCGACTGTCTGTGGTAGCGAAGAAATGCGGCAAACATTCGCTAGGCTAACCCAGGTACACCAGGCAACCACAATGTCTAGGCCAGCAAAACCCCAAAAAACGGTAATTACACTCGGGCACGCACAATCAGTAAAGACAAGTCATCCAAGTATCCAAATATCTGTAATACTTAACAAGTGGCGAAGGTACAGAGGATCAGCAAATGGAATAAAGGTACCAAACACTTCTCATTATTTTGACATTTTCAAGTGGTTCAGCACAAATTGCTTAAATTAAAGAGTGTTTCACACAACTTTGCACAAGTACCCGCAATTTGTCCTCCATGTAAGACTGATGTGTATGGCGAAGTGGTTTCGCAATACACATGGAATCGATCCCCGTGTCCAAGGCTAAGCAAGACTTCCATTCTTACGGGTCGACAAATTGGTACCAGACTTGTCTGGTAATATAGCACCACTGGCTCGATACACCAGAAGGTCACCGTGAGTCATTGTAAAGGCCAGTCATTGCATTCAATCACCTCCAACGATGCTTGATGAAGTCGAATTCACAGCGCATTCCTAACGGACTGATCAACACAGAGAGCTTTGTCCTTCATTTACCTTTATGTACAACTGAGGCACGGATGCCGGACCAATTTCCGCCCCTTTGAGATGTCAAAAAAGAATCCTAGCCAAACTATTTTATTGCCGGGCAATATTTTTTCACCACTCTAAGAGGAAAATTGCATAAACGTTAGAAATCATAGAAAATGACAGTAAAAACGCCTCGCTTGAGAACTCATCAGAAAATATAGCTGTATGAAGACACGTCTTCAAAATTGCTAAGTAACACATTTTCAATGAATTTCATTAATTTTGTGATAAAGCAAAACAACATCACAATAGTTAATAAAGTAATAAATAAAGTAAATGTACAGTACGCGAAAATGTACACGTTAGAAGTAGCTCATTGGAGAACGGTTAACCACGTTTTGGAAAAAACTAGGGTTAGAGTTACACCACATAACTACTCGGTTGTCAATAAATCGACTCTTGTTAAACGTCTTTTCTAACTATGGTTGTTATAAGCGACGTAAAAACATAACCTAACCACCGAAAGAAAAAGATCTACCGATTGAAAAAATAATTATACAACAGATGAGATTCGATAAAGCAAAACAACATCACAATAGTTAATAAAGTAATAAATAAAGTAAATGTACAGTACGCGAAAATGTACACGTTAGAAGTAGCTCATTGGAGAACGGTTAACCACGTTTTGGAAAAAACTAGGGTTAGAGTTACACCACATAACTACTCGGTTGTCAATAAATCGACTCTTGTTAAACGTCTTTTCTAACTATGGTTGTTATAAGCGACGTAAAAACATAACCTAACCACCGAAAGAAAAAGATCTACCGATTGAAAAAAAATTATACAACAGATGAGATTCACGACAAGATCTTTAATATATGCTAATCAGAGTCCTCATCGGATGACACGTTTCTCTTAGACGGTTTTGATTTCCGCCGACTTGATGACGTTGATGACTGGCTATCCTAAAATAGAAAATGATTGAAAAAACAAAAACCTTGGTTACGGACGTCACTGCTAGGCCTGGAAGAAATAAACGTATCTCCTCCCTCGCTTGGATTAAAGCCTTCACGAACTATGCAAATATACTACTGTCCAATTTTAAATGGCAGTAAAAGAGTAAATAAGAATTTGTATTCAGCTGTGCGTGGCAGATAGCGGAGTGGAACAAGCCGTTCATCGACTTCGCGCGGAGACCAGCATACCTCCTAATCCTTGTGGGATAGTTAAATTGGTATCTGCGTCGTATGGGATCACCTTTCAATTCAGAAAAACTGGTGACTAATTATAATGCAAAGATTGGAAACATAAGAGAATAACCATTCCAGGATTGCAGTCAGCACCGACTCGAGTAACATTCAACGAAATTGTTCCAATGGCACCTACAAACACTACAAGCACAAGAAGCTGCAAGATGCAATGATTTCAAAAATAAGAGAAATTCATTTTTTCAATAGTACGCTTCAAAACAGAAAGTTCTGAACAAGACGTTTACAACATCAGTGGAAATATGTGACAAAAGGCCTGAGAACTTGTAGAGTTTACAATTCACACTGATGTTAGCGCACTACGAGAACGCCTATCCTATCCAATTCGCAACCAAAATTTCTAGTAGAGTATGTGTCAATAAAAGTCTCCTCACTGGATGGCAATTTATCACGGAAAGGTGTTCCTACATGTCGAAATCTAATGTGCGAGTTCAGCAGAAACATCGTAGTATCTTTTCAGCGAGACACAGCAGCGCAGAGGACGAACAAGCGTCTTGTAAATTATACGTAATAGAAATTTACATCGATTATAGTGTGGATTTAGAACGATGGAATTCTGGTTACGAAAGTAATGTATGAGCTCATGTGGGATTTTTGTGTAGTGTGTTCATTTGTTTGTTGTCCAGAGTTTCAATGAGCGCATCCGTCACAAAAATCGATGGAAGTGATGCTAGGAGATTTCATACAGTCTCGTTATATCTCGGTTCTGTCAACGTGTTGCAATTTGACACTGACCGTAATGAATGAAGCTTGGGCGTTGACATCAACATGAGGACTGGACGAGATGAAACGCAAAACTTAGCAGCGAATCCCTGTTTACCAGAAAAGATTAAAAAGCGCTTTTTCTTATTTTTCAACTCCAGTCGTTTGTTAGATTTGTAACAATTTATACACGCAAATCATAAAGCAGAAACCATCTTGCCTCATTGTCCCTTTTAGATGGAGTGCGATCTCGAGAGTCACCGTCGTCTGCACCTGCCTTCTGACTGTTGCTTCCGCTACTTCCATCACTAGATTTTGCTTTTAGAAGAGCCAATGGATCTCCACCCGTTATTTTCATCCAAACAGCTTCCAACAGCATTGAGTCATTATAGATGTCACTTCCCTCCATATTGTACAACTAAATGTCAAACAGTGTGAAATTCGAATGGCAAAATTCACCAACTTCAAACAACATACCCTCGCATTTTCACATAGCAACTTCACATCACTGCCCATTTCCTCGATGGTAGCATACCTATGACGGAATTCAGATTCAAACATAACATCAAAATGATCTTACAAAAAATCACTCCGCTCACCGTCCCTTGTCAATTTTCTTCTTAATCCTTGCAAAATCCATAGGATTTTGCACAACTTCGTAGTAATCAGGTAGCTCTCGCTTTGTCGGTAGCTCTATAAAAGGTACGGCTATCTCCCGACCGTCATTCGTCTTGAAACCCACCATGATATCGTAAACCTAAACAGTGACAATAATCATAGTGAAGTAGATTCTAAAAAAAACATTGAGATAAGAAGCACTGAACCTTGTTCATTATTTCGACCACTTCAGGACTAGCTCGCTTCCTTTTCTTTCCTTCATCATCATCATCGTCTTCACCTTTCCTTTTTCGTTTCCTTTTCTTCGCTTCTTGCTCTTCCTCCTCCTTAAACATCAGCACTAAATAATATAGAGAAAAAGGAACTACCTAATGAAAGAAGAATAACTAACCGCATCATCAATCTGTTTCAGCCATTGGTCGTCAGACATGAGGTCCGCAGAATAGTCGACCTGGATTAAGTCAATACGTCTTCGTCTAACTTGCATAACTGAATATGTATTCTAAAATAAAAAACGCACTTCTCTCCTACGCCGCCTTCCGGTGGCGCTAAGATCTTCCTTGTAAACTCCTTCTTTCTGGGCCCTTTCCATTTCAGCAAACTCATCTGATGCTTTAATAATATCGTGTGGTATTTCATTGTCTTCGAGAAGACGAGGTCTTCTAAAGTAGACTTTTTATATTACTTCGTTTTTTTCTTGTATTACTTCTCTTTACGCTTCTATAAATTCTCCAAATTCACCTCTACGTTATAAATTTCTAATGTATATAAGAAGAAAATTGATTTTATTAGGTGCAATTCTTCAAAGACCGAATTTTATTCCTTTCTCCTATTTCGCTTATTCCTCGTTGTATTTCCAAATCTACATCTACCTCCTTTCCATTATGCTGTTCTATTCCTTCATCTGCTGTTCTATTCCTTCTTCTGTTTCACCTCTGCTCAGCATAATTGCTAACGAGCAGATTTTCTAAGAGGACTTCAGGAAACAATGAATCAATGGGTTTTTAAACTATTTCGCTCTACTAAACAGCATTCAGAATTTTAAACTGGTTCGGGCACATGCCTTTCAACTTCGTATCTATCCATACAATTCTTTCTGCTTTAACGTAACCACTGAAAACTTTGTCGTTACATAAAGGGGATGAAAAGTTATTTCGCGTTCTCGAACATGCAGCCGAGAGGACGACACTGAGAGCATCGCGCATAACACAAGTACGAAAGAAATACGAAGCAAATAGTCCAAAAATCAGGTAGACCAAATGTATGATGCGTTTGAAAAACGAGAGCCTTAACAACTAGATTCTCGGGATGTCAAACGCACATCAGCAAGATCACCGACCACATGGTCAGGGTTCTTCAGAGAGAACCTTGTAAGAGAGACGTGAGGCTCAGCCAGTCCCCATAACTACCAAGATTCACTGGGCTCCTTCCGCGCGTGAGAGGAAGCACATGGAGGATTGACTACAACCCACCCGACTTACTCAAAAGTCGAAGAGACGACAAGTGGTATAAATGGTACTTCAAAACTGCAAATGTAAAGGAATTGGTAGTTAATGAAGGAATGCAATTGGATAATATTGCATATATATATATATATATTTACTTGGTTGGTCCGTCAACAGTGGTTGTGCGGTCCCAGCACAATTTCCATTCGTTTCTCTCTCGCGCAATTGCCGTTCATGGTAGTGATCTGCTTCGAGTTTGGTGACGTCCACAAAGTCCACTTCGTAATCCCGAAGTCTACGTCAACTGTGAGTTCAGATGGATGGCTGATGTTAGCCAAGAACATATTCGCCGATCGCTAAGGGGTCCTCCGAGAGGACGCTTGCATTCTCTTGGAGTCCACTCAACTATTCTCTTCGTCCATCTGTCGTCTGCTCTTCTTACTACGTGACCGCCGTAACTATGCTTCGATATCGATATGTGCTCGCCTGAGTCTCGAAGATGAGGTAGATTCCCAAGATCAGAGGTGCGCATTCTGTCTATGCGTTCCGAGTAACGGTTTAATTTCAGAAAACATCGTTCATGTGAGCAACATTTTTGACATTGGTTAAGTATCAGCCCACGTTTCTGCTACATAAAAGAGCAAAAGAGCTGCTCTCCTTCCTTGTCAAATTCCTGCCTCATGCTGTTCTCCTTGTTCAATGAACGTCGAAACTACGTGCACGAGGTGGCTTCTCTAATCGGAAAACTATCTAGTGTGATTTATTTTTTAATATATGTCGTGGGTAATGTGTTAAAATTCGCACCATGGAGTTCTTCGTGAAGCGGATCTTTGCACTATTTATGCGTAGTTCGATCTTTTCTCCTGCTTCGCTGAGTTCATTTAGCACAACTCCAAAGGACGACAATTTCATCTGTGAAATGAAGAATTGTTGAAGTTCCCGTTTATACGTAATGCCTTCTCATTGCAGCCGAGTGATATCATCCACTGCAGCGCGCCAGTAAACAGATTTGGCGATAGTGTTGTAATACGAGTAAAACAAAAGTTTTCTCAGATTTTGTTTGACAGAATATTTGGGTTGGAATCAGAAAGTACAGAGAAACGGTTCTGAGCTGTGAAGCAAACTATTGAAAATAAAGAGCACTGAGGATAACATATGTGGTCGGTAATGCGTTAAAATTGGGAAACTGATGTATTTCCGGTTACGTATTTACTTCAAAAAATATAGGATCGTGGTCGCGACAGTGTACTTATTAAATAACCATAACCAAAACCATATTAGTAAACTAGAAATAAACATAACACGGTGAACATCAATCTTTCATAAACAACTAAAACTTGAGCAAAAGTACCTATGTAGTTGGCCAGCTTCCTCTCTCCGCCGATCAATATCCATTGATTGGAACTGATTGAACTCTTCTTCAGATCTGGCAATCATTTGGTTGATTGTCTCGTCATCAGGTACCTCGTCGTCCTCATCGTCTTCCGACTCAGCTCTAAAAATATTTAAATCCACAGCTCCTAAGTAGAACACATCCTAATCGATGCTCAAAAACTATCCAACTTATGACTGTTTTCACGATGAAATATTTCATTTAGCCAGAGAAATTTTTCTTTAGGCATGTCATAAATCTGACCGTATGATTTGTTCCAACATTTGTTTCCTCTCTGCACCAGTTGACCGCTGATCGAATTTACCCGCCTGGATAACCTTTTCGTCAACATTCAATTTATACTTGGCTGCTGCTAAAATTCGTTCCTCCACAGAATTGGCGGTAATAAGACGAAGCACCCTCACTTCTCTCTTCTGTCCAATACGATGGGCTCGATCTTGAGCTTGCATATCCTAAATATAAAACTTTGAAAAAGCAGTGATAAAACATGAGGGGGTAAATATCCACAAAATTGATGAAACAAGCCACGTCCTTATATAATTAAAGAGTATTCTTTTATAAGAAGAATTATTCTACACCTGATGAGGGTTCCAATCTGAGTCAAATATGATGACAGTATCGGCTGTTTGTAAATTCAATCCCAAACCACCAGCGCGAGTGGATAGCATGAATAGAAAATACTCGCTGTCTGGAGCATTGTACAGCTCAAGCAGTTGGCCACGTTCATCCGGTTTAGTGCTGCCGTCCAGACGAAGGTATTTCCACTCTGCAAAATATATAATTCTTACTACTTAGGATGCTAAAACAATCCCCGCCAAAGTCATTTAGCTATGACGAAAACCTCATAAAGGATGAAGAATTGTTGAAGTTCCCGTTTATACGTAATGCCTTCTCATTGCAGCCGAGTGATATCATCCACTGCAGCGCGCCAGTAAACAGATTTGGCGATAGTGTTGTAATACGAGTAAAACAAAAGTTTTCTCAGATTTTGTTTGACAGAATATTTGGGTTGGAATCAGAAAGTACAGAGAAACGGTTCTGAGCTGTGAAGCAAACTATTGAAAATAAAGAGCACTGAGGATAACATATGTGGTCGGTAATGCGTTAAAATTGGGAAACTGATGTATTTCCGGTTACGTATTTACTTCAAAAAATATAGGATCGTGGTCGCGACAGTGTACTTATTAAATAACCATAACCAAAACCATATTAGTAAACTAGAAATAAACATAACACGGTGAACATCAATCTTTCATAAACAACTAAAACTTGAGCAAAAGTACCTATGTAGTTGGCCAGCTTCCTCTCTCCGCCGATCAATATCCATTGATTGGAACTGATTGAACTCTTCTTCAGATCTGGCAATCATTTGGTTGATTGTCTCGTCATCAGGTACCTCGTCGTCCTCATCGTCTTCCGACTCAGCTCTAAAAATATTTAAATCCACAGCTCCTAAGTAGAACACATCCTAATCGATGCTCAAAAACTATCCAACTTATGACTGTTTTCACGATGAAATATTTCATTTAGCCAGAGAAATTTTTCTTTAGGCATGTCATAAATCTGACCGTATGATTTGTTCCAACATTTGTTTCCTCTCTGCACCAGTTGACCGCTGATCGAATTTACCCGCCTGGATAACCTTTTCGTCAACATTCAATTTATACTTGGCTGCTGCTAAAATTCGTTCCTCCACAGAATTGGCGGTAATAAGACGAAGCACCCTCACTTCTCTCTTCTGTCCAATACGATGGGCTCGATCTTGAGCTTGCATATCCTAAATATAAAACTTTGAAAAAGCAGTGATAAAACATGAGGGGGTAAATATCCACAAAATTGATGAAACAAGCCACGTCCTTATATAATTAAAGAGTATTCTTTTATAAGAAGAATTATTCTACACCTGATGAGGGTTCCAATCTGAGTCAAATATGATGACAGTATCGGCTGTTTGTAAATTCAATCCCAAACCACCAGCGCGAGTGGATAGCATGAATAGAAAATACTCGCTGTCTGGAGCATTGTACAGCTCAAGCAGTTGGCCACGTTCATCCGGTTTAGTGCTGCCGTCCAGACGAAGGTATTTCCACTCTGCAAAATATATAATTCTTACTACTTAGGATGCTAAAACAATCCCCGCCAAAGTCATTTAGCTATGACGAAAACCTCATAAAGGATAAAAAAGCTCTCAGCGTTGATCAATCCCTGAGGGATGCGCCATGCATTCGACTTCATTAAGTATCGTTGGAGGTGATTGAATGCACATCTGGCCTTTACAATGACTCGCGGTGGCCTGCCGATGTATCGAGCCAGTGCTGCTATCTTCCCAGACAAGTCTGGTACCAATTTGCAGACCCCGGAGAGATTGAAAGCTTGGTGGGCCATGGGCGCATTTCACGTGTGCGCCACAGTGGCGCCTCCAACCACTGCGCCACACGCACCCGACTAACCTCATAAGGATTTAATAATCAAAACGTTTAAGCAATATGAACAATGAATTTTTTAAAAGCACCATTTCGAATTTGAGTTTCAATTCATGCTTTGATCGTATTACAATGAAGATTAATTTTTCTCGAAACATTCTAAGAAGCGAATTACTACTCAGGTCCACGTGACGAAGAATAGAAAACTTACTTCTGTAGTTGAAGAAATCTTCGATTATTGTCATCATAGTAGTCATCTGGCAGAACATAAGAACACGATGTCCAGATGCTTTTAGTTTTGGTAAAATACGATCAAGCAATTCGAGTTTGCCAGCCACACGGTATAAATCCTGCCTGTAAAAATATACTCTCCACTTTATTGCCTAAAACGATTAAAGTAGTACTCTGTAATCAGTACAAGACGTACGACAGCAACTAAAATGATCAAAGCATTTAGTCAATTCGTTCAATCATTTTAGCGCACAATTTCCCATTTACAAGTGAAAAATGAACAAGCAAACAAATGTGCAATCATAAAACCTACCCTGAGACTTCGTCGACCTTCCAGAATGCTCTACAGGAGTCCTCAACAGATTGGAAAAGGAATGGGTGATTGCAAAGTTTTCGAAGGTGAACTACCGTATTCATAAGAGCGCGACCGCCAGACTGCTAAAAATAAGCACATTTTTAAGATAGCTAGAAGGTTCAGTAGGGTCCCATGTTTACCTGTTTACTATCGATAAGCAATCCTTTTTGCATATGCTTATACAGCACTTTCTGAAGAGCTGACATGTCACATTTAATGACATATTCAGTCTTATCGGGAAGTTGAGATTCCACCTAAAAAGTCTCGTTTTAGAAGAAACCTAGGATTTCACTCTACAACAGTGAGAGTGGTACAATGAGAGCACATGTAAAGATATAACATACTTCTTTTTTCAGTCTTCTTAACAAAAAAGGCCGTAACACTTTGTGAAGGCGTCGAATAATAAGCATTGTTTCTTCCTGATTCAATTCTACCTGAAACTTATAAAAGGTAGGACGTGACTGACTAAAACAGATACAAGCCGTTAAAAGACAGAAGATCATGAGAAATGAATCTGGAAAATTCCTGCACAATGCATAGCCTACTGCCAAAAAACCTCACCTTCTCTCCAGTGGTTGCGAATGGAGCGTTAAACCATTGTTCGAACGTACCACATGAACTGAAAATTGAAGGAAGCAGGAAATTGAGGAGCGCCCACAGTTCCGGCAGCTAAAAAGTGTAACTCACAATCTGTATTTCTCAAAATGTGATCAAAAATGAAATCAAGCTGAGTGCAATGCAAGAAAAAATAGTCAAGAATGAACACACTTTATTCTGAAGTGGAGTTCCCGTAAGAAGCAACCTATGTTGGGCATGAAAATAGCCATTCAACATTAGAGTGAGCTTACAGTTGTGGTTTTTTAAACGATGACCTTCATCGATGATCATGTACTTCCAGCGGATCTGAACAAAAAGTCAGTGATCACGGAATTTCGGATTTAGCAGTAACAATGCAATTAACAATCTTAAGATACACTAACCTTCCCAAGCAACGCTTTCTCACGTATCACATATTCGTACGTAGTTAGCAAAACATTGAAAGCTCCCTTTCGAATTATCCCTTCAACACGTCGACGAGCCTCTTTGTTGCCCTTATATACCACCTGAAAAACATGATTTGTATGGATATAAAACTCTGAAGAAAACCTTTAAAAAGAGAAAAGAAAGAAGGAAAAACTTAAATACCTTCACCACCGAAGTTGCCCATTTTTCAAACTCCATATTCCAATTAGAAAGCGTCGACAATGGCACAATAACGAGATATGGGCCATTATTCTGTTTCACTTCCATCAAATATGTAATAAGCGAAATTGTCTGAAGAGATACAATTGAACACTAGAAGAAATGGTATGCCAAGAAAGAATATACTTGGATAGTCTTTCCCAAGCCCATTTCATCCGCCAGAATTCCATTCAAATTATTGTTGTAAAGCGACACCATCCATTCAAGGCCTTTGAGCTAAACAGTTAACATGATCCAAGAAATTAGTTAATTATTAAGCAATACTAACTCGTCCATAACCATACCTGGTAAGGTTTTAACTGCAGAGTCTCGCTTCCCATTGTTGAGTGCTGCTGCACAATCTTCTCCTTGATCCTGTGTGCAGTTGCGTAATAATCGGCCATTTGTTTACGGTTTCTTTGATCATATTCATCTTCTTCGTTCCGGGCCTAAATAAAACGCTAGGGTCTTTAAGTATTTGACATAATACAATGCTAATGTAAAAAAGGTTGATAAGTATAATTATTTTCGGCTGCTTTTCTATTGATTAGTCACACCGAGGGTTAAGGAAAGTCTGTTCCGAAATATTAATATGCTAATGTAAAACTTTGAAAGTGCACCAGTGTTTACCACCACTCTGTTTCTTCTGAAAAAAGAAAAAAAAATTAACACAGGACCTTTTCAAGAATTAGACGAGCCTTCGTTTCCTCATCCATGCCAGCATACTCATCAACATCTTTTTTCCCAGGTGTGGGGGCAGGATTGTCTTCAACATCAGAATCGGAATCGTCGGACAGCTGGTCTCGTGGTACAACCTGATCTTATAATTGGTTATCAACAAAGATCATTCTTTGCTCTGCTACTTCTAGTTCATTTTACAAATCAAACGAACCACAAATATATGTCTGAAATTGAAGTAAGCGAAACATAACACAATAATAGAGACCAAGAAACCGACCGCACCAAAAATGAAACACAAAAACCATGTCGTCGAAAAACCGCCTATTCAGTGAAGCTTTATGTCATTGAGAATACAGCGTACTTTTATTCTCTATACGCCGCATTTTCCACAACATCCACAATAAAGAAAACTCCACATGAAAAGGACCATAACATTTGGAACAAATCCGAAGATCTACGCTACCGATACAGTAATGGCATGCATAAAAGTCTTTAAGTAGTCATGAAGATAAAAATTATACCAAAATTACATAGCCAAAATCGGTACCGTCTCCATAACAAATTTGTTTCTACTAATGAATGCATTACCAAAAAATCTTGTTCACTCGCAAAAAAAAGTTTATTTGATACAATAATATATAATTTTACAAATACCAATGACCAGCAAGGACTTCTCCTTTCTGACATATTATTGACGACGCCTACGCGCAACACGGTTAATACAAAAACTGCTACGCGAAGATAATTATTGCAAAATCAATTCGGTACAATGCGCCATTTCAAAACGAAAAAAAATTGAACACACGTCCCTCTACAATTCTACATTAATTCGTTTTTTAAAATTCATTCCTTAACAGTTCCAGTCTTTACTTCCTACATATCCCCCGTCCGTAATCGATAAATTCTTTTTCCTACTATTCTCTTGGAACATTCTATACCTGTTCTGGTAAAAGAAACAATCAGAATACAGTCACTGTGATGTCAATGCAGTTCCCAAAGAATGCAGGGCACTCTATTTTTCGAAGAAAGAATTTAAAAGCAGACCATTAGCTATGACAACCGTAGCATAATGAACAACTATAAGTAATTTCATCAAGCTAGCAGCCCGGAAGAACGGATGGAGATTCTTTAGTGTCCATGTAAGAAAACGGTCACCATTGCCTAACCACCGGAAAATCTTTTAGAAAACAACCAGAAAAGAAAAAGAAAACAGTTCATTAACGTCACTTGCATTCTATACCGCAATCAACCGCCTTTTTCCTTTTTTTCTGTCTCAGCCATCTTCATTCCAATATTCTTAATGTTCCAACAAACGTCTACGAAGTCTTTCCTCTTATGTTGCAAAAAATTTCAGTGTGCATTACTCCTGGTGAATTTTACCCGCGAAAAAAACTGCATTACTGGGTCACGTCAGCTGAAGATAATTCATATTAATCATCAGTCCGCTCTTCTCGGAGAGTGAACAAGAACAAGATGAATACACTGCGGTGGAGAAAGAAGAATGTGATGATTTTGAGGTCGGCGGTTAGCGATTTTAAGCTGCAACTTAAGTTCCTATGACAATTGTAGTGTAGTGGATTAAATGATACTGATTGAAGGCAAAAATATTAAACAATTTTGTGAAATATTTGTGACTGAAAATATGCATTTTGTTGTGAACCAGCGTAAAGACGTTAGCCTCTGCCTTCCGAACTATTGCATTGCTATGCTTGAGATTACGGGAATTCTAGTTAGTCCTGTGCAAGTGCTCTAATAGATGCGAGGTTATAAAAGATCCAGACTTGTAACGTTGTTGGTGAAGCTTCATTTCACAGATAAGTAATGCAAGATTGGCAATATTGGCTGTAGAAAATTAGTTCATATGTTGAAAACATGGCATAAAAGGATAAAGGATAAAGAACTCGATGTTGAGTTGATCAGTCCCTGAGGGATGCGCCGTGTATTCATCTTCACTAAGCATCGTTAAGAATAATTGAATGCATACCTTGCCTATAAATTTACTCGCAGTGGCCCACTGATATATCGAGTAAGTGCACATATAACCCTAGACATGTTTTTGTAGTAATTCGCCGAGCCCAAGTGGATGGAAGGCTTAGTGAGCCTGGGACGCGTGATCGAACCAATGTGTATTGCAGGGGGTCTCTAATCACTCCGCTACACGCGCTCTCCTATAGGAGAGTTCTTTATATTCTCTTCCATATGAAAATATGGAAGAGTATATTACTAACTCTTCTGGGAGACTATATAGAATACGTTTAAAGGAGGACAAATGAAAGCTCAACGGTTAAGAAAAGGTGTAACCAACTGGAGTTCAAGAGGACTAAAGGAATATTACTACAATGTCGACAATATATAATACGACCATCTTCTCAACTAACTCGCCAACGCCGCACGTGATCGAAAGCTACAATAAAAAAAACTTCGTAACCGCTAATCAGAGGGTAAAGTTCTCTTCTTAAGAATGACAGAACATAGAGGTAATCCTGCATCTTTTCACCAAGACAAGTATGATGAACGGAAATATCTACAGTGACGCGAAGAAAATTGTTACGCAGGAGTTCAAGCCTCAAGTCTTTTTGAGTGATTCGAAGTCATAGACTGCACATGCATATATAGTAAGGAATCAGTCCTAGAAAACGGTCACGAAGTGAAAAAAACTGAGACTATGGCGGTTCTTATAAGTTCATTAAAAAACCGTTGCTAATCAAAACCTGCAAAGGCACCTATCAAGCAGATGATAACTAGATGCCGCAAATTTATAAAACACCTGTCTAAATTGCTTCAATAACACCAGCAAAACTATCGGATGACAGAAGAGTGCACGAATAGGAAATGACGACCTGCTGTGTTTGCAAATACTTTGTGGAAAGACGATGACAAGCACAAGCTTGTCACCATCTAAACCTTTTGTAACAACACTGGTACTGAATATAAACACACTATAGTTAGGTCTGTATAGGTGTCTTCAATATTAGCAACCTTATCGCAGCGCCATAGTGTCCCCTGACGAAGAACTTTAAGTACAACACAGACATGTCAGTATCTCATTATCACTATCACTAACGGTACTCTCGCTAGAGAAGACAACCTAACATCGATAAACAAGGCTCTTCTCAATGAAAACCTAACAAAAAAGGGAAAAGATATCGCAGGCATTTGCGCGGTAAAAGAAACTGCTGTGATAGAAATAAAGCGTTAATAACCCGGATTTTTTTTACGATGTATTAAACTTCAAGTAATGGAAAAATTAAAATAGAAGTTAGGACATACTTCAAATCCTGGATGAGTTTCAAGCCACACTTCCAATTCGTCGGGTTTAGGAGCTTCATCGCCTTGTAATATTTTTCCAGTAGATATTTCACGAACATGGACGCGAGCTTCACCTTCTATGGTGGAAGCATATAGTGTCACGCGGTTAGATAGTGCGTTCAGATTATCCCCAGATCATACCTTCCATTTTCGACAGTTTCTTCTCTTCCTTTTTCTTTTTCTTCTCAACGTTTTGATGTTGGCGTACAAGACTACACAGACTTTCTACGTATTCATCAGTTTGTTGTAACAAATATACAAGTCGTTGATCCTGGAAAGTTGTTCTCTTTGTATAATGCATTCCCAAGAATTAAAGACCATAGAAAGTACCTTTTTCTCATCAAGCAATGCACGGTAGCCTTCTTCATCTTCCTGCATAAGTTTCTGCATACGGAGTCGTTCGTTTTTGATCTCATCCTTCTTTCTTTCGCGCTCATTATTCTGATGGTACGTCAGAACTGCTTTCTTCACCTTTTGAGTCTTGAGCAGGTTGTTTCTAGAATAAAATCATAAGGCAAACTAGAAGAATGTGTGTCTATAGTCAAAAGGAAAAAAAAACCACCATACCTGTGGTAGTCTTTGAATTCTCTTCCATGCTGTATGATTGCTTGCATGAGGTCAGTATGTTTCTGACGACGCTTTCTTTCCTGCTCCATTTTTTGTTGTTTCTCCAGCTTTTCTGTTACTCTCGCTTCGCGTAACGACTGCCTCTTCGTACGACGATAGGCGTATGGGTTTAATGCTGTCTCGAGGGTGGTATCTCTTCTAAGAGCTCCTAATATTTCACTCCGGACCTGTATTAAATATGTCCTACGCGTTCGCAAAGCAGGTAATTCACGTTACAATCAAAACAAACAGATAGAAACACAAAATACTTCTACATACGCGACTAGTTATTCCGTTTGAAAAATATCATTGAACCAATTTAATACTATCAAAAAGATGGCCAGCTACTACACGCCTATAGAACCAAGTCGCAGATGCCTGACAACGAGGATTTCTTTTTACCTGGGCTTGAAGATTCACTAAACGTAGAGCACGGAGTTCTATCTCGGCTTTGATTCTCAAATTCGGTGGAAGATCTGCTGGCAGGTTACTTAATTCTCGAATGCGAAGTCCAACACGATTTTGGATTCTAGATGAAATCCAGATGTAAACTACATAGAATGAGCAACAAGTCCTTACCTGTATTCACGCTCTTTTAATAGTGATGATGGGTCTATACCTACTGGAGTTGGCAAGGATGTTGGACGTGCACAACGCTGCTGATGAATATTCAAAACCTAGACACGACTATTCAGAAATGAGTAGCTGAAAAAATCAACAATGTGGACAATAAAGACCTTCATTAGATCATAAGGCAGCTTTTCACCGTTGTCACCTTCTCCAGGAAATTCATACGGCTCCGGTAGAAGCGATGTTGGTTTATTCTTTACGAAAACTGCTTCAGCAGCAAGTGCTGGAGGTACGGGTTCGTTCCTTGCCAAAAGCTTGTAAACGCTCACCTTGAAGTAAATATCTTACTGAATTAAGAAAAGAAAAAAACTGGAAAGCAGGGTATACTTGCGCTTTCAGTTGATTTAGCTGAGCTGGCGTGATTGTTGGCGGTTGTTGGTTGACTGTCGGTGAAGCCTGCTGAACTGTTTCGAGCGGTGGAGTACCTAGAATAAAGAACAAGACCAACACTATTCGAATTTAAAGAATGAGAGAAGGGTACGACGACGAGGGCCTCAATGGTGTAGTGCATAACATGCGACCCACGGAAAATGTCGATCTGGCCTGGAGGCCTAATTTTGCAGATATCTCAGCATCACAATGGTTATATTTCAGATCATATCCAACTCTATAAAAAATAATTGCAGGTGAATATGAAAGTTACAATCTTCACTGGTTACGCAGGCCACAAAATTTCCACACTCTTCGGAGAGTTGCTGGTTTACCTACTGCGGTTCTCTGGAGTGCCGAGGACATCCAGGCCTAAATCTGCCCCAGGTCGTCACCATAACAGGCAGTCGCCACCCATACGGACCAGAGGGATATTTTCCACCATGCGACTAGTTTGATACCAAGACAGTGGTGGATGTTGGTATTGGTTTACTCTTACGCTTCCTAATGGAAACGTCGGACTCTTTTACAGCATGGGAGACCGTGCCGTGGGATGAATCCCCCGATGTACATAGTAGTACGTCACCACCGAGGAGCACCCACAGCTACGATAAGGCCGTAAACCGTTGGGAAGCACTGCAATTATTAGGAATAAAACTGAAACCTGTACAAATCTAGCTAAAAACGAAGTTCACCAGTGGTAGGAAATTTAGAAAACAATGATATTGATACGCCCTTCCAACTTCTTACCAACTTTCCTTAAGCCAAATTCCTAATTCTTTAGAAGGAAAACAGTCAAATCCTCTAGTATTTCCGTCCTTCATCAGTACAATCAGTCAGATAAAAGCTTCTGCTCTTACTTTGCTGCTTACCATTTAACTTGTAAACACAGTGTTTACTAATGACGTTGTTTGAAATAAAAACCTTGCATAGACAAGCATAAGTCGCCTACAAAAAGGGTTTAAGGAGTTCAAAGGGGTTAGGGAATCGGTTTAAAGAGCATACAAAATGTAAGGAATAATTCAATCCATTACCAGTGAGTTTGGACTTCAGCTGCAGCATCTTCTGATAGCGGGGATCGGCAGTCAGTTGTTGCTCTTCCATCGCAGCCATTGAGTTCTCCAGTTTGGCTATGGTCAATTCTTGGCTCTGAAAGACAAGGTAATACAACAATACTTTTTTTCTTATTTACTAGTTGCAAGTCTAAACAACGCGAAGGCACCGAAAATTAGGCTTAACAAAGCATGGTCTCAACCTCGCTTAGCTTACCGACGAAAAAAGTAGACATTAATCTCGCAATTTGTTCTAGCAGACCTCACTATAACGTGTTATAGCCCTATGGCGCTCAGAGGATTCAGTCTCTATGACACTTACTCCGGAACATAGGAAGCAACCCATTATTCCATTCCCTACCTTAATTCTGCGCGATGTCATGGTATATGTAGAGCACTATTATTCTACTTCTCATATCCTTAATAACCTTGTGCTGTTGCTTTCAAGTACTTCATGGTGAGTGCCACAGACCTGTGCTGTCATAGCATCGCCCTGGATGGTCTGCTGCTGAGCCACGAACTCGCCGGCCGCTTGTGGTGGCTGAGCAGTGAACTGCTCGAACGCAGGTCGACTCATTCACGCAGCTCCTCGACCCTGCCACAAGAAGCACATTATTCTAACTATAGGTAAAACGATCATAGTCACCAAATGGCGTTTAGTGAACCAGGGATGTACAAAGCCAAGTCAAAATAACTGCATAGTAAAATGGTATGCAGCACTAGCCCAATTCAAAACCGGGTGGGATCGATATTAGGCAAGCAGCCAAAAAATTAGCGGTTACGGTGATTTTCCGTGCAGGGCTCTTCTCCTAGGACAAGCAAACACTGCGCCCGCCCATAAAACTGTGCGCGTACTCCTTCGAACGCGTAGTATTGCTGAATTCGCACGTTTTTGGTGCACTTCCGTCGGTGTCCGACTTTCTGCTGTTCCTCTGCCCGACTTCATTTTGCCTTTGGAGCGAAGTGTGAGACTCGCGAGTGGATGCGGCCTAAGCCTTCATCCTAACCCTAGCGCTAAGTTGTTAAAGTTGCAGTGTATTCATAGAGTAATTGGGCCGAAGATTTCTCTATGGGCAGTCGCTGTTCACCGAGCTTTATAGATTCTCGTCACTAACGTTCTTGAGAACATTTCACTTCGACATCATGAACTTTGGCGTTATTTGCTTAGCTCCTTTATCTCGATCAATGGGTATAAATTGAGCGTCTTACGTTCAGTTCTCATTCAGGTAGTTGTGCTGTCAGGAGGATGAAAATGAATGTGGTCGATGATCTTGTGATTCGATCCGAGCCCGCCTATACGGAGACTGATCCAACGCCGGATGGTGAGTGTATTGTTTAGCTCAAGACGTTTAGAATGTTTTCTTCTTGTCTCTAAAGACCGTGTTATAGTTATTGGTCTGGAATTCGTGCGTCAGTATTACACCATTTTGTCCAAGCAACCTGGCAATGTGCACAAATTCTATAGCCACGAATCTGTGTTTGTACACAATGACGTCACTGTTGTCGGGCAACAGGTGTTCATTTCCGCTTACATTCAAGATTAGGCTCGCTATCGAAACGTTCTAATCGGAATTCTTTTGAAGAAAATCAAGAACTGTATTGAACAATTGGTGGAGGCGAACAACAGGTTCAAGATTCACTCCGTAAAGGTGCTGTTTGTCTCGTTTTTCGTAGGTAGTTGTATCGAAATTTAAAGCTCTTAAGCGCATTTTTTCTTAGTACATTTTGCATCTCGCTTCGTCACTCTATCGTCATTTGGATGATTCCAGGGATCGTTCACGTCCAACAAGGGGATCGTTCTGCAAGTGTGTGGCGAGGTGTCCACCCGTCGCTTCTTCCAGACATTCATTCTCGCACAACAGAGTGCTAAGAAATTCTACGTGCAGAATGACATCTTCCAATTCGTTGATGTTGCGTTCCATTGTGAGTCTCAGGATTCGCCAGCACCTCCGGCGTCCAGTGAATCAGCCGTTGCCGAGGTACAAATTCGATTCGTTTCAGTTTGAATAATTTTGTTACGTTTGTTCGACGAAAGTGTAGGAATTTCCGCCCACCTTCGGAAAGTACTGATGTATAAGAAGATAGTTGTTCTGTTTTGAGCACTGGGTGCCTTTATCTTTGTATTATTCTCCTGCGTATAGTTTGTCATTGTAGCGGTATTACTCTGGAAAGGGTCAGCATTTTTTTTAAGCTATCAACTCCCAACGTCAGCTTATTTGTGAATAAAGAATAATAATAACACCTCGCGTTTGCTCAACAAGAATACAAAGTATCAACTCCCAATTTCTAATGCATTCTTATTACTATATTTTTTAACCAAGTATTAAAATACCCTCGTAGGGCGCGTGTAGCGCAATGGTCGAATGCGCTCTGCAATACACATGGAATTCCGCTGCGCTGGGCTCACCAAGCACTCCATCCCTCCGGGGTCGGGAAATTGGTACCAGATTGTCTAGGAGGATGGCAGCACTGGCTTGATACATCGGCAGGCCACCACGAGTCATTGTAAAGGCGAGATATGCATTCAGTTACCTCCAGTGGTGCTTATTGAAGTCGAAAGCATGACGCATCCCTCAGGGACTGTTCAGCGCCGACAGCTTTATCCTTTTCTGTTGTCCTAACGTCCAGTATGTTTTACTAGTTTATATCTACACTAATGATGTACGTTTAATTACGCATATTTTCAATGTATTTAGCATGGGCTTTGTTGCACATTTTGTTTTGTTTTTTGTTTAAATTTTTTCAACCTCGTGTAAGCTTATCAAAAAAGGTTACATATTAATAGGTCGTACCAAGGTTAAAGGAAAGTAGGTTTTGAAACATTGTTTTTTTTCTATTGCGCGGGAATTACCCACTTCTGGGCAGGTCATTTGCAAAGGCAACTGTTTACTGAAGAAAAATGTAAAGCGCATGGTTCAAAAAACTTGAAAAAAATGCTATAGAAGCTCTTATTTTATTAAATGTATCGTTTTGAGGGGAGGAATGTTCTGCAGCCACTTACCACATCTCTTTTCAAGGCACAATCTGTTGAAATCGATCTGGTGCAAAACGGCCACAATCATTCGCATTCGTCAATTGCATTGAGTTGCGAAGAAACGCCTGTTATGACAAGCGTCGTTTCTCATGCAAAAGTGGCTCCGGTGAAAAATCCTACGATTCCATCAACGGAAGGTAAGTGGGACCACGATAACTGAATGCGTTCCATGTTATGAACCTGTTCTATCTTACTAGTTTTGATTAGAATTTTACCGTTTTATTTTGCGGAGTACTGAAGGTTTGTTCTGAAGAATCCGTGTTAATGTTTATTTCAGAGATATCTATTAAAGAGTCACCACCTGTGGAGAACACTCTCAAATCGAAGGTGGAACAGACGAATCTGGAAACAACGATGCCTCTACCTGCTGATAATACTCCAAAGACTTGGGCCCATCGTGTGGGAGGAGGACCTAAGAGTGGAGCTGCTCCATCTGCAACTCTGTCAGGACAAAAGTCGTCTGCAACAAATACTGCTAGTGGCGCTGCAGCTACGCGAGTCCAACAAGTTACCCGTCCACATGTGCAAACAAATGGTAAATTTAACCCTTTCTTTCTTGGCACATTGCAAACGATGCGTATTAATTTTGATGTTCTTTCTTTTTCCCCAGAATTCCACTATTATTTATGCATTCATTTAGTAGCTAACTAAACTTATGCAGGGGGTGTAAGTAGAAAAGGTACATTATACGCCTAATTCTTTGCAGAAAATATCTTCCCGTCTTGTTCTTGTTACTGCAAAGGTCTTTTTTGGTAAGGAGGATGGGGTCTGGGTCAGGCAGAATATTACTAATGTGGGAACAAGGTGTTTCTGGCTCACAAATATGAATGTACATATTCTGTCTTTTTGCACTGACTATTTCTTGGGTGGGAAAGGAATTAATGTCGTCCCATTAGGCGCTCATCTCAAAACTAATTCTTTGGAAATATTTTAATTTTCACGTGTTCATTTGGTGGGACAGCGTAGTTACCGAGACTTGTAGGGTTCCACATATATGTTTATGTGAATATATGCCAGTACTATTATGTGTATCTCAACACACACTTATTTTCATGGAGTTCAATCAGTCACGGAGAACGTCGTATTTATCTCGGAGGAATAATAAGAAACATTGTTCCTGACAACACAAACATCGCTGAGCAGGAGATTAAGGATGCTTTTTCCAGTACGTTGACCAATGCTTAGATTGCAAACAGTTTCGTTTTGGTTTTTTCGTTCTCTGCTTTGTATAGTACCCTAGTACTCGTAGTGAAGACTAAATAATAGGCTACCTATCAGAGTTTGGCGAAGTTGAGTCAGTGGCGATTCCTCGTAAAGTTCTCGACCAACCAAATGATGCATCACGTAATGGCTTCGCTTTCATCTCAATGCGAACTGCTGTTGACGCACAGAATGTTTTTCAGAAGGCTCGCAAGGATGTCTGTTTATTCGACTTTCGTTCTCCTTACATTAGGGGAAACTGTGGAGGATAACGTTATTTTAGGATCGTGGAACATACCACCTTCAGCTACGTCTTGATGCGTTTGGATTTGATGGAGAAGTGACCATTTCCGAACAGAAAGACCGTGTGGATAGACCGAGCGGTGGATTTCGTGGTAATCGCAGTGGGTTCATTTCACGAGGTGGAGCGAGTTCATTTTCACGTAGCGGTGGCAGAGGTCGAGGCGGAGGCGGTGGTTTCCGTGGTGGCTTTCACAATCAGGGCAATCATTAGATGTTTAGATTCTTCTGTGATGTTACAACGCCTCACATGATAAGGTGTCAACCCAAGCGACCATGAAAATTTCTAGTTAGTAGTTAACCATTTTCCCTTCCGTATGCATCCCCTTCAACTCTGCGAACCAGACGACTACAATTGTTAAGTCCTTATCGTAGATCTATTTGTATGAAATCTCTTTTCGCCATGGCTCACTATTTGTAACTTGTGATTTTACTTGTTCCGGTTCGTCTAAAATGTTTATTTCAGAGTGGTGTATATTGTGTTAATAATGTTTCCCGTTAGATTAACTCTTACTCTATAATTGCATGAATATTAAGATAGGTAGAGTGAGGTCGTGGTGTGGGTACACCATGTTTAGGTTTTGTTGCAGCCGGGGCTAGCCATTATGTTATATCGCTGTCTCGTAGATCTCCGAGTGCCGATTTCTCTTTTCCTTCCTCTCTTTCCCTTCTAATGCTCCCCCTACCCTCCTCAGTTGGTACTAGCTCAGCTTGAGGTCCACGTGTGTCTCAAGTGCCCGTGCCCCTCCTCGTTATTATGTTTTTTGTTCGTTTTGGCGGCTGTCCTTGAGGTGTTTGCAAAACAGCCAAGTGCTTCCATTATCTTGGTAATATTGGCGTCGTGACTGTTGAATCGAGCACACTCTTTATCTTCACAGAGCTTAAAGTTTGCGAGATTCAGACTTTTTGCCATATTGTTACTTTTGCATCCAAAATTTATTGTTTTTTTTTGTGACGAGTAAACCTTGTTTTTGAATAGCTCTGCAATTCCTTGTTCATGTTTTGGTTTGCTGCGGGCGACCTTTATACATCTGGAATTTTAATAAATTATTGAGTAAATGCCGTTGTTTTGAGTTCGTGGTGTTTTGGATAGTGTTTTCTGGATCATCATCATGGAAGGGGATAACTATAATGTGATATCCCAGCCTCAGGAGGATGATTTCGCCTTCCCGTAAGTTTGAACCGCTAGGTGATTGTTCATGTATAGAGTATGGGGTTTGATTTCGTTCGGTCTTAAAACTTCTGTGATGGAGGAATGGTCGCAACTTCCTTTGTTTTCAGAATTTCTCATGGGTAATGAAACTTTAGAGACAGGGAGGATACTACTCAAACATCTAGCTCAGTCGTCTTGAATGCATTGAATGAAAATGGGCAACGAAAGCGCCGTTTTCAAGACGATGACCCATTCAATATGCCGACGGATGAATATTGCAGCCATCCTATAGGTAAAGCATGAGTTCTTCAGTTAAATTCTTTAGTCATGATTTGTCCTGCCGTAATGGTAGGCTCAGACTACGCACGTTTTTAAGATTTAAGAAGAAGCACCTAGGCGAAATGTTTTTTTCTTAGCATGTACTGAGATTTGTATTAGAGGGTTCCATCGAGGATTGAAGTTGCATATGGTGGATGACTGTACCACCCCACACCAGGAGTCGATTCGAATATACGGGCTAGCTCACGTGTGATCTCTGGGTATTCCCACCTCCTGTTCATTGCAGGATTTTTGGCATTCATCCAGAGAGCCTCAAGAAGCTTGCGCGTTAGTGTTTGGGCATGCTCTGCGAGGATAGTGGCTTTTATCACTTTTATTGAAGCGTTTGGTGTAGTAAATTGCATGTCAATATACCCTTCCAGGCTCAGAAGAAGGCGATATTGCCGATACACCAGCTACTGTTGTGTTCCAGGTGTTTTTTGTACGGAACCAAATGTGTGTTGTGTAACAACCTCGCGTTTGCTGAAAAAGAAGACGACACGTTTGTAATCCAGTGCCGTGGTTAATAGAAAGTTCATCCAGGGAACTGTTTGTCTACTACTTTTTAAATTTTTATTCGCTGTTTTTTTACTTATCTATTTATTAATTTTACATATTTGTGTTTTACTACATTGCTACACTACACATGCAATTATATGTTATGTTATATACATTTATGTGTTTTATCGGCATACATATGTTCTATTAGGGGGCAGGTAGCACAGTGGTAACGATGCTGATCATCACGAGCACGGTGCTGTTTCGATCCAGTTTCGAACTCAACAAGCCTCTGATCCTTCCGAGGTTGGGAAATAGGTACCGGACTTGTCTAGGGAAAAATCACTTTCCGCAATCCAAGTTGGAACGTCCTATCCCACTACATCAGAACTCCATTGGGAATCGACCATTCCAGCATTCTACGTCACTCAAGATGAAGTGAAAATACTCACCTAGCAGCCGATGCCTCACGTAAGAGTTAGAAGATCTTCGTGGATGATGGATATGAGGAAACAAATCGAATGTGAGAAGCGCTGAGGTCCGTACAGTAGACGTAAAAACGGGTCATGTAAAAAATTATGTGCACTTATATATTTTTAGTACTGTAGTACTTATTGTATTTGTTTTGTTTTTATGTTTTTGTGATATTGTTTTTATGTTTACTACGTTACTTTTATTTTTATTTTTTATTTATTATTTGCTTATATTTATTTTTTTTTTACTTATTGTTTTGACTCTTTATCTTTATATACGGCAACCGTTGTTTTCTTTTTATCGTAGTGTAATTACTTCTTTATTTTACCTTTATGCCTTCAGGGAGTAAATCGTCATTTGATGTCATGGATAAAATTGTGGGACGAAAGCGTTTTTAAGCGGAAGATCGTAAATATACCAAAAGTTGAGTCTGTTAAAGAG
This sequence comes from Angiostrongylus cantonensis, assembly GCA_009735665.1. Taxonomy (NCBI): domain Eukaryota; kingdom Metazoa; phylum Nematoda; class Chromadorea; order Rhabditida; family Metastrongylidae; genus Angiostrongylus; species Angiostrongylus cantonensis. The sequence goes on along the minus strand of MQTX01000041.1, from coordinate 2,387,308 downwards.
AAGGACATGCTAACACTAGAAGCAGGAAAACTGCGTCGACCAACATATAAGGTACATGACTTTTTCAAATGATTAGAGATATTTCGTTTTCCTCAATGATTTCGTCTCTATTAGGTTAGTATGAATGACATGCATCGTTTTGTACTTAGTTAGCGTTGTTGTCTGGACCAGCTGGCTTGGGCAAAACGACACTGGTAAAGGTTGTCGCCCAACAGGCTGGGTATGCTACTGTTGAATTGAATGCGAGTGACAGCAGAAAAGTACCGGACTTTGAAAAAGCGCTTGAGGGATCTGTTCACACATGTCGGACACTTGACAAGGTAGAGTTGTTCCTGTCTACTGTAAGTGTTATTCTCTTTAGATCTACCTATGATAAAATCCTTTATTTCACGCTCCTAAGCTTTACTTTTTCTCGTACTGTTAGTTCTATATTTTCCTCCCAACCCCTGATATGTTCTAGTGTCGCTACCCAGAAATCCTTTCACTCTATTAAACGTCTACTTCAGCAATCTCGTCCTAACTGCTTGATTTTTGATGAAATCGATGGTGCTCCTGTAGAGTCGATTCGCTATCTTGTCAAAGCAGTAAATTCAACAGGAAAGAGAGCAGTGCGCCGCCCTATCATTTGTATTTGTAATAACTTGTACGTTTGTGTAATCTAACAGTCGAAGTAATACAGATGAGAGCTTGTCGTTTAGGTATACGTCTGCTCTACGCGAGCTTCGTGCTGTTGCCTTAAATATTCAGCTTACTCCCACTTCTGCAGAGCGACTTATCCAGAGGCTGACAGTGGTAAAGTATTTCTGTAATTGTTTTAGTTGACTTGCCTTCTCCCCTTCTTCAAATAAGGGCGTTTATGTTTGTAGATAGATTTATTCATTGTTAAAAGTGTTTAAACGTGCTAATTTTGCTAATATGATACAAGTTTATTTGTTTTTAAAGGCATTTTCAACGGCATTTTCACTATCAAAGGTTGAACCAGCTCTTTTCATTGCAATTTTTCGCTTTTCAGTGTTGGTTGTTTCCCATATAGTCGAGCTTTTTAAGAATTGGTTGACCCAGATCAAGCCTAAGCTAGCCATCGTGCATCTGCTACACTGCATATCAAACTATTGAATTTCTTGTGTATCACTCTTATATAAAGGATAAGGCTCTCGACGTTCATCAATCCTTGAGGGATACTCCATGCGTTCGACTTTATTAATCATCGCTGTAGGTGATTGAGTGCATATGTGGCCTACCGATGTACCGAGTCACTGCTGCTATCGTTCCAGTCAAGTCGGCTACCAATCTGAAAACCACGGAGAGATAGAAGGCTTAGTGGGCCTGAGGCGCGGGGATCGCTCTCATGTATACTGCAGGGAGCCTTCGATCACATACTGCGCTACATGCACCCTATCACTCTAATATGTTATACGTATATTCAAACCAAACTGCCAACGAAGAATTTTCTATCCTTTTGCATGGTATGGCTAGGATGCATGTTACATAAGTAACACCCAAAAGGAATGAATTCGGCTGTGAAAAATAAATCCGTCACTTCAACTGAGCTTCGGATCAAATGTTTACCACATTTTTTGCCCATTTTGACTGTTGCAACATGAGAGAAAACCATCCAATTACTGAAAATCGTGAAATTGTTAACTTCCAAAACCTACAAATTCTATTTCATCGGTATAAATTAACGTATATCGTGTTGAAGAAATTTGAAAATTTTGGTAATTCTTGTTTTCCTAAGTTGTGTCTTGTGGAATTATTAATAACCGTATGTTTAAGTTTGGTTTCACAAAATTGGCTATTTGTTTTGACTCGCCTTAATAACGTGACAATGCAAAAGTAGATGTGGGCCATATATGGCTTAAACTATGATTAGTAGAACCACACTCATGCTGAGATATTTGCAAAACTTGGACCGCAGGCCAGATCGAACCACCATTGCCCTTTCCGGGAGCTCACGCATTACACATTGCATCACTGAGGCCTTTGCCTTCTCCTTCTTTCAGCTAGTTTAGAATTATAATAGGCAGCAGATCAAAGCTGAACATTATGATTAGTATGTCAAGAATTTTTTGAATACTAATAAATATGCAGTTGTAGATTGCCAATGCTGAAAATGTTCGAATCAATCGTTTCACTCTCCAGCGTCTTGTCGAGCTGTGCCACTGTGATGTACGGCTTGCTATTAATACATTACAGCTTGTATCGGCACTTGCCAAGAAGGAATGTCGTTGGGTATCACTTGATGACATACAAAAGGTGCAAAACTTTTTTTAAATGGAAGTTATCGTTGCTGTCAGTTTGTCTTTAAGGTTATTGAACGAGAAAAACTCGGATCATTTTCGGTTTTCGTGGATTTGTCAACAGTATTGGATTTCACGAATTATTTCGACAAGTGGGTTTATTCCCGTTTGTCAGATTTTTCAGCAGTTTTAGAATAGCGCAAGTCATATTATAGGAGTGCCTAGTACAGTGATCAAAACTACATGCAACGTTTTCTGTGAAAATAAGACAAAGTGGGCCAGGTAGAAACGCCGTTTGAGGTTTATTTAGACGGTTTTCTGTAAAGATGGTCCTTCGCTACGCGTCAATCAGCTCCGACAACTTCGTCATTCGTCTATTTCCTTTGTCATCTCATCCACGAATATGGACGGATAGTGAATGAGTTAGGTTGCTCGTCTGGAAGTTAACTCCAGCTGTGAGCACAACGGGTGTCGAACACGTCATTCTCCTTGAAAGTGTATCTAGGTTTCGTTTTGATTCTCGTGATATACTGTGCACGATTTTTTCTGATAAACCTTCAAACTCCCTTTATCACTCGACTTGCCGGTGTATTTTCTAGGATATGATATGCGTAGAGAAGCTTTGTTCGAGTACCTTGTGTTGCTCTAAATTTGTTTTTTTGACGTAGGTGAACATGAGCACAGAGTAAGTGTACAACGCCGCCGACAGTTTCCACCTAGTGTTTTCACCTTAGGTGACGTTGGTTCCATCGTTAATCTTAGATGTTAAAGCCTTGTTATTCTCAATTCCTTGAAGGATGCTCACGTCGCACTTGGTGTGGTCTGAGGGAGAACAGAAGAACATGATGGTTATGATCTCGGTCTAAGCAACTTTCATGTCATGCTCTGGTTATATTCTTGCCGACTTGGTTCACTGAATCCACTCTAATCCCTAACACACAATTATAGTTTTTAATGACTGCTTCAATAACTCCATCCTGAGGTTTACCGTATATGACGAAAATTTGGGAACTCAAGTAGGTACCGAGGTTACCTCTATTTGTGGTTCATGTGCAGTCCACCTCACCCTTTGATGCGCTTGCTTTTACCTTTCTCTCAGATATGTTTTCTTCTCTTTTATATTTGTTTAATTACCTATAAATGAATGGCGCAATTTCGCCCTTGTGTGATTCTTCATAGTGTCTATCGTTCGTTTAGGGTTAAACATAACGCGGTGTAGGGAGATAAAGAGATCTTTGCTATGAAATTATTGAAAAGGGCAACGGTAGTGCAGTGGTAGTGGTTCGGTCCAGTAAGAGCTATTTCTATTTTGAGCCCATCATAAGTCAACCAGGATAGGCTTTCGGATAGGCAGAATCGACTCGGCAGCTATACAGCGACATTCATAAAAATTATCAGAAATCCTCACGCTCCAATTCATACCCATGCACTAGTTCGAAGACTTCGTGGATGATGATGCGAGGAAATGAATCGAATGCAAGTGCTGGAATCAGTATAGTATATGTGAAGACGGTTTAGAGTTAAACGAAAGTGTAGGATTTTCCTTCTGAAAATGATTTTCTAGGCAAGGCGTTTTGATGTCACTGCCAAAAAGGCTGCGAGTCGTTGAACGTGTTGCCTTAGAACGAGGTGATGATCGTTTTGTGTCCGGATTATACGAGAGCTACATAAACATAAATCTGCCACTGAAGTCGATTCGCTTTGGAGTTGAGGCCTTCGTGTATTATGATCGCGTTATGCTGGCGGTATGTAAGTCTGTTTTCATCATGTTTTTCAAAATTTGCTCTTAGTGAGTTGGTGTGTTTTTGACCATGTGTAAACCACGCAGTTTTTAAGATAAACGAGAAACAGAATTATGTTCTGCTGAAGTATATCAACGTATTCTACATGCTTCTTCACGCGGCTGTAGCTTGTCATACCAGGTTCATCAAGGACTTGCATTCTTATTTTCTATATTTTTTTCAGGACAATTTGTAATATCAAAACATTATCTTCATCTTATGATGAGGTATTTTAGGGCAAAGCTGAAGCTTCCTCACCTAGAACAAACTGCAGTGCAAAGACGTCGTGAGTCCCAAGAAACTCTGGCAACTATCCAGTGTGGTCTTTTGGGCAGGCATTCTCCCACTGCACTTATATCTGACGTGCTTCCTCTACTAGTCCAGATTGTTCAGCCGTCTATTAAAACGGCAAGTCTTTTTTCGTTGGTGAATTTTGCAAACTAATTTGGTCTACCTCGTCATCATGGTTGAGAGGTGTTCCTGGGTGTCGGGATGCACAGCGGGGGATTCATCCTCACGGCAAAGTTTCCCAACCTGAGAACGAGTCCGGCTTTTACATCAGGAAGCCTAGGTAAGAGTAAACCGATGCCAGGATCGACCACCGTCCTGGTACCAAACTAACAGGATGGTGGCAAATTTTCCTCTGATCCACAAACGCTGCGACTGTCTGTGGTGGTAACGACCTGAGCCAGACTTTAACTACGCAGACCCCAGGACTTCAGGGAACACAATAGCTAAACAATCAAAACTCTGAAAAATGGAAGTTATGCTGCTTGAGGGTCTGAAACTCTACATTGATCACAAATGGCTCTTCACGTGTTGAGCAAAAATTAGATGTTGAGAGGTATATGTTAGTTGATTGGGCTGGAATATATCTACGTCTACTACTCTCGATTAAAATGGATTGTGGAGTTACTTATTTTTACTTTTCCTTGTGAAATTTATTTTCTAATTTCTTTAGGATACGCTGAAGTGCATGTTTATGAAATCAGGTGAAGAATCCCATCAAGATATCCAGTAATAACGCATAGAAAGAGATTCGCATAATTTTCTGGAGCACGCGATACATCCCAATATTTACGGGGTTGTATATTCTTAATACTTGGCTAAAAATTACTACTTCAGATGAACGAACAGCTATATAGCTCAAGAGATTTGGACCAAATTGAGAATATCATTAGTATAATGTCGGATTATCATCTGACTTTTGCACCTACAGTTGTCAACTCCCATCCTCAATATTTGTTTCAGCCGTAAGTTACACTTTTTTGTGCTGTTTTCAGTCTTGAAGTAGTTTTTAAGCAATGTCTCCGGTAATTGAACGTTGATTGGAAATCCAACCACTTTTTTCCGCTGTAGGGTTACACTAATAGGTTACACTAATATAATAGTGTTAACTTTTTATTTGCTGCATGCTACAATTTTTTCAAGGGAGGATACTGTGTGATATACAACTATAATGATGCCAAGATTTTCAATATAATATAGTAAACCAATCCCATTGACGGCCGAATGCTGATGGCTCTGTTAGATGGAAAACTAGCGGCAAGTTAGGCGGAACGAAGTGCCCTCATGATATAGTGGTGAACGCGTTAGTCTCCGGAAAGGGTAATAGCGCGTCCATTCCCCACCGCTGACACTTGCTGTCCGAAGTTTTTGCAGTTATCTCGGTATCATTTAAATATAATAGTTTCTTCTACATAAATTTCTCTGTCAACATGTATTACTTGATGCGTGGTTTTTGGTGACGCAGTTATTTTATTCTTGTCCATGATTATGGTAAATTTTTGAGATGGCGGGTATCATTGATTTTACATAGAAAGTGGAAGCGTTTAAGGTTTAAGATTGAGAGAAAGTTGTTTGTACAAAATATAGGATGCAGTATTTTTAGGTCTTGAAACAATTTTTTTTTTGATCAGGACAGCAGACTCTCCAAAAATACGTTGCAGAAACATATTGACATCATATGTCGGAATATCTCATTTCGATGCCAAATAGCAATAGTCTCTGTGTGAGGGGGAGAAGATTTGACGATAGATTTCACTTTTAGCGCTCTCCTCTTGATTGCAAGCAGCAATGTTGTCGCGGAGCGAGCAAATCTTTCTGAAAAAAGAACGGTTTTTAGGATGTGAAAGATGAAAAGTAGTTTCCTTGGACCACATCCGGAGCAAAATATGTAATCGGGAAGTTATCATTCCTGGAAGGGTAAATTGACACCACCGCTTGCCTCGTTCCAACTACGTATGAGTTGATATCAATTCACAAAGATCATTTTGTCTTAAATATTTTAGGTCTGTTGACATTTTGACGATGTTTGCTATATCTGACGAAAGCTCGAGGAATTTTCTATCGAATTCAACGCGGCAAATTATTGCGCATAAGGTTGGAAACATTCGTTGATTTATATTTGTTCTTTACTTATGATTTTACAGATGAAAATATTGCACGCAGCTGGCCAGACACCAGATGAAAATACAGATCCAAGGGCAAGTATATCTGAAATCAAGAAAATTTTGAGCAACTCTCGAGTTTCGAAACCTGCTCCGATGGGTGGCGTTCGTCCACTATTGTACAAATACCATACAGGATGCAGTACAGCAGTAAGACGGACAATACGAATGCATCAGTTATTAAATTGAATCGCCTTTTCAATGCTCTATTTTCTCTATTTTAACGGATAAAATATTTGCTTTTTTGGGGTAAAAACATTGCTGAGAAAAAGGTAAAGTCAAGGCCTCTGTTAGTGTGACGAATGACGCGTGACCCTCAGGTAGGGGTAATCGCGAGTTTGAAGCCCAACTGAAGTTCTGAATTTTGCTCATGTCTCAGCTTGCTTTTATTTAATGATTGTACTGCTTTCGTTTTATTTAGTTGAGTGATTTTTACAAAAGGCCTTTCCTGGCCGTTTCGAGCATCCATGCAAGGAGTAACGTTTTCGGCGAGATGTTAATGTTATATGTCGCTGTCATCATTTGTGATCTCCTTAACACATCATTCTCCTTTATGTATGTGGGTTGACTTTGATGCATGTGGTGTGAGAAAAATTTTGTCGCTTGCAGTTATAAACCAACTTATCTCAGCTCATATCGCGCATTATTGTCTTGAATAGAAACAATCACGTTCTATAGTTCTTTACCAACAAGATTCAAGTTGTTTTATCTTATAACGGTAGCGTCATTAGTTTGTGGAACCAGCGGGTTACGTGCTCTTGTTCTATTCGATATCTCAATACTCTTTGTACAAGTTGATTGATAGGGAGGGAGTAGTGGGTGGCCTTTTTTATTGTCTTGAAGTTTGTTAGAAAGTTATATAATAAATGTAATAAATAAGTGCCATCGTTGCTGTATGTTACTTTAATTCTTATTTATTGCTCAATTTTTACAACACGTTCTCTTCTTGAACTCAGTGTAGATTACCGGTATAAATGGAGCTCACAAATCATAAAAATCGCATCGCTTTGTTTCCTGATTTCCAACCTGGACATGAAGCAACGTTATCAACTCAAAACTTCATAAATCGTACGAACTTTTCCAGTATATCCCTAAAAATGGACAGTGTAGAGATGGTTCTTTAGGCGTCATACCTGGGATGTGACTATAGTGGATAAAGACCACTGCGCGTATGAATAGTTCCCGACCATGATCTAAAGCTGATACTCAGAAGTACTCGTCTAGAAAGTAATTAAAGAGTTGCATAAAACTTAATATTTAGAATTCAACAATTACTCGTGATTTGGAAGGCTGGAAAAACTTGGTAATTGACTTCTTCATGACTGAAGAGTAACGATATTGCCGTTAAGAGATCCCCTTATCACTCCTAATACGCAACAGAAACGACGAAATTCCCGATCCCATTAGGAAGTGTAGCGAAAAGTAGGTTTTTTACGACAATGTACGACGTTCAGTTCGATTATTATTTGGAATCCTGCAAAATCTCGAGTGCATGTAACGACGGTCTACAACTTAGAAGATCTTCAGCAACCAAACTGGTGCTATCTGTGCCATCGCAGAGTTCGTCACGTCAAGAACTTCAGAATTTTAAGCTACTGAAGTAAAGTGGTTTACGTCTTACTGGCAAAAATTTGTGAACTTGAATAGCTCGTATTCGACTAGTAAATTTCGGAGCTAAGTTTTAACATTCCATAGCTACTATTCAAAATCGGCCATTATTCTTCTACAAACCATATTACTGTAAGTTATAAGCCACACAACGACATCGCTGAAGGATCTCCAGCCGGTTGTTCGCGACGATACATGGTCACCAGTTGGTGTCATTGTCTACTCTGCGAAGAACCGGTAAACTACACTTGAGGTTATGCGACAGCTATTGGAGAGTTGGACGAGCAACCCTTGAGTCCAATGGGTGCCAATCGGCAAACATAATGAAAGAAATGAGTGTCATTCGTACGACTCTGAAAGAGCTCTCACTGTGACAGCGGTAAAAACGAACAGGATATCGAGGGCACTAATTTCTCGGTGTCATTTTAGGGTTCCTCAATCTTGAATGGCGAAAGCGACGATGTGTCCCACTCTGACTACCATCTGGATGCTACAATGAGGAGCTGTTGATGTAAGATAGGAAGACTAGGTACGACGTCGTCGAAGTCAGAGACGAGAAGACGCGCATTTAACGCCATCTTTAATGCTAAAGGAGAATTATTTCTCGGAATATGCAACGATAGAGTCTTCGTCAACAAGGCTTTTCAAGGCTATAACAAAGTCGATTTCTTCGAGCACCTGGAAAATCGAAATGGATGCTTAGTGTTGAAAATGTATGGGCTAATGCTAGCTTTCAGAATCTCGTCCGCGCAACCAAATCAAGCTATGACGACCATGACGTCTAGGCGTTCTTTATGGACTTGCAGTCTATGGAGACCTACAAGAATCGTATATTCTATAAGGTAGCCTTTAGCAATACCGATATCGAAACAAAGGAGCGTCGGAACAATTTCACATTGGGAACTATGAATTGGAATGGAGCGAACAGGCTGAGCGACTGTTTGGGTTTGTCATAGGCGTCCATGGTAACTCAAAATTTCAGAAGTTCCACACTCAATGTTGGGCGTAGGAACCCCCAATGGAGAGCGTCATAACAACCATTCGTAACGCTCACCAAAATAACATCTAATTAGAAGACTAAGCTAATCAGTTTTTGACGCGAAGGCGGAACAGTTATGGGTTCCCAGAAAGGCAACGGAGAGAATCATCCACTCCTGCTATCCTGACCTCTTTAGCCGTTCCTTTCTCCTGTCTGCATATGTAATTAAGGATGATGGGCTTGGCGTGCCTTCGGTTTTCCTTCCCGAATTCAGACAGGCTATTTTCATTTCCATGGGCATAAAATAGTTCTTCGAAGAAAAGGTCTTCAGCTCACTGAGACAGAAGTAGTCTTGTAAGCTCGACACCTAAGGTATCACTGCTCAATATATGAATGTCCTTCTTGAGCTGAATAGCAATTTTACAACCATAAAACACTACACTCTATCGGCATTACATCCATGTTCGAAAAGAGTTTGGAGTAAGCGACACTATTCTGCCAGACCAATTTTCAGTCACCCTCGAGAATACGAGAATTTGAGTGGGACAATATAGCAGTGAAAATCAGTGGGCTTCGGTTACATTCGTTTCGTTCATAATATCGTTCTTATAACGTGAAGTATTAGATAGGTGGAGCCTAGAAGACGATGTTCGTTAGGAACAGATTTTTTCTGCTGCCTCATTCATGCTAAGAGGGATATCTGTTAGTGCTGCATTTATGTGTATCTGAATTGAGAAGTCAACATGATGAAGGACTTAGCTCTAGAAATGAGCAATATAAAGCGAGCCGCTTAGAGCACATTGAATTTTCTCAAGAATGTGCTGAAGAAGACAGAGAAACGTCCGAATCCGAATCTATGATTCGTCCTACCGTAAAGTGCACTTTAGAAACATACTTGCTACGTAAGCAGAATGAAAAATCACTCAGTGTTATCAAACTGGCGATATCGAGGACGACTTTGCTGTCATCCCGTATTATGTATGCGAGAGAGTGAATCCTAAGTTCCGACTTACGCCAGCAATAAAGCATTGTAAACGCCTCAACATAAGGCACAACGCTGAAAATCCGGTGGATCGGACACACGATGCTGTATAAACAATAACAGATGGATAAAGCCCGTTAGTCCCCAGGTCTCAAGGAGGCACATTGTTTTCTAGCGAAACACGACTTCCAATACCTCCGAGTTATCGATTTGGGCTCTTATCTTTGCATACAGTTATTCCACTGTAGCTCTAAAAATTATTAGAGCGTAACGTGCCGATCTCCCAGCTATGGAATACAACTGCGCTCGTTAAAAAACAGGTTGTCCTTACCGGATTGATTGTTGCAGTTTGGTTGTCCAGTCCGATATTGCGTCCATTCTTCAGATACCATGAAACGATAGACTTTGACAGTTGCTCGAGATCTGCTACCACAACAACAATCCCTAAGCTTAACACGTTGCTTTCCTTAATAGAAATGGATAGATCGCTTATGAGGGACCATTATTACGTGATTAAGTTCCCCTACAGAATTTTAAATGTTTATATTTTGTAGGTATTTCCTTTAAATTGGCACGAGCATTTTTTTTTTTGATAAAGATTTTGAGGAGGCAATAATTAAAAATGGAACCAGTAAAGGAAATAAGAGAAAGGAAAATTGAACGAAGAATGTGTACTTTGTGAAACAAATTAAATCTAACAATAATATAACAATCTTACGCTGTTTCTCCGAAACACCAGAATACGGTATGAGAAGAAAAAATGTAATCAATCGAGTGCTGGCCGGGTAGAAAAACCTTGTCATTGCATTGTAATGAATAATTCCCTTCCTAGGGCAAGCTTTTTAGGACACCCAACAAAATCCGCAGACAGGCTTTCGCAATTCGCCTACTAATTTTCTCCTTTTCGCTTTTTTCTTGACAAAAAATACGACGTTGACATTAAAGCATTAGTTCATTTACAATGGCTGACGTGTCGACAGCTTCCTCTTATTGAGAACTAGAAGTGTCAAATTTATAGCCAATTCACTCAATCAAACATTTTCGCAACCGCAACAGATGAAACTTGATACGTAAATGTTTATTCGCATAGTGAACAACTTCTCTTAAACATTCGCCGTTTTGTTGTCCTTTAGACCTCCAGTTATTATTGGAGGCTCTCTCACACAGTCCTACATAGGTGGGAAATGAGCCTGGTTCAGATCAACAAATCGACATGAGATATGGCGCGAGATAAGATCACAAGCCACTGTATTTATGAACTTTTGGAACTTATCCGCAACGGTCCAAGACTTTCATGCGTCGATGTTTTTGATTCTTGTGCGAGAATGGTGATTTCTACTTCAAAATCTGCTCCGACATTTCCCCATGTCCCATGCGCGCCTAGTGTGATATTTTCCTTCGCGTTTAGTGTTTAGGTGCTTTTTTGTAAGGATGCTGAGTGGTCTACCCGTTTTGCCAGTGTATTCGCCCCCAGACGCTTTACAATAGATTAGGTACAATTGGAGTGGAATAGGGAATTTCATGAGATTAGGTACAGTGTTCTTTTGCCATTCATCAAAAATATTGTGAGAAACAAGGTTGCACTGGAGAATGATGACAACATCTTGGTGGTATCGGCTATTCAAGGTGTTCAAGAAGCAGTACAAATCTTTACGTCAGGCAACAGCTATTCTTCTACCTAAGTGTCGCTACGTTTCTTTGGCTTAACCTTCGTGTGTTAAAAGATTGAAGCAAGGTCTAGACTCGTAGGAAACTACTTAAGTGTTTTTTCGGCAGAAGTCAATAAAAGCTCATCATAGATAGAAGGGCCCATAATGTAGCTAAACGTCAAGTGTTACTCTTCAAAGCTGTGTTTATGTCAGTCTTTCTACTATATTCAACTAGCCTTCATTGTCTTCACTAACAGTCCACAGAAACTTTACCACGTCTTCACAGAAAGAACGACGTCAGAAATTCAAATAATCGTCCTAGTTAGGGAGGGACATTCTGATTGAGGCAACTCTAAAGTATGAACATGTATACTACCCATGGTCAAGGTTAAGAATACAAAGCTGAGCACTACCAAAAAGTATTTAAGGAAATGACGCCTACAATCTGCGCAGAAATGGTGGGCAGACATGGATTTCTTCCAAACACCTCGGTTGAAATTAAGAACTCCAAGCACGGTCGTTCAAAAAGAAAAGATCACATGTTGTTCCTATTCCCAGATGTTCATATCCCATCCTTATAGCGCTTTCGCTGCTTCTGAATCAATCCAATAACGAATAGTGAGTGTTGGATTACGGTGAAAAACGCCACACAATATCAGTTTTCACTACCAATGAATGCAAGCCATTTTCTTATAATCGCCACCTCATTTTGAACAGGCATCAATAGGATGGAATGAGTTCGTGGTTCCTGTGTGGATATTTTCATACGTGGGGAAAGATGACCAAGCAATTCCCATTCATTCACCATATCTGAACCGCTTAAACAAATTTCTTCGCTAACTATGATTGTTCAGTCGAATAAACCTTCCGTCAACCCCGTCCTAGCCCAATAATCTAGGAATACATGATTGTTTAATTACAGATATATTAGCCCAATTTGAACCATTGCGCACCGCATACCATGGTCTACTGTCATCAGTCACACCAAAAACGGCAGGGGCTTTCAGCTGAGGGCCCGACGTCGCTCTCCAAGTGCTTTCAATGAGGAGATGTTTTTAGCTCTCTCATAGCCCATGTGTTTTTTTTTATTAATGAGGTTGCGATGGCACGGCATTGTCCCAGGAAACAATGCTTTTAAACACATACTGAAACAAAGGACTACAGCATTGAGCTTGGAAAATGGATGCACTACAAGATTCCCTAAATGTTAAGCTTCTTGATGGATTTCTGTGCAGCATATAACGAAAGTTTTAGTGGTAATTTGAGTGTCTTTTGAGATAAATTAAAGAAGAACTGTTGAAAAGTGCCACTGCTTCTTAATTACAGCTCAATTTTCCCATTGACGATTTTACGCGTGGTGATTTCTGGAGGATGAAGGTTGTGCAGCATATAACGAAAGTTTTAGTGGTAATTTGAGTGTCTTTTAAGATAAATTAAAGAACTGTTGAAAAGTGCCACTGCTTCTTAATTACAGCTCAATTTTCCCATTGACGATTTTACGCGTGGTGATTTCTGGAGGATGAAGGTTTGCAAAGGCCTGCTAACTTCATGAGATATCTGCGTAATGGCGCCTGGTGGTTTTCAGTTAACTTGATCCCTCTTTCAGCTAGAATTTTACGCTAGATATTTGCGCATCTGCTGAGTTGCTGGTCGTCGAAACATAGACTAATCTTATACTCGATTTCCTTAAGCCGATGGTCTTCTTTATCTTTGAGCAAATGTTTGGGATGGTCAGTAAATCTATTCGGCCATTGTATAAAATTAACAAACGAAAACTGGATCAAAAATAGTTTAGTTACTCAAGCTTGAGGTTACGCTGTGGTGGAACCAAAAGTAACGTAGCAGATGACAATCATTGTTTTGCCGCTAAAAGCTTAACGGAGTTTAATTTTAGCACTTTTGCCAAGCGAATGAATTTTTAATTTTTTATTAGAGCATGAACATTAGTGACGCATATATCACGTCGTATCGCACACTTTGAGCCGTGAGCGGATCACTTTCGTTGCTTTCAGACAGTTCCCAGTTACAAGACGGCATAAAAGCCAATCTCAGTAACTGATTGAAAAGAAATGCGTTAACCAAAATATTTCAAAATCAGGTGGAACAGTACAATCACCACAACACCTAACTTGGGAAACGACACGAAGAGTTCACTGTGCTCTTATAACCTATGAAAAGTGAGGAGTTAGATCCTGAGGAATAATAATATTCTGTGAAACACCACTTGCCTATATTTGCAAATTAAAGGTACCTTTTCCTTTGGTCATATATTTCTTGATCCTGATCTTGCTAAGACAAATGAGGCGAAAGCAGTTTGGTGAGAAACTTTTAAACACGTGTGAGTCAACTTCTATTCTCCAATATCAGAACCCGCCGAATCGGTAACAGTGGCTAAGTGGTTTATGCTACTAAATGCGTGTTATACTGAGGAAAATGAAAAAGGTCTTCCTCTGATTGACGTGAGCCGCATTGTGAACTTGCAAATAGCCAATTTCTGATTTCTTGATATTTTGTCTGAACGACTACTTTTTTGGTGAATTCAGTATCATATGATAAAACTCAATTATAGGACTTCCATGAAGGGAGGATACTAAAAGCCTCACGCTTTTTAGCATAATGACTTTTTCTCAGTGTTTTCGGCAAAAAGTGACAGCGGATGGCGCCCTTTGCTCTGTGTTGGAACGGGTTTTTCCACAGTCTGAACTACGTTTCGGGAGGTTCCACTTACTTTTTACTTCGTGACGAAAATTTACATGTGAACATAAGGCAGATAAGAAAAAATAGTCAACAGTTTAAAATATGTTCCGAAAAATAGATAGAAAAATTGAATTACATCTCTAAGCAAGTACGTAGTGAACATAATGTGTAAACATAGTCACCACTATTGAGAAGGTTTTCTCTGAGTACTTGACGACTTCGAATTCTAAATAGCTCATCTTTCGTACATTAGTCTATGGTTGCGTGAAATTCTGAAACGTTATACCCTAACGCTAGTAGTCTTAGTAATAGGTTTGCCTTGTGTAAGAGGTCTTCCTCTGATTGATGTGAGCAGCATCTCTTTGAAAGACGGATTTAACCATGCATACAAGATGGGATTAGCCACATTTGTCGTCATCGAGATACTGAAATAATAAAGTGTATTCTTTCAAATATTCGGACATGGTGGTATGGTTTTAAAATCCTTACAGATGAGCTATCATAGAAACGATGTAAGTGTTGTCACGCTCGCCATTGTTGAAGAACCCCTCATCATACTCGATGATCAGCGAGTAGACGTTGTGCGGGAGCCACATAAGGCCAAACAGCAGCACCTGAAACGGCCTCTTCCTAGCATTAAGGAATACAAATAGAGGTTCTTTGGTATATGGTTCGATTAGCTGATAATTTCCATTGCCACTCAGGAGTAATGCTTGCTCGTTGAAGACGACGAGCAGGATGATAAATCTGAGTTCCGTATTGAATAGCAGTGACATTCATGACGCTCTCGCTGTGAAGGCCAGTGTTTGAGCGATATCAAGCATTTCATTTATTTCCTATTTATATGACATCAACTCATACATTGGCAAATTCCATGAACTCTTCCATTAGCTCGTTGTCCAGCAATCTTTGTCCGCAAAGTCTTCAGATATGCGTGGGGATTCGGTTGTCAGTTAAGCACTTTTTCTAATTTATGAATGTGGTTGGGTGCTGGTCGAGTTTATTCTCTTTAGGTTTGAACTTCGGGGGTAGCTTTGATATAGCATTTCCAAATCATCACCGCGATCAGTTGCCGGCCTTTGTGAATCGAGGAAAGGGTCTGCCAAGCAATTTTGGCAGCCCATTCCCAGACAATGGAGGTATTGCAGAACAAGCTGGCATAGTGAGGGTCCCAACCACTGACGACGTATTATTGTGCGACATTCTTAGCTGCGCTTTTCCCATATGTTACCAACTATTGCATAATAAGTAATACGGCACGATGTGAGCTTAACAACAAACGGAAGAAATCTTTGGGCCGAATAAACACTTCAATCACCGGATGAACAATTTAAACATCAATAATCATATACTGGACTCACCATGGACAGCAGAATCATGGTGGTTCTTCTTTGAGAGGTCAGCACCGAAAGACGTTGCTGCTCTTCAAGCGTAACTTTGTGAGGTGCATCTTTCTAAATAACAAGTTCTTCCATTTTCGACTGAAATATTCAGTACATTGAGCATGAGAGATTATTAAAGTAAAAAAAAAAACTGCAGAGCTTATTAAATTTTCACAATCCTTGTGAAAAAAATGACGCAGACAAAGAACCAATCATGCACTCTGTGAACGAACTTTTTTCACTGATGGAGGCGAGTTTCCGACAGAACATTCCAGCAACTGCGTGCGCTCACTAAGCCTCTTTAATTTGGACACGGTTCTGCAATTTAAAACACTTTCGTGTTTGATCTTTATCGAACGGTAGAATGTCGGATTTGTTGCGTGTGGAATGATCGGCTATTCCAAACATATCAGCTACCTTTCTTTGAGCCTGGCGAATATCGTGTAGTAGCATACAGCCATAGTGGCGAATGGTAGTATGAATTGCATCACCAAAACCATTAAAGCATAGCACTTACGTACTTCTGGTGAAGGCCAATTTTCTGTGCAGAACTGAAACTGTCAGTGCTAAGTATGTTTTATACAAAACTAAACACCGTTTTTCTATGTAGCTTATTTCATTTAATGTTTATGGCAAACGGTTTTCTTTTAGTTAGTAATTCTGCCGAGTATTTTTACCGTTAGTTTGTCCTTATTTGGAAAAAGCATCACTATTCGACTGAACTGATTTTTGTCGATTAAATTATTGTGGACCCTCCTAACGGTACACCGCCTCATCGTGGCTGGAAGGTGTCCCCGTACGCCGAGCTGCGATGTACAGCAGGTGATTCACACCCGGGCAGCGTTTCCCAAGCTGAGAAGGAGTTCGGCGCCATCATCAGGAAATCTAGCTAAAAGTAAACAAATATCAGAATCGATCACAGCCCTAGTATCAGACTAGTCGCATGGTGGCAAATACTCCCTCTGATCCACTGGGCTGCAAGGGACGACCTGTGGCAGAATTTGGCTCAGCTGACCTCAGGACTCCAAGGGAACACAATAACTAAACCAGGAAAACTCCGAAAAATGGAGAATGTGCTAGGGCCCGCACAACTAGTGAGGATGGGTCGTCCAAGTATCCAAGTATTCAAGTAAGACTGTTGTGGTCAATAGCCACACAGCAGACATTCCGGCCTAAACGAAAAGTGCTAGTCATATGATAGTTGACTGGACCTATGCCTTTGTTTCATTAAGATCCTAGCAGGGTTTAATAAAAAGTGGCCGTCCTGGCATGGATTTAATAGACGTGTCAGTTCGGCAGTTCTTTCTCAGTATGACCGTACTGTGATGATGAAGATTTCAGCAGTGTTCAAATTTTAACGAAATACGAAAGAAATCTGGCCAGAAAGAAATCACTGCTCACCTCTCCACATAATCCTCCAATTTGAACAACATCCATATACCAACCGTAAGGCATGCATACTAGAACCGAGACGATCCACAGTAGCAGCGCGACCACAGACGCACCTCGTGACCGTAAGGGATGTCGATGCGGTCGTACCACAAGGTTATATCTGAATCACACTGAATTTTTGTCATACAGGACCAACAACGATTCCTCTGCCTAACAATGTATAAATTTTCCTTTAGGTGCACAATAAGAGTGATGAAAGAGTAAAGGCTAAAACGTAACGTGGTTGGGAATATATTTTGCAGAAATTAGAGAGTTGGCCATAGGACAGTGATTGACACCAAGCTTTGCCATCGCTTTTATGCCAAAGGTGGAAGCTCCAGTTCTCCATCGGCGACTTGCTCTATTGTCGATACACAGACAAATGCTTCATCGCGTATTCCACCCACGTACAGATGGACAACTACTTTGAAATCTTAAATAGGCAGTCGAAGTATACAAAATTCTGGCAAGAAAAACCAACCGAGAACTGGCTTCCGTTCTTAAACATCCAGATAAAGCTTTCAGAAAGTGGTTGCATGACAAAATGGTATCGAAAACCAGGTAGCAAAAATATACTAGTGCACCACCTCACCCCTCATTCATCAAACATGAAAAAAGCACTTACAAAAACATGTGCAGAACAGCTAAAAATGTGTGAACAAGAAAAGAGGGAGGAATAGAATCCTTAGTAGTATAAGTATAAACTTGACGCGAAAAATAGTCATTTCCAATGGCTACGAAGCAGAAACCACTTGGGTTAGACCAAAAGGTGGGGTTATTTCCCAAAATGATGCTTAGAACCTAAGAACCTTTTCACGCTACTACTCATGTCGAACGAAATAAGTCATGCCTTTAACAGGTGCCTAAGAAAAAGTAATCTCGAAAATTCTATGGTGGTTAATGACCTTCTACCCATTACCACACACTCTCAACTAGTTCGCAACCGCCACTATGATCTTTTGTGTAGCTCAGGAATCTTGTAGTCTGTGCTAACGGGAGAGACAGGGATAGTATGAGTACAGGTGCAATATACTTAATTTCATGTAAGGTATGCGTGAAGAAAACATTGGGAAAACGGGTAGACCACTTTGTGTCCACATAAAAGAATATCTATACGGGAAAGTAAAAAATCAACAAAGCACTCCTCTAGATGTGCGCAGGACATAAAAGTTTAACGTTGATGACTTTGAAGTGACTGTCCGTGTACTAGCGCAGGAATCAAAAACATCAACGCGCAAGACTCTCGTGGCCTCTGGGAAAAATTGCAAAAGTCCAAAGATCAACCGGAAAAATGAATGCCTCATTATCACACGTGACTCTGGCGTCCTATTTGAAATTGATTTCCTAACCTGGATGGCCCCACTCGTCATCCCACGTGAATAAAATATGGGCGCTCCTATATTCAACAGCACGGTG
The DNA here is from genome assembly GCA_009735665.1 of Angiostrongylus cantonensis. Lineage (NCBI taxonomy): Eukaryota > Metazoa > Nematoda > Chromadorea > Rhabditida > Metastrongylidae > Angiostrongylus > Angiostrongylus cantonensis. The sequence goes on along the minus strand of MQTX01000041.1, from coordinate 2,368,693 downwards.
AGCAGTTTTTAAACAAAATAGGGTTCAGTTATGTGTTAGATTTTTACTAAGGCACCGAATTATGACGCTATTGTCACATAAAATACGTTTAAGCTCTGAGGAAGGCGAACTCGCCAAAACGTCGGCCATTGAACCACAGCAACAGCAACAGCAACAACAACAACAACAAAGACAACTTACACTAACCTCCACCAACTCAGTAAGGTGGTTCGTGAGATTTAGATATATCGGTTGTTTATGCCGATATTTATAGAAAGGCGGTGTTTTCAGTTAGAAAGACTGAAGAGATCGGCATTGATTAGTACGTAATGGGTACGGCATGCATTTGACTTCATCAAACGTGATTGAAGTGACTGAGTGCATATTTAGCCTTTAAAATGACCTAAGGTAGTTTGCCGATGTATGAATTAAGTGCAGCTATCCTTTTTGAGAAACGCTATACAAATCTGCCGATCCCTGAGGGATGCAGGGCTTGATGAGCCCGGAGAGCATGTATGGACCAAGGACGACGTGTGTATCGCAGGGTTGCCTCATAAAAGTGCTTCGAGAAAGGAAGCGTGCTGAGCGAAGTAAGAGCAAGAACAATGTTTAAAAATTTCGTAGGGTATATAAAACGATAAGAATGATAAATATAACAGTAATAGAGGCATTACAGAGATGTTTGAAGAAGGACTAGTGCTTATTTACTTATTACTACCAGGATATCAATTTCAAAGTAAATTCGACTTTTCACCAGTAAAACGCTTAGAATTTAATAGCCAAAAGAACAAACTGAATTGAGGAGCTCATTTTAAAGGCTTTGTAAAAAAGAAAAGGGTTAAAATTTGTGGCTTGTTGAGATACGGAGGTGAAACTGTTGTTGAGATACGGAGGTGAAACTCGGTTGTGGTACGGTAAAGGAGCTGCAGTACATGATTAAGCATCATTTCTAAACTAAAGAGAAAAGAACAGTACCGATCGAGTGCGATAGCCGAAAGTGAGAATGTCGATACCAAGACCGATGCTCCCTAAAAAATTACATGCTTACTGGAAAGAAATATCGACTTTTTAAATAATCCTCTTCTTAACAGTTTGGCTCAAGTTATGCACTTCATCACATGAATACGGGGGACCACTCATACTCAACCAAACTCATGAATAATTAATTAGTTTTCTTCGGTTGACTAACATAGTCAGCGTTATTGATTTCAGGACAATGAATCATTCCGAGAGCATCGTCGTATTTTCAGCTGATATTGTGAGGCTGGGAAGTAACGCAAAGGGGATAGAAGATTTTACTAATCCATTCAACAATTCCAACGACAGTAAGTATTTGAACATCGCGAACCTGCACAAGCGGAATCAGCTTGCAGACTGGTGAGGCGAAGAACCATGTCTTATAGACGTTAGTGATCGGAGTGATTGGCAGAGATATCAAACACATCAACACATCACTTGCGGCCAAATTCAGAATGAAAATATTCTGCACCGATTGCAGATGACGATTTTTCAACGTCAGATATCTAAAAGAATAACAGGAGAAATAAGCATGCTCTCATTACTAATTAGTCTTTTCCCCAGATTCATTTCGACGGAGGACATTTAAGAGAGACTGTGGGTCTGTCAGGTTCGGTATTTGGTCAATGTAGAGCAGTTGGTTCAATGGCAACAACATAGTGAAACTCACAACACGGCAACGTTTCCAGCAATGCCTAGCACAAAGATGTGAACATAGAGAGCTGCGAAGATCACCATGATGTACGGCTCGTTGGTCAGGTCCGGATGATCGTCCACATAACGGTGACAAGTCGCGTTGGAGATCGATTCATTTGCCATCTGAAACGTAAACGATCGTAGAATAAGGGATTTTTCGAACGGTTATGAGAATACTCCATAAAATAAAGCTTTCAGAAAATAGACAATGAACGTTGCAAAGATGACGGTTATTTTTTGAATTAAGTAAAAAAAGATCAATATTTTTAACTGGTTAAAGTGCCAGTAGTGCTAGCAGAAGTAGCAAATTATAATGAGGGGAAGGAAAATGAAAGGAAAAGGATGGAAAGAAAGCAAGGTATGTGTGAAAGAATGAATGCACAAAAAGGAATTGAGCGATATTGGCCAGGAGTGCTGAAGATTTTCAGTCAGTCCATATCTGGTACAATTATTTTGCTTTACTTATTCTTATATCAAGAATGTTAGTCCCATAAGCGCATCCCAAGTCCACGTAAAAAAAGGGCTGAGCCCATCAGATTAGGACGTTTTTGGTGCCGTGTGAGAAGAAATTTCTAACAGATTGTTTCTGCGAAGAGGCTGCACCAAATCTAATAGACTTTGCCTCTTCTACCAGGTTAGCGTTTTTCACTGTTGCAAAAATTGCCTGTAGATGACCGAAGTATCATGGAAAGGCACGTCCTTATACTTGTTTTACTTAAAAATTGGATGAGTTAAAAACGTCTTAAACGCGGAATGGGTACATGAGCTCATTAGCTTAGACACACCTCGATTTCATGGAAAACACATTACTGGATGATTTCTTACATTATATGTGGGCAGTTATATGCGTTCTACAGGACATTTTTCCAAAATCTTCTTTCAATGGACTAGTTTAGTTAGATGGAGAAGCTTCACGAATCACGAATAATGGTGTTGGAGGCGAGAAGAATTCATCGTGACCGGCATCTTTTAGCTTAGGCAGAATTTCCTTTTCCTGAACTTTCAAAATCAAGATAGAGCATTCCAGGTTATAGTTCCCAGGATCGACTTTCTATTAACCTCGGCATTGGATTATAAATTCGTCGTTTTCTCTCTTAGTAATCACGAGGTTGTTAAACAGCATACGTTTATTTCCATACAATAACACACATACAACAAAATCGTGGCTAACGTTTCGGCAGTATCGCCTTCATCAGAGCCGTTTTTTACGCCTGTCTTCCACAGAGGAAGAACCGCTGATCAGAGTCGCATGTGGCTGATGACAAATGACGAAGAAGTCGTTATAACCAATTTGGCGATTTTGGTTAACTCGACGCATTACTTAGTGAACACTGATTAGGAAGTTGGATATGCCATTACAGTTTTACGCAGCAACCTATTACAGCGTTTCTGATTCTAACATCTGAGGAATCTACCGTAATTCCTCACATCATCAGTGGTGAGTTTGGGGAGGAGAGCTGAAAATTTTGCTATTTTAGGACCACACGAAATATATTTTCTTTTTTTCTCGTCTCAGCTCAAATTTGGAAAGCGAAAGCAATTCAGTAAACAAGATTTCATCTAGCAAGGAACGACCGGGCCGTGTTTCGCTATTATCATTGTTCCTAGGGCCTCCACTCCTGCAGAGGTAACTTTTTAAAAAAAAACCTCGCTTTCACTTCTTTTGCTTTTAACCATATCTAAAATTCAAGCAATATTTTTAGGAGTTTTGTTTAATTCTTTAAAGTGATTTAGAAAAATCTCCTCTGAATGTCTGTGGAGTTCTGAACTCCTCAACTCCCTACTGATCAAGAAATTGCCAGTAGTTATCGATAAATCAGCACAGCTGAGAATAGATCAATAGTGAAGAGGTTTCTTAGAGAATCCAAGATGCATTAAGATTTGGAAAAAAGTCTTGAAAAATTAAAACTTCTCACCCACTCAAATGATCAGTAGCAGGAGAAGTATATACATACATATATATATATATATATACATATATATATGTATATGCTTACATACATGCATACGTACATGATTACATTAATGTACATACATATCGATTAATTGAGAAATCATAGAACATATAGCCGTAGAACCTTCAATTGTTCGACTATATGATAGAAGAGAAAGCCAGCACGAAAATAGCACGGTCTGAAAGCATTTGGTATTAAAATTACAATTAGCTCTAGCTAATCCAAGGACTCAAAGTGCGGATTCAATGCGAGATAGTTGAATGAAAGAACTCCCGTTATGAAATGGCAGCATTCATTAGACTCTAAACGTCAACGGCAAAGAATTCTTTCTTGAAGGTTTGAAAAATAACTTGTTTCATTTATTTCTATACTTTGCTTGTGTAAATGTCTTTTATACCATATTCTTGTACATATTTACTTCTTCCACTTTTCAGTGGTAAACAGACCCGACTTCATAGGAAATCGTAAAATAAACTGCACGGACTGGAAACAGTGAGAAGTGCAGAACCATCAATGAAATGATTCAGCAACAGCGTAGAACGCTAATCGAATGAAAGGGAACGAAGCCCGATGGGCTGGAAGCACACGATGACTCGGTGGAATGAAGCCGACACGGAAAACACAGCAGCACGCAAACGACCCACATTCTTCATTTGCACTTTGCCAACTCACATCTCATTTAAACTTGAAAATTGCTGAAAATGTGCTGAACTTTAGTAACTCTCTAGCAATCGAAAGCTGTAAAAATTAAAGGCGATAAAGCTTTCTACTTTGATCATCCATGAGGGATGCACCATGCATTTGATTTCATTAGGCATCGTTAAAGGTGACTAAATCCTTATCTGGTCTACACAGTGACTCACGTTGGCCTTGTGATGTAGCGAGTAAGTGCTCTCAAAGAAGTCTGATGGCAAACTGGCGACCCAGGAGAGACGGAAGGCTTGGTGAGCCTGGGATGGGCGACCAAACCCAAGTGTGTTGCACTGTGCCTCTAACCACTGACCCTGTCCCTTTTAACCCACATGCGCTCCTACTAAATAGTATATGGTTAAAAAATCTCCGATAAAACGAAGAAGGCTGACGTTGCATCTGTTGGCTGAAAATGGAGTTGTGGAGAAGTGCAATGCAATTTTCTGAACCTTCAGACTGATACCAATGCAGCGATTCACCAAAGGACAGTGTAAGGGACACTACAACCTCTCACTGAAAAACTGCTACATTTCACATTTTTTTCCTCTCACTGCTACATTTCCAATTGATTTTAATTCCACTTGAAACAAATTCAACGAATTTAGTGAAATTTTGACTATCGATGCTCGCCCCGGAAAAACGGAAAAAAATTCTGCGCTGCTAAAATGAGGGCAGAATAAAACTGGCGCGTGATAAAGCACTGCGTGGAATTCTCAGGATTTTAGTGCTCTATTCATTTTGCTCCGTATTTCGTTCCCGCTATTCACAGAGATTTTGTATTCTAAGAGAGGGTTCGGTTCCCACATGAGAACCACGTCATCCTTTTGAATGCCACAGAATACTGATCGACTCGATTCTCTCTGAAATCCTTACCAAAGCAATCGACCTCTTCATCACAGAAGATTCCCAGCTTTAGTGACGTGGAGGTAGTTTTTCAAGACATTTCTTGTCTTTTCTCAACTTACTGACTCTGGAGAAGAGTTTTTTGACATGGGGCGGAGTGAAAACAGTAATTATGCGCAGATTGCATGTCTTCTCTAATACAGCTCCTTCTCAACTTATTATGTATTACGAAAGTAGTGTGTGAGTGTGTTCATCAAGGCCCCCTTTTTCAAATCTATGCCATTTCTCTCCATTTCAACTGTTCTTACAATATAATTTCAATGATGCTGAGATATTTGCAAAACTCCAGACCGCTGGTGCCTGCGATATGGGACCGAGCACGCTATTACCCTTTCCGAGGGCTAACGCGTCCACCACCACACCATGCGGGTCTTTCGTTTCGCCTGTCTCTCAGCTAGTTCTATCGATCAGTGCCATCAGCAATCACCCGTCAGCGGAAGCGTTCGTTCCCCACCGCAGACACCTGTGATCTAGAGTGTCGTTTTGCGAATATCTCAGCGCCGTTGAAGTTATTTTTCGCATCGTACCTTGCCATTAGAAAGCGTAGGCAGTTAAAAATAACTGGTTAAAATTGTTCTTGGAATAATTATTTTTAGTGGGCTCGTTGGCACAGAAGTTAACAGCATTTTAACCACTACTTATTTTGTGTTGTCTTAATTCGACTTCATAATTCACCTAGTTGTTTAAATCGAATGACTTAAAGGACAGTAGGTGAGCATCACAGTAATAGTGATGCCTTTCATTACGCGAATGGTGCTGGTACGATCATTCGCCGGGCACACTAAACCACTCAGCACTACGGTGGAAATTGATGTCAAACTTGCCTGGTATTAGCTGACGCCTTCCTACCAGCGTGCAAAGGCTCTAACACAGCTAACGACATTGACATTGAAGATGATAACTTAAAGCAGCAACAGAATCTACACAAAAAGGTTCGAGTGTTTACGATGAATCAAGAAAATGAAACAACTCCAGGAATGCGGGAATCTGCGTAGTGTGATACATGTGATATCGGACCACGTGAGAAAGCGTAAAGAACACTGAGCACAGCTATTGTAAGAAATACTAGATTCTGCAAGAGCAAGCTTCTTGAAAACTTTGAACTCCAATTTTGAGAATTTCGTGGTCCCACCCTCGGAGAGAAGCAGAATTTCCGTCTGATAAGGAAAAAAATTGTCAGTGACTTGCAGCATAGGTGCGAGAACGACAAAGTGGCAGTAGCTGTGGAAAAAAGAATCCATTGCTTCGTGATGAACCTAATAACACTCACTTCCGTCACAATATCGCATGGAAGTGGCTTATTCGTTGAACACGTATGACGGCTACTCGTGTTTCTTTCAAGGACGGATATTCTTTGGTGAAAAAAGCATAAGAACAGATCAGCTGCTTGGCATAAGAAGAACGAGATAATGCTAAGAGAATCCGCGTTGGTACGATCGAGATGAAAGTAACAAATATTTATTACGCAAATTGTTGACGTACATCATTTTGAGGCCTAATTCTTCCTGAACTATTTGTCCGGCAACCCTTTTTTAAACACCTAGTTAACAAAGACTTTAGCCTTAACGAGGTGATGCTCCCTTTAAGACATAGACATTTTGCTCTTCTCGTTTTGCTTCATGAGTTCGAACTTGGTCATAAAGCGACCTTTAAGTTTCATTATCCAGAATAGTGTCGCCGAATAGACGATGCGCAGATAGCTAGAAAATTTTTTGCATCGGTGATCATGCAATTGGAAACATACGGCGACGTCGATTCACACAAAAGGCAGTTGACCACGACTGTCTAAGGGTGAGAATCGAAGCCAATCCTCCAAAGACTATTCTGCGAGTTGTTGACGGAAATCAGACTTCAGCAAACGCAGTTCATTTGAACGAGGCTAAGAAGGCCGGGAAGTTCGTTGAATGGGTTCCACATGAAATTCTTGAAGACAAAACAGGTGTTTGCTGTGATGCTCGTTTCGGTTTTTTTTTGTGCAAAAAAGGCGATCAATCTCTTGGCAGCGCTGTTATGTGGGACGGGAAACAGAATTTACAAGACGAGCGTCGACATTCAGTCCAGTGGCTGAACCGGAATGAAGACGCAAACTGATTCCCAAAGGCTGATTTACACTAAGCAGTTTATGGTGATTGTTTGAAAGACTCCAGTCGAATTAATCTATCAAAACATTCTTAGCCGTAGCTAACGATCATATCAGCAAGAAACAGTCTCCAAACCAATGAAATACTATTTATAGAGTGATGGTAAAGAAAGAAGGGCGGAAGCTAGAAATAACACTGAAGTACACCTTCCACAACTCATGCTGTAAGAATCCAACGACTGAGCTATGAAACAGCTTCATCCACCGTACTCATAAGCCTCTCGCTAAGTGACCAATGTTTTTCATATTCTTTAAAACTTAACTAGAAAACGTTCCAACAACAAACTGCTGTTGGAAGCACCTTCGAGGAACTCATCTTCTTCTGCTCTTCGATGTTCGGTTCTATCAGAAGACGCAGATAAGTATCTTAAGGGAATAGATGTGTGGATTTTGATTACCAAGGAAGTCGGAGGCAAGTCGCAGCATTTCAAATTGGGCGTTCAAGTCGGTTCTTAGCACAAGATCAGCAGTAGAAACTTCACACAGTCACTTTAACGGTATATGTCATTTTTCTAAAATACTATTTTCACTTCAAATCGCTCAAGTGCAGACGTCTTCAAAAAATTTGACGTGAATCAAAAATGACATAATCGGTCTAGGTCGATCTCGCCAATCCCTCCTTGTCAGTAACTGTCACTTTAATTAAGAGAATTTCTCTCGGCAATATTAATAAATATATATTAATATTAATATATGCCATTAAATATATATAAATGCCAAAAACCCCACAATGAATAGCAGGGAGGAATGCCCTTAGATCACTCGTGATCTCGTCCTTACCTTCGTATGGATCATTGATAGGGGTGCTGCAGTCGTCAACCATATGCGACTCTGAGCGGCTGTTCTTCCTCGGTGGAAGACAGGTGAAAAAACGGTACGTTTTTCGAGCTGTTGACCGTGTGACTACCATTTAGATTCTCGTCTTTCTGTTTGTGCTGTTGAAGCGCTTGACCTAGTAAGTTGCGTATTGGTGGACCCTTCCAGGCTCTGAAGAAGGCGATTCTGCGGAAACGTCAGCTGCGATTGTGTTGTATGCGTGTTATTGTATGGAGGTAAACGTATGCTGTTTAAAAACCTCGCGATAGCTGAGAGAGAAAACGACGAATTCATAATTCAATGCCGAGGTTAATAGAAAGTCAATCCTGGGTACTATTACAATCTTGTTTTGTATTCTACCGACTGCGGAACCTTTCACATCTTCGAAAAATTGCACAAAATGCTTAATGTAAGGTCTCAGGAGTAACGCAGAACTCCACTGGATGATCAAGAGATAAGTTATTCTGCAAGAATATTGTTTCTGCTTAGTAGCAAATTGAATTATTGAGGCGTACATCACGAAGTTAGAACAGCGATGTGAGATATAACCAAACTCAGAGTCTCAATTCGGCTGCGAACCCGCGATTATCCTTACCGGGGCTCACGGGTGATTGGTGATAGCACCGATAGAGTAAGAAATTGGTTGGGATAAAGGCAAAGCAGTGGCATCAATAGGTGTGGTGGATAGCAAATGAGCTCTCGGTAAGGGTAATGGAAGGTTTGAAGCCCAGCTGAGAGTTCTAGTTTTGGTTATCTCTCAGGATTGTGTGGCTGTTCTTCATGTCGTACAATACAGTAGACAGTAAATAAGATGTTAGTATTGAGAAAAACGTAATATGAGGAATGTGTCATGTTACAGAATTTTTTTTAATAAGCAGAGATTCTGAGAATGTAAACACTAGCATGGTTAAGATAACTTAATGTTTCATAAAGTACCATTTCAGCTCGTTTTTTTCTTCTATCGAGCTTACCTAACTGACGTAGGATGTGCGTATGAAGTGTTCCAAATGACATATTGGGAACCGGTCACTCAGAACGAAGAGGTGGAAGCTCTTGTTTTGCCAGAGGAGATCGGTGCTGGTCATTGAGAGAATGACCTTTGGTACTATCACAGAAACATCAGAGAAACTGCACGCGCTTAATGGAAATGCAGCACTAGTGCAATGTTGGATCGCCTTCCTCCATTTGAACTATGGCCACAGTGACACGACCAATCTGTTTTCCAAACTCTCATAACCGCGACAACACAAATGTGCTGGATAACCTGCGATTTTAGTCTTTCAAAGAGTTTATTAATTTTCGAACATATGGTGTGCCACTTTGATTCGTGAGTTTATCGAACGTTATGTATCAGAAGGGAAATGGAATATAGAAGATGTAAATAGATGCGAGACGAGAAAAAACACACCGAATATCCTCTTATGGGGAATGTCTTTATTTAATTACATGGTTAGTAAACTTTAAAATTAAATTGCAACCCAGAATTCTGGAGTTATGAAGCCGATAAGTTTTATGAAAACTTTTCAAAATATCGAATAGCTCCTAAGTTTTCTGTCGGAAAGTTCTTGGCAAACGTTACACATTACGTGGTGCATTTTAATATATGCCATTAAATATATATAAATGCCAAAAACCCCACAATGAATAGCAGGGAGGAATGCCCTTAGATCACTCGTGATCTCGTCCTTACCTTCGTATGGATCATTGATAGGGGTGCTGCAGTCGTCAACCATATGCGACTCTGAGCGGCTGTTCTTCCTCGGTGGAAGACAGGTGAAAAAACGGTACGTTTTTCGAGCTGTTGACCGTGTGACTACCATTTAGATTCTCGTCTTTCTGTTTGTGCTGTTGAAGCGCTTGACCTAGTAAGTTGCGTATTGGTGGACCCTTCCAGGCTCTGAAGAGGGCGATTCTGCCGAAACGTCAGCTGCGATTGTGTTTTATGCGTGTTATTGCACGGAGGTAAACGTATGCTGTTTAACAACCTCGCGATAACTGAGAGAGAAAACGACGAATTCATAATTCAATGCCGAGGTTAATAGAAAGTCAATCCTGGGTACTATTACAATCTTGTTTTGTATTCTACCGACTGCGGAACCTTTCACATCTTCGAAAAATTGCACAAAATGCTTAATGTAAGGTCTCAGGAGTAACGCAGAACTCCACTGGATGATCAAGAGATAAGTTATTCTGCAAGAATATTGTTTCTGCTTAGTAGCAAATTGAATTATTGAGGCGTACATCACGAAGTTAGAACAGCGATGTGAGATATAACCAAACTCAGAGTCTCAATTCGGCTGCGAACCCGCGATTATCCTTACCGGGGCTCACGGGTGATTGGTGATAGCACCGATAGAGTAAGAAATTGGTTGGGATAAAGGCAAAGCAGTGGCATCAATAGGTGTGGTGGATAGCAAATGAGCTCTCGGTAAGGGTAATGGAAGGTTTGAAGCCCAGCTGAGAGTTCTAGTTTTGGTTATCTCTCAGGATTGTGTGGCTGTTCTTCATGTCGTACAATACAGTAGACAGTAAATAAGATGTTAGTATTGAGAAAAACGTAATATGAGGAATGTGTCATGTTACAGAATTTTTTTTAATAAGCAGAGATTCTGAGAATGTAAACACTAGCATGGTTAAGATAACTTAATGTTTCATAAAGTACCATTTCAGCTCGTTTTTTTCTTCTATCGAGCTTACCTAACTGACGTAGGATGTGCGTATGAAGTGTTCCAAATGACATATTGGGAACCGGTCACTCAGAACGAAGAGGTGGAAGCTCTTGTTTTGCCAGAGGAGATCGGTGCTGGTCATTGAGAGAATGACCTTTGGTACTATCACAGAAACATCAGAGAAACTGCACGCGCTTAATGGAAATGCAGCACTAGTGCAATGTTGGATCGCCTTCCTCCATTTGAACTATGGCCACAGTGACACGACCAATCTGTTTTCCAAACTCTCATAACCGCGACAACACAAATGTGCTGGATAACCTGCGATTTTAGTCTTTCAAAGAGTTTATTAATTTTCGAACATATGGTGTGCCACTTTGATTCGTGAGTTTATCGAACGTTATGTATCAGAAGGGAAATGGAATATAGAAGATGTAAATAGATGCGAGACGAGAAAAAACACACCGAATATCCTCTTATGGGGAATGTCTTTATTTAATTACATGGTTAGTAAACTTTAAAATTAAATTGCAACCCAGAATTCTGGAGTTATGAAGCCGATAAGTTTTATGAAAACTTTTCAAAATATCGAATAGCTCCTAAGTTTTCTGTCGGAAAGTTCTTGGCAAACGTTACACATTACGTGGTGCATTTAGCCTATGTGCTGAGACCCTTGAACCTCCACTGCTTGTCGTTCTTTAAAGGCCAAGTTGTAAGTTTCCTAGATTATTGGTGGCTTTTTTTTAGATTTTCCAATGCCCCTATGTTGCTTCTCATCTCTTCCCAATTCTGACTTCATATGGTTTTCCACATTAGTGGAATGCTCCACGTATCTCTCGCATGCAGTTTCTTCAATAACTAACCCACAATCGCCGTTGTTAAGGATTCGTCATGAAATGGATTTCCTTCAGCTGGCCACGAATGACGGTTTTGTCCGCAAAACGAATGGTGGGTAGAAATTTACTCTTAATCCGTGTGCCCTTTTCGTTCCAACTAAGTCCATTTCATTAATACAGCGCAAGGCGGCAATGAATGACTTTTTCGGGATGGTGCTTTTCTGTCGGAGTTCATTCCCTACTCCAGACGGTAAGGAGTCGATAAGAAGTGCACGATAGCGGAAGTACTTGGATAAAGTTCTTATGTAGGTTGAGTCCATTTTTCTTCGAAGAGCGCTAATAGAGTGGCATTTGCCTCGGCAGTCATGATTTAAGAACTTGTGGAGGATGATAGCACTTATCGATTACCAATCAAAGACTGATTTTATGTCAACGTAGGCAAGAATTCACGAAATAAAAAAGAAATTTTGTGAACTTAAGAAAAGTCATGGAGAGATTAAAAAGAAGGAAGTTGAGACCAGATGATATTGCTAGCGGCAATCGACAACTTGAGTGAATGCGAAGAATTAAAAGATAATGTAACAAATTCATTGTACTTTATGCCGCATTTTTACGAAATCCTAAGGACCGAAATTCTTTTTGTGTGCCATAAGTAGTTTTCGAAGTAACCGTATATGTGTCTCATGTTCCAGAAAATAGCGCAAAGTGTGACAAATAAACCATAATTTTCAAACCGGCCGTCATTTAACCTCGGTGCTATAATGGGTGCTATAAGGTACTATAATTAGGTAGTATAATAATTATTGCAGTATCGAGGTTAAATGACGATCGGCTTAGAAATTATGGTTTTGTTAGTCGCAATCTGCTGGCTAACAAAATATCGACTGCTGCAGGATGGATTATCAGTTGAAAAATAAATTATCATCAACCGATAATCATATCAACAACACCCGCACTGTATAAAAGAGCGTCGCGGTTGTGTTCGGCTAATTCGAGATGCTCAGCTGAGCTGATCTGCTTCGATGCGAGACGAAGACTCCACATCGAGAAGAGGAAGAACTGTGGACCATCGACATGGATCGTCGGCTCTGATGAAGATGACGACGTCGAAACGTTAGCCGGATAAACATCTCATATCAGCCTCGTATAGGATCAACAATGTAAACAAATGTCATAAATAAAGTTCAACAACACCCACAGTGCCTCTGACCTAAAACGAATTAACCTGGGGTCCGTCAAGAAAGCATCATGCCTACCACTCTATTTGTCACATCATAGACGTGTTTGAATGTATATTTGGCCTGTACGATAACGAACGGTAGCGTACCGATGTATCAAGTAAATGCCCCTGTCCCCCTATCCTTCCAGACAAGTCTGGTAACAATTTGCCAATCATGAAGGGATGGTGATTATGGTTAGGCTGGAAAGTGGATCGATCGAATGACCTGTATATGAGGAAAGCTCTCAGGTGACTTTTAGGAATGAAGGAAAATCTCGCTCGTCGAACAAATGAGAGATTAGATGGAGTGTAATAGAAAGGAGACAAAGCTCTTCGTGATCTGCAAAAGCGGGTTCTTCACCTCCCTATTTACTGATAATACTGTGATAATAATATGAGCTATTATACATTGTATCACACACATGATGTTAGCCGAACAATCCGAATTATCAAACCCAATGGAGATTGATGTTCTCCTCAAGAATGTAATGTCTCATAAGAAAAGTGATGTTACCAGTGATGATAATTAGTGAAGTATTCGGACGAATACGCATGATGTGGCGTTTTCAACGCTGTCCTTCGTGGATTTTCCTTCTGGGACACACGAAGAAGCCATTAGGGAAATTAACTACTGCTATTAGAATAATGCACTGCTGCTCGTCCACAGATCCTCAGTTCTTCTGTGTTTCACTTCCAGTTAAAACGACAACGTAGGGACTGCAACTCGAAGTGCACCAGGTCAACAACGGATCTTGTACTCATAGCTAATCCTATAATCCTAATCCTTGAACAAATTAACAAAGTCCTTGAAACAAATCTATTGCCATAGTAGGAAAATTGCTTAAGTGGTGAAGAAAAACTTAAAAAATCTTGATGTGAGAATCGAATCGCTTTCTCTAGTTGATGACAAGCGTGTGGAGCAAAATTGGAGAACCACATAAATATTTCAATTGAGCGCAATTTTTTACTAATTTATGCTGGTTCAGTCACTTAGCACCATATACGAAAAGCCGTTTTTAGAAAATTGCTTTAATCGACACAAAAGCGTGGTGCAGGAGTTAGAGGTGCCCCAAAACAATATACAGACAGCCATTAGGCTAATCCTTCGCCCCGACTGCCCAGGCTATCCATCCCTTCGGGGCCCGTAAATTGGTGCCAGTCTTCCTAAGAAGGATAGCAGCACTGGTCTTATACATTAGGCGACTATAAGTCAGTGGTTAAATATGCATTTAGTCACTCTCACGACGTTAGATGTGAAATGCATAGTGTCTTAAGTTCTAAAATAGTCCTAAGGTATTGATGTACCGCCAAAGCTGTATGCTTTTAGTCAATCCAAATGCGGATAAATATGCCCGAAAACTAAAATTAGTACAAATCGGTACTCACTACCCTCAAAAAATGTCTTGTAAATGGTGGTTCTGGAAATATCTGGCAGACACATGAGGATGAAACGGTGAGAAGTACTGTCGGCCGTGGTTCCACTTCTTCCACAGAGCGCACCCACTTTCCATGAACGAATGTGTTAATTTTTAACCACTTATAAAAATGTAAAAAGAATGCCGATTGTAATAAAAAAGTACAGTTTCTGGCAAACTGAAGATATCTGTTCTTTGTGCAAGCATTTCAGTCACTCTATCCATAAAATCGATGATTCACTGTAATATGATATGAACTGAAACCACGATGAAGCTGAGATATTTGCGAAACTCCGGAGAGCAGGTGTCCGTAGTGAGGATTGAACTCGGTATTTACCCTTTCCCGAGATTAACACGTTCACAACCACGTCATGCGGGTGCTGCGTTTCGTCTTTCTGTCAGCTAATGGTCGATCTACCAGAGTCAATAGCAATCATGCGTCATTCTAGGAGGCAGTGAATAAAAAGTTAATATCGTCACTACAGCCTCAACTTAACTGGGTTCAACGCCAATTTGTACTCTCCAGATCAATACCGTTGACGGGTAATTGCTGATAGCGTCAATAAGTTAAAAACATTGGTGAAAGAAAGGCGATACGAAGGACCAGCATGTTGTGGTGGTGAACGCGTTAGGCCACGGAAACGGTAGTAGTCTGTTCGACCCTCACTGCAGACGGCTGCAGTCCGGAGTACTGCAAATACCTCAACATCATTGTGGTTGTGTTTCATATCATATCCTGCCGTGAAAAAGAACAGGCAGCAAATAATGAGTGATTACACCCATTGCTCGTATTCTTGTTGAGCAAACGCGAGGTGTTATTATTATTCTTTATTCACAAATAAGCTGACGTTTCGGCGGAGTTCGCCTTCCGCAGAGCCGCTTTCTATGAGGCTTCCATTGAGTATGTCGAGTGGAGACCAACCGCGCAGAATTCACATGGAATCGTAATGTCACACCCATTGTATTCACCAAAAGTGGCCCAAATTCATTGTCTTACGTGAATTTAACGCTATAAGCTGCTCTTCTCAATATGCCCAATGTTCACCGTTTAAAAATCGAAGTATAATTCACTGTGTAGAGGAAAAAGAGAACGGAAAGACATGTCTAATTTAGCGCGATAGTTAAAGATTTGGTTCTCGAGTACTAAGTATAAGGCCGGCAATCGGTTTTTCATTACAGGACTAAAAGCACGTTAGCATGACTATCTTATGTTCAGATGAAACATAATGCTCGGCCAATATCAAACATGCTAGTGAATCGACAGGTTCCCAAGTTGCAGCCGAAAAAACACTCGAATCCGATTAACTTTCTGGATGACATCTGCAAGAAAACAAAACGAGTGTAAGAAGTCCAGAGAGAAGCGAAGACGACTCATCTAGACAGGTAAATGGGTTGAAGAATATGGGATAAGGTTCATAGCATCACCATATTCGTGTTCGATCCATGTTTGTGTATGAAAAAGGTGTCTGGGGAAAGATTGTTTTTTATTTTCTACATAACTATTTTCTGCTTATTAGATAGTATTTAAAGTAGCGATAGTGCAAAAAAACATGTTTTGATGAAGCGCCTAACAAGAGCAATTGTGGGTCATCGACAGTTATTCAGCGAAGTGTGTCTGGGGCAATTAAAGACGAGAAATAAGGTTACGTAAGCAGAGCTCGTAGAGAATCAACGCAGGTGATCACACAGGAGTGGAACAACGTCCCACGATTTGTCCGAATGCTCAGAGCTACAAGAAACAAGCTTCTTTTTTAAATTACAAAAACAATGCCTCACATAAAATCCTTCTTTCACCGCCCCATATCGAGCTTTGAAACGACTGCTGCCATCAATGACCAAAACAAACGAAAAACAACGCCATCTTCGGGCACATCGAATACCGTCGTTTTTCAGGAAAGCTTTCCTACTTAAAAATTGCAATGCAACCCTCGTGACAGCTCTGCTGATTTACCCAAAACCAATAACTACGGTAATTTTCGATGGCACTTCCTAAGAGATCTCAAAATTTGCAAATTGTTGAGTTTTCTCGAATCGATCGCTTGTTAAGTCTAATCGATATCCTAATCGAGGACGTAGCCTTGTAAACGCCGTCAAATTTCTCTTTTTTCCATTCAACTTTATTGCTAATGATAGCGGCCTTATTACTTGATACATGATACTTGAATGGCACATCCTCACCGCGCCCCACCATAATCTCCATTTTTCGGAGATTTGCTACTTAAGCCCATGGCATCCCTAGATCGGTCCGGTCAGAGTCTGCCACAGGTCTTCACCACCACAGGCAGCCGCTGCCTTTGTAGATCAGAGGGAGATTTACCATCATGCCCCTATAATACCAGGACGATGGTGGATCGTGGTGTTGGTCCACTCTTAGCTAGGCTTCGTGATGGAAACGCTGGACTCCTTCTCAGTTTAGGAGACCTTGCCAGGGGATAAATCTCCTGCTGTACATCGCATTCGATACTCAAGAACAGTTCCCAGCTACGATGAGGCGGTAAACCGTTGAGAGGTGGTCCTATTACCCATATGGATATAACGTTATATTCTAATTTTAATGTTTATTACAATTTCGAATGACCGGAAAGTCACTTAAAGTAGTCACGAAACAGAGGCTTGGTAGCCATGACTACCAGCTATAATTGAAACTGCTCAATTACCATAAAATATTTAATTCAAGAAGAAAAATCTTGTTTGACTTGTAACACAGAGTGGTGTGTGCCTTCGCAAAAGATTTCATAATTTTCTGTTGTTCTGCTCTGATTAAACCATGGCGCGTTTATCGCAAAAGTACAGCAGTGCTCTGTAACACACGCGTGGTCGTGGTTCGATCCCATGGCTTGGACTAACCAAACTCACCGTCCACTTGGGGTCATCAAATTAGTAATCTTCTCTTGGAAGAAAAAAGACTGTCTTGATATGTCAGTAAGCTTTTCGAAAGTGATTCTGTAGGTCAAATATGCACTAACTCACCTCTGCGAATATTAGTTGGATCGAAGGGATGGTCCTAACCTACGAGATTTTACTCCACACATAATATTTTTTATTTTATTTCCATGTTTCAAAATATATTTCAAGGTTTTAATAACTGTAGAAGGAGGAAAGAAGAGAACGCCTGAGCAGAAAAATATTTCCTAGATGAACTGCAAATCCGAAGAAGAACAAAAGCCCACTAGACATAGAAGGTTGGGAATGGAAGAAGTGATCGGAGAAAACATCGGCAATGCTCCAGTAGTCGGGGTTTCTTCTAAAACGCCAAAAAACCTTCTTTTTTGGCTATTTCACGGTAACATGGAACAGGGTTTACAAGAGCCTTTATAATTGTGTAAAAGGGTTTACAAGAGCCTTTATAATCATGTAAAACGGGTTTACAAGAGCCTTTATAATCACGTAGAAGGGTTTACAAGAGCCTTTATAATCGTGTAAAAGGGTTTACAAGAGCCTTTATAATCTACAATACTTCGAGGAACTATAATGCATCTAAGTAATCCCTTATTACGTTCGATCATCGAGTGGGTTGAGCGGACATCGGTAATTTCCACACCTCCTTTTGCAAGACAGAATTTCCAAATGGGATTGTCTCACATGAATGACATAAGCAGCGTCACATTTTACAACAGAAACTTCTACTCTATTTCATTCATCGCATTTTATATTATTGCTGTGTGTGAGTGTATAATAATGGTACTGTACTGCCGTACTTTTAAACTTTAGTTCAATTTTTTAAAGAGTCCATTCAATTCCCAGAAAGGCCAAGAACAAGGTTAGAATGGCAGGAATTACAAAACGCAAAGGCATACAATGTCTCATATTTTTTTCATCTCATATGGAAAAAAACTACTGTACGCCTCTAACTATGAACTCTGACCGAATGCGTCTTACTCACGACTTCACCAATCAGTGGCCGAGTTTTCGGCATTCAAAGATTCCAGGCAATGAACTCACATGTGACCGCAGCTCTCACAAAGCGAAAAAAGTTTGTATTGGACAGAGCAGTAATGTTTTCAAAATTCAAGCGTATAGAACACCTAGCCTATGGCTATAAAACGCCAAAAAACCTTCTTTTTTGGCTATTTCACGGTAACATGGAACAAGGTTTACAAGAGCCTTTATAATCGTGTAAAAGGGTTTACAAGAGCCTTTATAATCTACAATACTTCGAGGAACTATAATGCATCTAAGTAATCCCTTATTACGTTCGATCATCGAGTGGGTTGAGCGGACATCGGTAATTTCCACACCTCCTTTTGCAAGACAGAATTTCCAAATGGGATTGTCTCACATGAATGACATAAGCAGCGTCACATTTTACAACAGAAACTTCTACTCTATTTCATTCATCGCATTTTATATTATTGCTGTGTGTGAGTGTATAATAATGGTACTGTACTGCCGTACTTTTAAACTTTAGTTCAATTTTTTAAAGAGTCCATTCAATTCCCAGAAAGGCCAAGAACAAGGTTAGAATGGCAGGAATTACAAAACGCAAAGGCATACAATGTCTCATATTTTTTTCATCTCATATGGAAAAAAACTACTGTACGCCTCTAACTATGAACTCTGACCGAATGCGTCTTACTCACGACTTCACCAATCAGTGGCCGAGTTTTCGGCATTCAAAGATTCCAGGCAATGAACTCACATGTGACCGCAGCTCTCACAAAGCGAAAAAAGTTTGTATTGGACAGAGCAGTAATGTTTTCAAAATTCAAGCGTATAGAACACCTAGCCTATGGCTATAAAAAAATTACGAACTACTTCGTCGGAAAAAAAACTAAGGGCAATGGAGATTAAAATTTCAATTAGAGATTTCAATTAGAATGCGGATAGACGACAAAAGGAATGCACCTGGGAATAATACTTTTGCGAGTCCACGTTAATTAACACGTTGTTGCGTATTCTTCGTAAAAAGAGTGTGTGGCTAAGTTCAACTTTTCTTTCTATAGGAATTGCAGTGGTCAGAGGTGCCACGCAGTAATGCAGGCATGGCCGCTGGTTCGCCCCCTTCGGACTAAAGAAGCCTGCCACCTTTGCAAATCGGTACGAGACTTGTCTGGAGAAAGCTCCTTTTGATACACATGGGCTAGTAAATCCCTGTGATGAGGATCTTTAAGTCAACGCTATCGCAGGACTTATGGGTGAATTTACTCAATCAGCCTTCAGAGCCACTCGCGCAGGAACATGCCCTCAAGCGGCAGTGGAACCAGCTAACATATTTGAGGATCTTTATGGATGATGGAGGCTGGAAAACGATTCAGATAAAAAATTGCCGAAAATTGTCGCGGTGTATATGAAGCCGGATCGCATAAAACAAATAATTAAATAAACAAATAAATAAATAAATAAATAACGCATCGACTAACTCTAATAAGCGAGAGAAACATTCATAGAATTACCCATATTTCTCAAAAGGTAGTAAGCCTATTAAAATAGCTTTTTAACCTTCGTATAGCCACCATAATTATTTGTCACATATACAAGGACACATTCGTAGTTTCTTATCATTTGCTGCCTATAAATAGCCATTGTGAGCGAATCGGATCGATGCTATTCTTAAGCTGTAAATTACAGACAAAAGATTCGATCTGCAGATGGTTCTCGATGGACAACACCTAGCAGCTAAAAAACGAAAACTCCTAGAATTCCAGAAAGTTCGAAATTTCTATCGGACGAGAAAAATGAATTTTTCCTTGCAGGTTATCCTTGAAACAGTTCAGAAAACGCTGTCATGCAGCAGTAAAACATTGTTGTATATAAAAAAGCTGCCTTTCAGTGAGATTGGTCTAATCTTGAGGACAGAGGGCAAATTTCTAAGAATTACTCTCGTAGCGATTTTTTCACATTCTAGCTACGTCAGAGAATGAACTCTTCTCGTCAAAGAGCGCTTTCGATAGAATGGTAGTTCTCCTGCTCTCCTCGTGGTAACAACTCAGCATCATCGGGTTGTTAACAAAAGGCAGAGTTCTTAGCATCGACCTTCTATTAACCTCAGCAATGGATTATAAATGCGTCGTTTTCTTGTTCAGTAATCGTGAGGTTGTTATATAGCATATATTTGTTTTCATACAAAAACACTCAATGCTAACGCTTCGGCATCGTCGCCTTCCTCAGAGAATGGAAGGGTATAATGATATGCAAACTAAAACACCAGCGCGAAGACTTTTTGAGGTTTTTTGAATAAATGCCAAAAATCCTACAATGAATAGCAGGGAAGAATAGCCAGAGGCCACAAGTGACCTTACCACGTATGTTCGCGTCAATTTCTCAAGTGGAATGGTGCAGTCATCAACCACATGCGACTATAATCAACTGTTCTAATATTCGTCAGTGGAAGTCACAGAAAGCGGTGATTTTTCGCTTGGCCTGGTAAATTTCGTATCGTTATACTGTTCCAGACTCTAAAGAAGGTGATACTGCCGAAGCGTCGGTATTGTGTTTTTGTATGGAAGTAAATCTATGCTATATAACAACCTCGCGATTGCTGAACAAGAAAACGTCGCAAAAGGCAGGGTTACATTTTATTCAAAAATGTTTGTTCTGGGCAAACGAAAGAAAAATAAGTTGTAGGTAAGGACTTGGACTAGTTCGCTAGGATTACAAAGCTGATGAGAAATTTTTGTTGATGGAGAATTTTGACAACCACAACAGCCTTGACGGCAGCTGATGATCGCCGGGAGAATGGGCTGCATACTGTTTTGGTTTATTTTTATGCAGAAGTCGTCATTCTTTATTAGGTTATAGGGTACTATGCATGATCTTGAAAGTGCTGCAAACTCTGCTCCCAACATAGTATAGGGGATCGGAGAGACCGTGTAGCGCAGTGTTTAGAAGTGCTCTTCTCTGCAATGCACAAGTAGTGTTCGTCTCGATTCCTCTTCCAGGGTTCAGCATGCTCTCCCTCCATCACACCAGTTTCAGAAAGCTGGTATCAAGCTTTTCTGGAAAGATAAAGAAAACGACGTGGTATATCCTCAAATGTAAATCATTGTACAGGAGATATTAGCAATTTCTGCGATGTTCAATGAAGTCGAATGTGTGGCGCCCCTTCAAGGACTGGCCGGCGCGACGCCGAATGCTTTATCCTCGTTTATAATTAATAAGAGAGCTTTTCATTATCTGAACATCTAAAACTTTAGCAGTTCAAACCAAAGAAGTTCACGAAGAAAAATGCACCTCTTTTTCTAGGAAAAATTTTAAGTTCCACGAAGCGCTGCCGGAAGTTTCGCGCTTTCGCAAAGTTTTTTACCTCACGGGTTTGATAGCTGTAAAACAAGCAAAACATAACATAATTTGTCCACCAAGCGTGACAAAACTTCATCTATCATTTCGTCTGACCGTGAATACGTCGGTTCGTCTGAGCTACCGAAGCATTGGAAACTATAGGTCTAACGAACAAACGAATTCTCCACCATTTTTCGTGACGCGCTATTACTATTATAGTAGTCATTTGGCAATAATTGTACGGCACAACTTCGGTATGAGAAGCTCCATGATGACGATGACAGCCTTAAATATAAAAACTCTACAAGGACTATTTGTTATCGACGATTCGAAGACGTAAACTCAATTAAGTAGCGCTACCTTAGGAATGCTTTCGAAGGAAACTGGCCGTGATTGAAAGGACAGTTTCGAGACATTGAACCGAACTTGACAGTACAAAAGAAACTCGACAAATGGAGGCCGCATGAATCAATTCAATAGATCACCGTTGAAAACTTCGCTCAGTAGCCCTTTGAGAATAAAGGCATGATTCATTTCTTAGAGAAGTGGGGTGTAGCACGTCACTAAAAGGATAAGCACGTCAGTATATCACAAAAATGTTAGGTGTACTATAAAAAGATGGTATTCAACCTGGTAGTATAAGGAAGATGATGCACTGAAAGGTTTAGAAATCTAATCTGCATCAGAAAGAAGCTATGATGGCTTTTTTGTGCCCTGCATATAAAAAAGGTCGTCTTCAACTGTACTGAAATAACTTCACCGATGCTTAGATGGACGGCTCTCACATGTCGATGAACCTCAATACTTCTCTTACTGGATTCGTACCATTGCGAACGTCATCTGCGGACGGCAGGTCCGGTTTTACGTGGGCTTAGAACGAGAACTTCTTGCATTCATCACCTTGTCGAGATGCCTCATGTAGCAGTTCACTGTTATTCCTTCTTCAATTCCGTCACATCCTTTCCTTTCAAGGTCATTCTAGGATTTTCACCGCAGTTGGTCACATACGCTTGTGAATTTCAGAGAGGTTTGGTACCTTGGGACCAATATTCTTAGCAGGACACCTAAACCTATGATTAGTAGTAAATTAAAGGCTGATTGAGGAAGATGTGAAGACCGAATAAATCAGGATTTTCGTCTAAATTGCAATTGTTGTGTCAAATGAGCAAAAACCAGACGATTGACAACAGGTGACATGTCACATATCCAACGCTGTGAAAATTGAAACAATTCCACAACGAAATTCTTCTTCATTCAATATACTCAACCCATAGCACTTTTCGCCAACCAAATGCCACTTTCTTGAGCACCTAAACATCCATATACACTTACTTGGGTACTTGAATGTCTCGCCCTCACTAGTTGTGCCAAGCCATAGCATAGTTTCCACTTTTTAACAGTTTTGCTGGTTTAGCCATTTTGGTTCCTCGGAGTCTTGCGCTCAGCCTACCCAAAGTCTACCCCAGGTCGTTACCACCACGGGCAGTCATCGCCATTTGTGGGTCAGAAGGAGATTTAGCACCATACATCTAATTTGATACCACGACGATGGTCGATCCTAGTATTGGTGTTTTCTGACGATCCCTTTGACACATTTGTACCGAACGACTAGCAAAATTACTGATATTACTACTGCTGATACTGCTATTACTCTGATCTCTTTTTTGTGGAGCACTAAAAGAGATGGTGCTCACGGATTTCAACATGCACCGTGCATGGCAAAAATTAATCGTTGTCCAATGCGGGGCCCAAACGAAGTTTATTTTCCTCTGGCGGTTTTTATTGCTATGAAATATGAAGCTTAAAGAGTATTAAAATGTAAACTAAAAGTGAAAAATTTGAGAGAATCTTTCTACAGACTTCATTTGACAGAGGCGCGAGTATCACGGTAGTTAGTCGTACGCTGCAACTCAGTATGCAAATGTATTCGACGGTTCGATAATGAGATCGGCCGAACCAAGCCCTTTATAGCTCGGGTTCCGACCTTGTCTGGAAGGATAACAACATTCTCCTGACAGGTTGGCAGGAGGTTTTATTTCGCAATGTAAGTCACATGTGCATTCCTCTACAATGGTGCGAATGGAGTGGAATTCATTGGGTGATTCCATCGGATTGATCAACGAATAACGCTTGCTCCTTCAGTCTTTTTATTTTTCATAAAGCCAATAGAGGACTTGAAGGAGAAAAGTCATGCCAATTAATAAGGATGTAACATAAAAGCAAACCAAGAAAACAGAAATATAACGTTAAACTAATTTCAGAGAAGATTGAGAAGCTATGAAAATCAAACTAATGAAGTACTAAAAGTATAAAAAACCGATATTCTAAAAAATCTACTGATGTGAACCCGATTAGCAAAAGCTGTAGGTTATGTGTGAAGCAACGTGTTCTTAAAAAATAATTAGTTGAGTGTGAGAAGTTCCCAGTTTCGGAATGAAAGAGTAGTGAACAAAAGCTCGGGTAAATAAAACTCTCGTGTCACTTCGATTTCTATCTTTCTCGGCTATATTTAAAGACTGTAATACTAAAGCGTTAATTTGATTGTTTTCTTTTGTCGCTCACTTATAGAATGTAAGTGTATGGGAGCGGATAGCACAGTGGTAGTGATACCATTCATTGCGCCGACAGACCAATCCAACAAGACGCTATCTAGACCCGGCCCCGGGTCCACAGGTCCTTTAATCCTGTTCGGGCCGCGGAATCCGTATCAGATTTGTCTGGGACCTGCTCATTCTCTCCAATCCGCATGAAAACGCTTTTGCACAGGTGTCTCAAGACTTCAGGAAAGGTCAGCGCAATTAGTATTCACTTGTGACGAAAATTGACCTAGTAAATTGTATATCAGTGCACTCTTCCAGGCTCTGAAGAAGGCGATTCTGCCGAAATGTCAGCTACGATTGTGTTGCATGTCTGTTATTGTATGGAAGTAAACGTATGCTGTTTAACAACCACGCGATTGCTGAGAAAGAAAACGACGCATTTATAATCCAATGCCGAGGTTAATCGAAAGTCGATCTTGGGAAGATGGAAAAATTCTCAAGTGTTGCCAAGCCCACATGTAAAGAATGTCCGGAGACTTTTGTGAATAGTGAATCCGACGAAACGAATTGAATGGAGGAAGCGCTGGGATCTGCACAGTGTGATACATGTGATCTCGGGCCATGTAATGGAAAATAAAATGAAGTGTTCAAGGGTCAATCTACACTTTGTGCCAAAAACGTGAAGAAGAGACGTGTTGCACATATGTCATAACATTAGGCTCTGCCTCCGCCACGAGCCGACGTTGAGATGATGGGTCCATGGGGTGCATTCTATTCACCACATCAGAATTGAAACTGCTATGCGTCATTAGAAAAGATTACTATCGCTGAATCTTATTAGTCTTAGGATCTTAAGAATTCCATTAATTGAGACGTAAGGAAAGCTCAAAGAAATGGTGCAGTGTAGAGAATAACGAAGCAGGAGCCAAACTGACGAATGTTTTATTTTGATTGTATTTTTTATGCTTAGGGAGCTACTTTCGATGTTTTCTATTTGATCACGCTACCCTACAACATTGCGAGAGAGCAAATCTGTGAAGAAAACCGCGGCATGTCGTCCACTTTGTTTGGCAGAAGCTCCAGATATTAAAAAACATTAAGATGAGAAAGAAGAATAACTTCGATCCATTAACGCATTCATACGTCACTGCCTTAGCAGTTAGCAAGTAGGGGAAGTGCAGTAGCCAGAGATGCCGTGGAAAGCACGCATGCTTTGTTGTTCAGACCCAGCGCTTGTCAACCATGGCACCTATCTCTTCAAGGTTACAAAATTGTGAAAAAAAACTAGGTGGACAAAGTTCCATACAATCCACTAAAACTAGCAACCCACTATGGCGAATAACTGGAACCTCTCAAGCGAGACTATCTCAGGATATTCCTAAAGTCCGGAGACCTTTGTAGATAATGGATACCCTGAAATGAAACAGGTCCATGTGGAATCAACACTGCGATGCCGAGCCATGTAACTAAAAATTCGTGCCTTTTCCGTGATTCATAGTCATATTCCTATTGCCGAGCAAAGAAATGAAAGAAGCTAAAGATTTCCAACAACTCTGGAAGACGAGATGTTAACTTCGCTGTGCCGATCCGCCTTAGATTACCAGCCATTTCGCAATCATTCAAAGAAAATTGTAAATGAGGAATTCTATCTTCGTAAATAGAAAAGCAAGGAAGACTCTAAAAAACAAGATATATCCAGAAGATGACGTACGCTGGTATAACCAAGAACAAACCAAAGAGCTAAGCCAAAACCCATTTAGTGAACCCTCTCGGGTTTTCGCATGAGAGTTGCGAAAAAACGAAGACAGCATTAAAACTTGGGTTCGAATAAATTTAATTTTCAAAATAATCCTTACAGTTGCACAAATGGCAATTTGAAAATTCTGTATAACAAGACATCAAATCTCATTACTCAACTTTCCCATCGATTTCTCCAGAAGAATGTTTAATGCAAAATGTAGTTGTACGGAGGAAAACTAGAGAATTGCTCTCTCAAAGGAAGTTTAATCAGCATCGATATCAACTCACGCCGTCCCCTGAAAGATAAGTTTAATAACTCAAAAGCACCGACTTTTTGCAAACCTCGGCACAGTTAATCGATATATTTATTTCTACGTTCTTGTGAAGACCTCTTGTTGAGCTGATGTGAGGTCGGTTGGTGTAAGTTGTCGTTGTTGTTGTTATTGGTTGATGGCTGACGTTTCGGCGATTTGTCAGAGTCGTGTTCCTACGTGTTCCACTCGAATACCAACCTCGCATCAGCTCAACAAGGACATTTCTTAATAACTCAAAAGACCGACTTTCTATAAACCTCGGCATATAATTTTCAATTGTGGTCTTTAACAATATGAAGGTGGTCAACCTAAACTGGTAGACAACTGCACTGGGGAGTTCCAATGCTGACTGAAATCGAGATGACTAGATAAGTAGCAGACACTAGTCATAAGCAAAGCGGCTAAACAATGGATAATTGAGGATGATTAAGCTTTCAGCAGCTTTTTTGCTTATTGATAACTTTTCAATGGGAGGGAGTTCCAATGCTGACTGAAATCGAGATGACTAGATAAGTAGCAGACACTAGTCATAAGCAAAGCGGCTAAACAATGGATAATTGAGGATGATTAAGCTTTCAGCAGATTTTTGCTTATTGATAACTCTTCAATAGGGCTAGCGCCTTTTTCTACGAGAACCACTGAGCGAGTAGACGGTGTGGTAGATGTGCGGCTTCGAATCGGAAGCTAAAGACGGCAAACTCCTAATGATAGAATTATGAGGAATTCGGTGTCAATCAATCCCTAAGGAAGGCGTCATGCACTGGAGTCCATTCTTAACGTCGTAGTGGTGGTTGGATTCACATTCGAACTATGCAGTGAATTACGGTGGCCTACCAATGCATCAATTGAGTGTCTTTGTCCTTCCAAACCAGTCTGGCATCAATTTTTCAACCCTGAAAGGATGAAATGCCTGATTTTTGGAAGACAGGAGCGTAGCAACGATCTCTCTTGTATTATTTTAACGCTTCTACGACCTACGCGCTATAAGCACCCCCAAAGTCATTCTTTGCATAGATTATTTCCAGAAAAATTTAGTAGAGTCTGACTAAAACTCAGAACCATCTGTACTTTCTAGAAGAAGGCTTATAACGAAAGTTTGAAAGAGACTGAATTCTACCTAACATCAAATCGTTTCATTTTAGATTTACAACGTCTGGACAAGACAAAGCTTCTAGTGGCAACATTGCACAAAGAGACACCATCGTTTTAATTTCATTACCACTTAATGGAATTCTATTAACAAAAATGTTACTAACTGGTACACATATCGAAGTAAGAGCATGTCAAAATAACCATCTAAAAGCTAACTTGGCTTTCAAACAGCATTTCTGCTCTTTTCGGATCGGTTGAAAGTCCGACGTTTCCTGGCTACTTAAGTAACTATGAATGGCTTATTTTTAAAAAGTCCGACGAAGCCACGAGTGCAAACGAATTTAATCCAAAACTTTCTTATTAAAAAGATGGTAGAAAAAGTGCTTAAAAGAAGGGAAGTGCCACATTACATAAACTTCATGACTAGATTAGTTTCAAAATTGTATAGCAATAAAGGCGCTCGGATGTACAGCAGTTATCGATTTTATCGATCGAGCACTTTCAAAAATCACAAATAAATAAAAGTGCTCTCTCAACAATTGGCACGTATATTTTTCTGACCTGAAACTCAACCGCCATAATTGTCGACTAGCCGAGAGCTGTTTTAGCCTTTTATTTTTGAGCATGAGCACCACATCTCAGAAGTCCTAGTTGCCCATTTCCGACCCACTCATTCAGAAAGAATTTGATTCCTCGGAGGATCAAGCAATTGTCTAGTCATTAATGAAGTGTGCTCTTGTCAAATCGACAAACATTGACTTTCATTTCCCTGATCGGCATAGAGCTGAGACCCATAGGCGGGAATGGCACAGTAATTATAGAGCGATAAATGATTCAGGAAGACCTACAACCTTAACCGTTTTTGTTTATTGCCTACTCTCTTTAATGGCAGCGTATATTGCGAATTGCCATTAAAAAGAGTAGGCAGTAAACAAAAACGGTTAAGATTGTGATTATAACTGGGGCCTCAGCTTAACTGGGTTCATTGCCGATTTGTGCTCCCCAGATCAATCCCGCTGTTGGGTGATTGCTGATGGCAAAAGGATCGATAGAATTAGCTGAGAGACAGGCGAAACGAAGGACCCGCATGGTGTGGTGGGGAGCGCGTTATCTCCCGGAAGGGACAATTGAGCGATCATTCCCCACCATAGACACCTGCGGTCCAGAGCTTTGCAAATATCTCAGCTTCATTAAAGACCTACAACGTTTCATCATCCGGATTGACTAATGTTAGAATGACGGTGGCTTTTTATACCACCACGTTATAGGCTCTGTCGAATCTCTCTTCGCCAGCTTTTCAGTCTGGCGTAATCCGTTACAGAATAACGTCGTTGTGTTCTCTTAAGTGAAAACATTCACTCTTCACTCAAACAACAGACTATCAACCACGGAACTA
This sequence comes from Angiostrongylus cantonensis, assembly GCA_009735665.1. Lineage (NCBI taxonomy): Eukaryota > Metazoa > Nematoda > Chromadorea > Rhabditida > Metastrongylidae > Angiostrongylus > Angiostrongylus cantonensis. The sequence goes on along the minus strand of MQTX01000041.1, from coordinate 2,340,058 downwards.
ATAGTTTCTTCGTTGAAGAGCATTTAGCAGAGAAGATGAGCCAGGACTGAACTGAACCAATGTAAAAATCAAAGTTATGTGTTCATGTCTGAGTCTTTCGTATACGCGTTGATGGGACTAGCATGCCGCGATTCTAAGTAGCCATGAATTGTGACTATGGCGACGATAGTTATGGAAAATGATTTTGTTAGCTGACTGATGAGATCGACATGCTTCGAAACAACTAAAAATATGAACGCGAATACGCAATATCATATAATGTATGTTCAAAGACGATAATCTTACCTTCATTTTGAGCTCCAAGTACCTCCTCTCAAGTTCCTTCAGTAGACGAGAAGCATTATCGTTTTTCAGAACGCTCCTCAACTTCGATATGTCTATCTCACTCATCGGAAGCATGTTACGAACTGTTTCTTGAAAGAGCGCTAAATGGTCATATCATCATCAAAGCGAGATACAACAATAAAGACCGACACACTATACGTATATTGAATGATGAAGTGGGTGGTGTGGGTGAACACACATTAATAAAGTGCGTGGGAGAAGTGAAGCTGTAGCAATGACATGACTATGACAAAATCTACATTACCTGATTCTGATCAGCGTTAAAAAGTATGTTTTAGCCTAGATAGAATTAAGTAGCGCGCTATTTAACGCAAACAAAGAATGAAAGCTTTCCCCTTAGTGAACGTTCGGGGAAATTACGCACAACGCACCAAGAAGAACCAAGATTCAGGGATGGTCACGAAATAGCCTTCGATAAATGAGCGTTTAAATCAAATTTAAATAGAACACGTCAAATACCGTGATAGCAAACGAAATTAGCAAAATGCAATGGAGCTAGCGAGTGAGCAAAATTTGAGAGATCCAACAAAGATGAAGCACAATAGTGAAGGAGAAACATTTCTGGTCCTACTATTTGGTGGTCCGAAAACGAAGCCTTCTTTTTTTCTCCCAAATGTTTACGTTTTCTTCTAAAGTTTTATTACTTTGTGTCCTCTTTAGATATCTTTTGAAATACATTTTTATGCCTAACGTAAGGCGAACTCGGAAAATTTTATTGCCTCTGCCATAGAAACTTTAATGGCCGTGGAATAAAACATCGATCTCAAAAGTTTCTCGACGGAGATGAGAGCCTTGAGGATGAGAAGGGTTAAGGATGATTTTGCTACCTTCGATGAAGAACACTTGAAAATGTTAGCTGAAAGAGAAAAGCAAGTTTTTGCAAAAGAACCAACTGTCAACAAGATTACTGTTTTGAAACACTCAGCCGAATCGGAAATTTTGAAAAAACGAGTATGGATACCATACACCGAGAGCTCTGGGTACTAAGACTAAGGGAACAGTTTTCTGAGCCAGATGTGGATCGAAAAGTTATAATGTATTTTTAATGTTTGGCAAAAGAATTAGATGAGGAATCCATCAAATTTCCTGAATTCAACTAAATTAAGATCGAATTTGACATGCTCATTCTTTGAATTACTCAAAAAAAAACGTTATCAACAGAGTGGCATTAAAAACAGAGCCAAGTTTCCCTCGATTAATATCAGGAAAAGGTGAGCATTGCAACAGACAATCGTCATCCTGGTCAAGCCGGCCACAGTTCTACAACAAGCAACCCTGTAGAAGTTCTGGGAATAGGGATAGAAAGCTCTATCTTAAAGATTTAAGTAATCGCTTGTGCCTCTGCAAACCCAAAATCACCTTCTCATGCACCACGGCAATCGATGGTGGAGAAACCTTTAACAACCAATTTACAGAGAATATTTCAAAGAATTTGTAAGCCTTGAAAGCTTAGGCTTCAACCTTTGCAAGATTTACGATTTTTTTTCGAGCTAACACGTGGTAGGATAGCGCTGATCACTTTATCCGCTAGGCGAGCCACGCCAAACGCCACGCGACCGTTATGGGTTTGAACTCTCGCGACGATTGACACCCGTAGGTGTCTTAACAGTTTTGCAGGTGTGGCTGGTATAATCTATATCTATAAGTATCATGTCATGGGTTTTCTGGTGATTTATCTTAACACACAGAACTATTTTCCCCACAGTTCACGTAATCAGTCGATAGCTTATCCAACACAAATCTCATTTTTGACAAGCAGTATGTTGTTTTCTAGTTTTCGATCGCTATAGGATACCAAAACTGGAAGATAAAAATAGTGATGTTTTCTGAGAAAATTATACAAGTTTATTAAATGCGGCAGAAGTATGGTTGCCTAGTGTCCGAGTGTTTTCTTCGTACGCAAGAGTTGTATATGCATGAAAAACCTAAGGCGGTGTGTAGAAGAACATGCAGCATACATAAGACAAGAAAAGCGCAGAATTTCTTCTTTTTTAAAGCACTGAGAAAAAGAGATTTATGGAACGAAAACCATAATGAAAGTGCTCTTGGCTGCAAAAAAACTGCCGGAGTGGCCGGTGTGACATCTATAGGTGTCACAGTGAGCGCAGCGAAAAACTGGGCGCCGTCGCGAGATTGTTAATAAATTTCACCTGAGGTTGGAGGTTAAAAACAAACAGAACTAGAATCCATCATAGTCATTATAATAAAGGAATTGATTTCTCCAACACAAAAAGGACATCGCCTTGGTTAAAGAAGAATGAGATGATGAATCATTGGTTAACGATTGGTAAAAAAAAGGAAGTTACAAAATTAAAAGAAAGCGTTGAATAAGGCAATAAGGCAAAACACAAGAAAAGAGCAACGCTACACAGAAAGAAAAAGCTATGTTAAGAAACAATTTTGAAGACTTGAACATTTCATATATTATGGACGCCCCTGCGTCTCACTTAACTGTGGCTATGAGCGTTCATGAATGTCAAACTGCGTCCAACACAGTGTGGTTTCATCTGCTACCATAGGCTACCCAAGCATCTGGAATCCCATTAAACATTAAAGCCGTTCAAAGTGCAGCTTGGAAAGCCAGGTGTAGCTTTCTTCTCTCTTGTAAAAGCAGGTGGCCTATTTTCCAAAAGCGAATTAATTGCCGTGTCTTTCCAGCAAAGGACAAACTTACAGAGCAGCCCTGGTGCTCTAGCAACCGGACGGATGAAGATTTTATTGCGGTTACAACTCGTTAGTGATGTTAATACCCCATGAAAAGTAATTAAGTTTTTGGAGAATTGTGCGCGACGGGTTCTTTCCAAATAAGATTTTTTTCTTGACCAAATTCCAGCGTGACGTCTCCTGATTGCGTGAGCTTCAACGAATGAGAACAGCATTATTAACTTCTACGTCTCTGTAAAAACAAGGCGTTCAAGAAAGTGTGCGATTAGTAACAGCGTGTTGCAAATGAAATACAACTCGAACATTCCATTATCGATAGATCACCACATGTTTTAGACACTTGATCCGAATGCTCTCTTCGAAGACGTAACCCAACACCAGCACGGGCAACTAAGCTATAAGAGAGGTTCATTAACTGCTAGCCCCTATGTACGTATGGACTTGGTAATATGGCGAATCAATATTTTGCTCTATTCTTAAGCTCACACTAGGCTGCTACGAAAACTTTATTGTTATTGTGATTCCGGTACTTTCGCCCTGACTAGAGCTGCTCCGAGCTAAGTCACTATTCATACATGAGCCACAAAATTTCTGTGATAACCCTGTGTAAGCCTAAGAGTATAGCAAGATCATGATTATTTAACCTGAAGTTTAGTAGAAATCGCTTATAAACATAGAAAGACATGGGAAATAGTTTTTGAGGACGTGGTCATAGCGACAACGGATGTAGCAAGGCTATTTCTTCTCAAACAGCATCGTTATTCTTGCGAGATCCACATATCGTTTGAGGTACTACAGGGTGAAATATTCCTTTCAAAAATTTTGAAAAGACAACTGATGATGAACCGATATACTAGAGCATATTAGTGCTATAGAATCTTTCGTGAAAATGTCCGAGCACTTCGTAAGAAGTTCTCCTTATTTTCTCAATAAATACAGGTGTTAAAATAGCGCGGTCTCCGTTGAATAAAACACGACAAGCTCATGTTCGACTTCGTCCAGGGCCATCCAAGCTTGCCATCCCCACGGTTTCAAAATTGAAGCCAGATTTGTTTGAGAAACCTATTACCGATCCATAAAGGATGGCGACTGGCTGTAGCGAATTCCTACGAACGACCAAGCACAACTATTCAAGTGTTCTTGGGACAAGTCTCGAGCAGCAGCCTAACCACAATCAAATTCGAACGCCTTGGCAGACGATGGGCGTAAAAAAGTAATCGAATGAAATAAATGCTGTGATTCCTTCGCGTCATGTGAAATGATAGCTCAGAAAACCCAATCGCTCTATTTGTTTGCTAGGAGTGTCACGGTAGAAATAAATTAATTCGTTATTGCCCATTCAACCTCGGAAGTTTCTGCTATGAAATAAGTGACGTAGTGTTGAGATTGAAGCTTCTATGGAAATAATTCCAAAACCATAAAAAAGCACAAAAGTTAAGTATAGGACCACGCTGTTATATCAGAATGGTACACAGGAGATTTATGAAGACCCAATACAGTAAAAGGTCAAAAGGCATCGTCGAACTTCGCACTATTGGCGCTACAGTTCAAATGACAGCAATCATTACACTAATGCAGTCCTTTCTTAACACGTGCATCTCGTCAGCATGACTTAAATGCTGAGTAAAATAGTTTTCTCTCAAAAAATAAGGGTCTTTAAAAGCATTTCACCAAGAAAACGTAAGCATAGAAGCATAGGAGACGTCTACAAAAAGAAATGTGAATGCAGTTGCAGCTTAAAGTAGCGCTCAGTTTTAATGCACCTTGATCGAATGAGGACAGTTTAGCCGTAGTCGATGTGACGTCTTCATAATACTTGACATTCGAAGTGTTCAATTGAATTTTGCATTTCTTTTTTGAAAACATGAAAAGTTTCAGCAAAAGTCAACTTCAAAACCACAAAAATTTTATACATCTTCTATGAAGAACTAATCTTTTGCTAAGTGGCATATGTGATGTTGATGAAGGTCGTCGCGTACAACATACTTGGAGACTTCGATAGCCCTTCCTCACTGGTTGTGCGGGCCCAGAATAATCTCCATTTTTTCCGGTGTTTTGCTGGCTTAGCCATTGTGGTTCCCTAGAGTCCGTAGACAACCAGTCCAAAGTCTGCCCCGGGTCGTCACCACCATAGGCAGTTGCCGCCTTTGTGGATCAGAGTGACATTTGCCACTACGCGACTAGTTTGGTACCAGGACGGTGGTGGATCCTGTTATTGGTTTAATCTTAGCTAGGCTTCCTGATGGAACACCGAACTTCTTCTCAGCTTGGGAGATATCCACGAGGATGAATCTCCTTATTGTACATCGCAGCCCAGCACCCAGGAACACCTTCCAGCCACGATGAGGCAGTAAACCGTCGAGAGGCATAGATAGCTAGCCATTATCATAACTCAAACAACGAAGCTTTTTATTTTCGCTATTTTTTCCTCTGTGTTTATTTAATGATAACTCTAGCTTTTCTTCTGCTTTAGATAATAACGGCTTCAGGTCAAATCAGCTGAGGATAACGTCTATATTAACTAAATTTGAAGCCGTGAAGTAAGTGAAAACTTCAAAGCAAAAAAAATCGTAGCCTGGTTAAAAACAAAATCGTATATCGAATCTCCTTTGTAGAAGTCACACGTAGGTACAAATGGAGAACGGCGGTTGTTGTGGTTCAGCACTTTGATCAAATAAAGGAAAATATTTCACAGCAAAAAACTAAGCACATGGCTGTTTTGGAAACAAGAGTAAAGTTACAAGATAATATGGGTATAAAAAGGATAAAGCTCTTGGCGTTTATCAATCCTTGAGGGGTGCGCCATGCATTCGAATTCATTAAGCATCGTTTGGAGGTGGTTGAATGCATATCTGGCCTTTACTCGCGGTGTGCCCTACCGATGTATAAAGCCGATGCTGCCATCCTCCCAAACAAGTCTGGTACCAATTTGCCGACCCCGGAGGGATGGTGGGTTTGCTGGGCCATGGACGTGGGGATCGATTCCACGTGTGTGTTGCTGAGTTCCTCCGACCACTGCGCCACACACACCCTTAATGCGGGTGTACCGAAGTAAAGGAAATTCAACACCAATTAGAAAAAATGTGAGGTTATATGATTATAAGAAAAAAAAGCAGACAGTGGTGACTGTTCTTTGTTTTTCTATTCCGTTATTTTAAAAAAAAAACTGGAAACCCAGGCGTATAATTGACTCCTGAATGGAAGGGTTATTAAAAAATGGTGTGAAAATACAAAAAAATCTCGTAATTATGATTAAAACGAAACATGGAAAAGAGATTGAGATGGGCTATACTGAGATCTGCCGTGAAGCAAGAAGTCCATCAGCAGCAATGGACACTTTACTTAAGCATTGACGCAAATGAACTGCAATGCGTTTGTGTCACGTAACTGTGCGCCCCAGAAATTTTAGCTACCTCTCTGAATAAAAAACAAGCTATCATATCGTTAAGACTGAGAACACGTAAGGAAGCCCCTTCGACGCAAGCAAGTTATTTTTCCAAAACCAAACATCCCAGGGAAATAGAGAAATGACATCAGCATTTGAAGCGCAAAGAGAATTGTGATGCTTCCTGCATTCACTTGGCGAACGAATATCTTGAGATAAATATCCTGATGAGCGTTCGACGAGAGCTACATGGCTGTGACGGTGCGAAGAGAACAAGCCTAGCAGAGGAATTCCAAACAACATATTGTTTTGACAGAAACTATAAGCTTACTATAAACTCAGTATTATGAATAACCACATTTGCTCACCACTAAGTGAAGAACGGGAAGCGCAGTGGTTAAAGATGTCATGGAATATACGGGTTAGAAATTCCACCGGGCCGAACAACTCTTCATCCCGCCGAAGTTGACAAGTTGAAAAACCCAAAATAAAGTGGTCTGCTTGGAAGGAGCTCGTTCAGTCTACGGAGGATGTATACTGCCTGTGTTGTACCTGGGAACCCTCTAGTAGATCAACGTTACCGTTCCGAGGAGAATCATGCTTGACCAACACTCAGTGACATTGTGAAGAGAACAAAGTCACCAACCGTTATCAGAGCCCTCAAATAAACTCGAAAATCATCGTGGACGACCCCTGCGAAGCAATGAATCGAATGAAAGAACTAGTGGCATCCATGCATCGTGTGAGGATGGCTCACGTTAACAATAAATTCCTACCCAAAATCGACTTTCTATTAACCTCGGCATTGGATTATGAATTCGTCGTTTTCTCTCTCAGCAATCGCGAGGTTGTTAAACAGCATACGTTTACTTTGATGCAATAGCACACATACAACACAATCGTAGCTGACGTCTCGGCAGAATCGCCTTCTTTGGAGCCTGGAAGGGTACACTAACACGCAAGTCACTAGGTCAAACACTTCAACAGCACAAACAGAAAGATGAAAATCTGTTCGGTAATTACAAGGTCTAGGGCTTCACGAAAAAACCACCGCTTTTGCATCTGTTCTCCACCGAGGAAGAACAGCCGCTCAGAGTCGCATATGGCGGACGACTGCCTTGAATGGAAGTAAGCGTATGCTGTTTAACAACCTCACGATTGCTAAGAGAGAAAACGACGAATTCATAATTAATTCCTAGTATTTCTTTTCACGTTGTTCTCACATTCTCTGCATTGAGATATGAAGGTTTTAATCATCATCCCAGAAAGTTTATGAGAAAACGTGTACTAAAATAGCGCCCTAAGTCAACCAAATCCTATAGGAACATGTCATCAATATACATCGTAGAAACAACGGCCCTATAATATTCGCTGACATTTTGCGAAATGGAAAGGATTCGCTGGAAGTTAACACAATCATCTTAATGAAACTCATTAGTATCCCTTTCTCACTGCAATTTGTTTGCCGCACGGTTACAGTAAATCCCTATTTAATTAAATTGAAAGGCGTCCTTAAAATACCGATTTGGTCCTGTACTCCATTGCTCGCTGACATTTTTCATATTCTTTTCCACTGTCCTATTTGAATTTCTGACTTTTACTAGGAGACAACCAGTGACATCTTTACGAGCATCGCTAATTTTCTGAGAAGTGCTGCAATGCAGTACGTCCAGCGTAACCCGCCGCCCTAACTCGGGAACTTTGTACCACTACATAATCATGTAACGGTGCTGTTCGGAAACGGGTAGTGGCCTGCGCGGTATCATCTCCAACGAATTGCAGAAATGAATGCATTGCCATTAGCCATACAGAATTTCATCACGGTCACCGACAGCAGTCCACTGAAGTCAAGAATCGAGGTCATTTGTAAGACACTTCAATTCAGCTTAAAGGTTTACCAAGCCCGGAATGTTCCAGCTATAAGATTACATTAATTTTGTCTGGTAGAAAAGTGATATTTGACACCTGTGCTTTTGTATAATTTTGTTTCATTAAAGCATTTTCAAGACTGTATTTTCAATTCTTAAACTGAAACACACACCTTAATGTGATGAAAAGACCAGACAAATAAGGAATAAAACTAGAAAAGAGGACGAAATGAGGATGTGAAATAGGGGTTTAGAACGAAATACGAAAGAAGGAGAAGGAAAATAGCCGGATGGAAGCCTATTTTCACAGCGCCCACTGTTGACCTTTAGATGAAAGCGGAATGTAGAAAACAAGAAGGTTTTAAGACTGTTTATACTGAGTCACGATGAAAATACTTCTTCCCTTTATAAAGGAATTATTTATTTGTATGCATCAGAATTCTGGATTGATAGAAAGTTCAGAAGGAGTTCACCAAAGTGACACACTGATTGCAGAGCACATACGGCAATCGTTCTGAATGACTGCAGTAAAGCATTGGTAAACTCAAAATGACACTGCTAAGAAAAGCTTACAATTTCATTTTGTGTACACTAAGCCTCGGCCATCTTATCTTATGAATAACTTGAGAGACTTTGAAACGGCGAAGACCTCTTAGATGCCCCTAAGCACTGCCTATGCTCGTTCGAAGAAATCGTTGAAACGGAAAATAACAGTCGTACGAAGAGAGCTAACGAATCTCGAAAAAAGCATTCACTGGGAAGAATTTGAGGCTGAAACTGAAATTCTCAAAATTCGCATTGCTACTAAAAGCCAGTGTTCTGAAAAACTAACTAGAGCCGATATTGGTGCTTACGTACTTAGCATAAGTTACAGTTATGTAACAAAATGGCTTATTGATCTTAAAGGGTAAAGGATAAAGCTCTCGGCGTTGACCAATCCCTTAGAGATGCGCCATGCATTCGCCTTCATTACGTATCGTTGGAGGTGATTAAATGCATATCTGGCCTTTACAATGATCGCGATGGGCTACCGATGGTATCGAAGCTATGCTGCTATCCTCTCAGACAAGTCTGGTACCAATTTACCGACCCCGAAAGGATGGAAGGCTTTGGTGGGCCATGGGCGTAGGAGATCGATTCCACGCGTGTGTTGCAAAGTGCGTCCGACCACTGCGCCACAAGGGCCTATACTTAGGTTACTTTAATTTCCAGTGTTCGATTGCACCAATCTTCCCAAAATATTATACGATCACCTGTTATGTTCTGCTTTCGCTACCTGAAGATGAATTGAAAGTCATACTCTGTTCCTATAACCCATTAAGTCAGTCTTCCATCCAGCGAAGCGCACTTATTCTGTTCATATTCTGTCCTTCCCTAGCCCTCAAATGTTGATCAAAAGCGACCAAAAGTAATGAAGTACGAGTCAATAAATTTTCGATTATTAAGCTGACACGAGCTGATGGAAGATATTTATTCGACTGATGATGTCATCGTATTCTTCAGGGCTGGACTGAATCGAGTCGATTGCCCACAGCTGGTCCTTGTCGCGAAGTAGGTGTTTGCTGTCTCATATCGAGTCGAATTCAGCTAACCGATCACCGCTGTAATGAGTTTTCACACAGGGCGGTACCGTTTTATATGGGATGGGTGTTGATCTGTTGCCGCTATGCAATATAATCTCCAATTTTGGCAGCGCAATGCATCCATCCCACAGCAGTCGGTATTTCATTGGCTGGCACGTAGCGTGGCAAAACATGCGAATCCTTCATGAATTCCTTTCACAAACAGTAGTGCAATTCTTCGGCTTGGATGGAGACCATGACAGTGGGTGGGCTGGTCTGACAAAACACACGAATCCTTTATGAATTCCTTTGACAAACAGTAGTGCAGTTCTTCGGTTTGAGTGAAGAACATGACATTGGGTTGGTTCGTCAATAACATAGATATGCCTTGGAGCAGGGACATATTCTCTAAAATAAAATCTTTGCAGGAAAACCTCAAACTTTTTCTTCAGTCGCACTCTCAAAGTGACCCACTCCCACGACTCCTGCAACTCAGCACACATTAATTTTTCATTTCTCGCCTAGAAGTCTCAACCATCGAAACGGAAAACAATTAACTTAATCAGCCTAATCGTCTGACACCTAACACTGCCTCCATTCGGCCCCTCATCTCATGAATAAATTTACTCAGTATTCCCTTGTCTAAGTGCGAATTGATGAGCGCGAATCAGCCAACACGAAACCACCACAGGAAATACCAGGTGCTATGAAACACAATATCTGAGAAAACGGCTTCGTTTAAACACTGCTGGAATGGACTAGTAGAGGCTAAGATATTTTCACGGTTTATTTTTAGTGCTAGCTTTTTTAGTGCGAGTAAAAAAAAATCCGATAAAAAGGCAGACACACATACAATTCGAACTCAAACTTCCCGCACAACAGAGCAGTATCGCTGTCGATTTGTAGTCGAACTGCCCCTTAAAACAACACTCGAATAGTTCGGATAGGAAAAGACGGCTTCTCGAAGCAGAAAGGGTGACTAAGAGAGTTTTTCCACTTGTCGCTTTGTAAAACTCGAGCTCATCGAAACCCAGTGAACAGGGTTCAATTCTCACCATACGAAGAAGTTCAAAAAGACCTCGAATGTGTTTCTCATTCTCATTCTCAAATTTTTCTGAATTCTCAAATTTCATTCATACTTGGTTTCTAGACATTTCGTGAAGAAGTTCAGAGGAGAATGGAATTTCTAATTTAAAAAAATTTGCTTCCGGAGGGAAAAAACCTAGAGAATACGATGATTTCCAGAAAATAGATTACATTATCGCCGATGTTTCGCTTCAGTGGATGACAGACATATAAACGAGGCTGACTCAATTTAAAGGTCCGCCCCTCTTCGAGAAAACACAATTATTTAGGAAACTGTTGGCTGAGAACCTGAGAACTTGTTACACCTCAACTCTCGATTCTTAACTGCATTGCCGGAAACCGAAGGAATCTCTTGAAAATTTCCATTAGATGCATGGTAGACGTATAAGCTAAGTTTTCGCCTCTCCTTTTCTAAACGCCCCTCTCCCACGCTCCACCTCCCTCACCCACTCTCTCCCTCTCTCAAATTTTCGGCAATCCTTTTCTACGCTCTCCACTCCCATCCACCACCTATCTCGTCCTCTCTTTCTTTGTTTGTCTTCCTTTCTGTCTCCTTTCTCCATCAGTCTTCCATCTGTTTGTCTCTATCTTCTATATCACGTGAAAAGAAAGTGTAACAACTAAAAGCAAATCACTGCTTTACTTTTGTTTTTCGCGCATAAAACAGGAGATTATTTTCTGAAAATCGCTAGACGACGGAAATCAGAACGTATAATTATCGTACGAAGAATGAATTGCAATTTCCCCTCTATGTGAGTCACGATCAAGAGAAAAACAAAAATAATTGGTGAAAAGAAATAGTACAAATGCACAAGAAAAAGCAAATAGGGAGAAGCTCTAGAGTTGAAGGATCCTACATAAATACGAATGGACGTGCTGTCTATACAACGCCTAAGAAGACAGGCAACTCGACACGGCGAGAAGTATTGCAAGCAATTGTATCTAGGGTTTGGCCGAGTTTCCAGTGGCCAGAAACCAAAACGATATCAACGCCAGAGGCGATTCATTACATTGCGCCAAATCCAACTCTTTATCCTAAAAATTCAACCTCAAAATTTGATTTTCCCAAAAACGTACTAGCTGTTTACGCTGATGCTCAACCTTTTCTTTTAATATGTAACACTTAGAGGAGACGAAATAAAAGAAATAAGGGGAGTTCGCTTCAAACGACATCCACAAGTTCGCTTCAGATTGTGGATGGTCTTTACAAATTAAATATCTTACGAAGTTTTGTGCTCAATTTTCCGCTTTTTAAAGGTTACTTCTGGTTTTGCTCCTAAAATGTTAATGCTACGTATGATCCATCCTTTTGTTCCAACTTTCCATTACAACTTGAATCCTATTTCTTCAAATGCTTCGGGCGATATTTCATATTTTAAAGTTCGGCCGATTGATCGCAATATCCGCTGTCTTCAAAGGAATTGGTTCTTTTAGAAGTCGAGTCGCAAGACAGCTTCTCTCAGATGCGCAAAGGCCGGCGACGGCGAGTCTTCCCCTATCACGGTGGACTTGAGATTCCAGCGAAAATCATGACGGACCAGCATTTAACTTTTTAATACAGAGCGGGAACGACAAACTATTAACACTTAACGCGCACCCATACAATTACCGTCACCCTCGCTGGGACGAAGTCCAATTCCAAGTTGGTTACGGACGTGGACAACTCGTCCATCGATCAGTCTCAGCACAGTGACGCAGTGGAACAATGCTAGTTGTCGACGGTGCAAACTTCGGTAGACAATGAATCATGACATTTCCATACCAAGTGACAGCTTTTCGATAGCTAGAACCCTTGACGGCTGTGAACATGGCAAACTTGTAGAGGATGTATTGCTTTAATAATCTAGAGGTATACTTCGCAAGCCATGACAATTGGAAATGAAACACCGTTGAATTAGTGATCGAGAATCGAGCTTTGTTACATAATAAGTGAACTTGAAACGCTTGTAGATGAAAGTTTACCTAATCGTTATCAGGTAACTTAGGAGTTTTTCATAAGTGTTATCTTAATCTTAAGGCTATTTGTTACCTATAAAGAGCTATAGTTTTGATAAAAAAATAAGACAACTTATGTTCTTTACGACGGCCTCTACATTCTAAAATATTTCATTTCAGTTTGTAAGGGTCACTATGGACTGAGGTGTGCCTGTTGAGAGGCATAATTGGCAACATGTAAGTCAAAAGTAAAGATCAACTATCATGCACATAAGAGGGCAAAAATGAGGACTCAATTAATTCATATTCGCTTAAAAGGTTTCTACACTTAGAATTGTTGGGGTAGAAGTACACCGGTAACAATCACACCTTTACTGCAGATGTAACGCGTTGGCAGCAACGCTCGTGTCCGGATTGGTGGACTAAGGAAGCGGTCACTACAACGATTGTTGGTACACAAATTTTCAACGGTTGGATTTCCTGTGAAGAAGGATACATCTTATCGGTAGCTGTAGAAAAAACAGGAACGGTTTTCCCAAGCAACCCATCCCCAGTAAGCCGAAGGAAGAACTGTGGACGGTACAAGAAAATCGGAAAGCTATAACGGTTTCGAAATGCAAAGATAAGCCTGTTACTATAATGTACACAGTTCTGTAGCGAACACTTCTTCCAATTTATCAAGACTGGCAGTTTTTGAGAGCTACAACCAAGGTAAGGTCTTCATGGACACAAATGCACAGATGGCGGCTATATCTCCAAAGTAGGAATATTGCGCAAAACATCCTAAGATAGTTAGCAACAGAAACCACCGTAGTAGTAAACAATACTGTTTGGCGATATGAAGCGGGTCGTGGTAATGTTCAAGTCATGTCAGTATTCCTTGTAATAATTCAGATTCTCAGTGATGCGTTATTTTTGAAAAGCAGATCCTCAGTGAGGTGTGACCTTGGCTTGAAGAATTGTATAGCAGCTGCATTTGTTTATATCACGACTAAACTTTTCATAACGGGAACGTCATTATCCAAAAAGAATCACATTCGTCAAAAGTGCAAAGCAACAGCTGCCGGTTGCGCGACTTTCGTCGAAATACTTGCTTGCAGGTTTCGGAAACGTCTTCTCAGATTTTGAACAGTTTGTTACTGCTTCGTTGAGCCATGGATTGGGAGATGCACCCAGTAATTCTCACGACTGATCTCCATTAACTTCGGAATTGATCGAATAACTCACCGTTCCATTGATGAGCAAATACGAGGTTACTTCTCTGATTGAATTTATAGACAAGCTGATCCGGCGGATTTCGATTTTCTCAGAATCTGGAAAAGTCAGGTTGACTGCAATCTACTCTATGCAGCCAAACACAGAAACATCAGCGCGCAAAACTGTCGAGGCATTCCGGATAAATTCCAGGAGTCCAAAAATGAACCGCAGGGAGCAACACTTCCTAAACACGCACAAACTCACACAGAATTTAGGTCTGATATTTTGATGTAAGAGCCACGCTACGCTTCAATGCGAACTCTGTGCGGTTGGTCTCCATGTGACATACTTAGTGGAAGACACATAGGAAGCAACGAGTGTGTGAAGTTACTTTGTTCTCAACCTCGCGTTTGTTCGTTAAGACACCAGGGAATTGTTCGATGTATCCAGTATTTGTACTTTATTGTATTTGTACTTCAGTATTTTGTATTTCTTGCACGAAGATGACGGTGGTCTCCTTCGTGCAAGATTCTATTCTTCGCGGAAAGGAGAAAAAGCCGCTAAATTCAAACACCGAAGTCCCAGAACCACCACAACTGGGACTTATTCAACTCATTAGTCGGCTGTTGGGAAGATGCCGTTGTCGACAACATTGACGAGGAATACGATCGGCTCATTGAACATCTTCATGTTAGCGCCATTAAAGCTGAGAGTTCGAAGGCCACCAAGAGACGTCAGTCTAGGGAAACTCTCGAGCTAATAGGCCAGCGTAGAATCGCACGAGCTGCAAGCAACCGCGAACTAACGTCCTTGCTTGCGAAACAATGCAGACGGGCGATAAGAGATGATCTTAAAGAGAGAAGAGCAGCAGTAATGGTCGAAGCTGCAGAGGCTGGGAAAAGCATTCGCAAAGCCCGCCGAAGCTTCGCCAATTACAAGACCAAGATGATTGCACTCCGACGCCCAGACGGAACAATAACAGCATCCAGAAAGGCAATGGAGAAAATCATCCACGATTACTACTCAGATTTCTTCGATAGCCGCGTCCATCTTCCGTCTTATAAAATAAAAGAGGATGGATATGCTGTTCCACCGGTTCTCCCTTCCGAAATCCGACATGCCATTTCGACGATGAAAAATCGAACAGCACCAGGTCCGGACAGGATAAGATCAGAACATCTGAAGAACCTTCCGCTAGTCTTCGTAAACACACTGGCTCAGTTCTTCACACGTTACCTGCCTGAATACAAGGTCCCTACGCAGTGGAATACCAGCAAGACCGAGCCATTACTGAAGAAGGGTGAGCTCCACGATATCGGCAACTATCGCCCAATCTGCTTGCTGTCTGTCGTCTACAAACTTTTCACTCGAGTTATCGTAAATAGGATTTACCGAACACTGGACGAAGGACAGCCATGTGAGCAATCAGGGTTTCGAAAAGAATTTAGCAGGATGAACCACATCTACACGATAACAAGGTTCATTGAAGTGTCGCGAGAGTACACAAGAACGCTCTGTCTCACTTTCATCGACTTAGAGAAGGCCTTTGACTCAATTGAGATAGAAGCAGTCATGGAAGTCCTTGGCAGTCAAGGAGTCTCTACTCAGTACATAAAGATTCTTCGTGACCTGTACAAAAATTTCACAACCAAAATGTCACCATTCTACAACGATAATAACGTTGAGGTCGAAAGAGGAGTTAGGCAAGCGATACAGTCCCGCTAAAATTATTTACCCCCACCCTCCAGAACGTCATGCGAACATTGGAATGTGATAATATGGGAGTGAAAATCGGTGGTCGGCAGATACATCACCTTCGCTTTGCTGATGACATCGTCCTTATAGCACCAGGCATTAGCCAAGCGGAACGAATGCTTGCGGACTTTAATAAAGCGTGTGGAAAGATTGGTTTTCGACTAAATCTAAAGAAAACGATGTTCATGAAGAACGGATTGGTTTCGTTTGCCCCATTCACGCTCAACGGAGCGAATATCTCCGAATGCTCCAGTTATGTCTATCTAGGTCGGGAAATCAATATGATGAACGACTTAGCTCCAGAGCTGAGCAGAAGGAAATGAGCGGCTTGGGAAGCTATCAAGAGCATCGAGGATGTAGTGAAGAGAACAAAGAACACCCGACTCCGTGCCCACCTTTTCGACTCAACGGTTCTTCCTGCCCTAACGTTTGCGTCAGAAACCTGGTCGCCACGTAAGCAGGATGAAAGATCACTCAGCGTTATCGAACGCGCAGTCGAAAGAACGATGCTAGGGGTATCCCGTTTCACACAATTAAGGAATGGGATCCGAAGCTCCCGACCTGTGTCAACGGTCAAAAATCAAAGATGCCGTTTTACACGCCAAACAGTCGAAGATAAGGTGTGCCGGACACGTAATGCGTATGAATGATATCCGATGGACAACAACCGTTAATGATTGGATTTCTTGGGATGTCAAACGTACTGCAGGAAGACAACCGACCCGATGATCAGAGTTCTTCAAGAAAAGCCTAGAAGAAAGATGTGGTGCTCGACGAGTCTCTAGAGCGGACAGAACCCACTGGGGAACTCTTGTACGCGACAGATAAAAATGGTGAAATTACTGGGGCCCACTCGAGTCACTCGACGATCAACGGGGTCTACAGGTGATGCAGGTGGTGATCCAGTATTTGATTAATTCCAGAATTTCAACAAGATTTAAGGCAAAACGGACGAGAATTGTGGATCTTATCGTACTTTTTTTCCGGTTGTCCATTTTATTCCGCAAGTCATTTTAACGAACACTTTAGTGCTTACTCGGCCCTGGCCCAAGGCAAAATGTGGACACTATGGTGTCCATTTTCAACGTTCTGGTTCTAGAGCTTTTTCAACCACAATTTGCGTACTCACTCGATATCTAATCAAAATAAAATAAAGATAAAAGAGATAATGATAGAAAGAAAGATAATGCAAAAGATGAGTCTAGAAAAACCATTTTGCTAGATTCAACGATTTACGAAAACCTTTCCTTGAAAAACTTCACTGGCCGATAATTTGGCTGACAATTAGCTTCAACTTAATCTCATTAATTACATAACATATATAGTTATTTAACTATTTAACTTTATTTTAATCGCTATCGTTATTGTACAGAACGTGTGGATTTAAAATACCGAAATAAGCTCGACATAAACTGCTAAACTCTTCTAACGCATTTGGGTGATGGACCGTAGTAACACACTGTCGATAGCAACGTACCTACCATCCGTACTTACAGAATGACAGAGCAAGTTCTCATCTACAATTCCGTAATCTTCTCAATCCCTCAAAATCTCAGGCCATAGAAAAATTATCGTCAATTATCGGAAAACTGCTATGTTTGTAATAGCCGAAAATTAGGCACCTTCCGGTGCTCCTGTTGCCCCGAAATTGGGCTTGGTCGCGAAACGGTTATTTAGGCTAAAGTAAACTTGCAGCGTCAGCGCCAGTCAAATTCTCGTACGTGAGCGTTGTTGCTATTAATTATGTCAGTTAGTGGAAATAAGTCCACGGGATTCATTGATGCCGTGTTATGTTCAACTGCTATACCAAAACTTCTTCGACTATTCTACTATTTCCTAGTGAGCAAAAATATTATTCAAACAACTATCAGCATGTAAAAAACAGATATGGTACGAAAAAAACTTAACGGACGTCCAGCAGGTAGAGAACTATACAAATCTCTTTATGTCACTTGATTTCCAAAATTAAGAAGTCCGTCAGTGAACAGTCTAGTGAACTAGTACTAGTAGTACTGTACTAGTAGTACTGATAGAAAGAAAGATAATGCAAAAGATGAGACTAGAAAATCCATGTTGCTAGATAGAACGATTTCCGAAAACCTTAAACAGAAAAGTACTGAACTAGTACTAGTCCGTGAACAAATTTTAGTTTTCGATTCTCGAGGATCTTTTATGTTGCTGATGAGTAACCATCATATCAATAAATTTATCGCATATTTTAGTGATTTCGTTTGCTGTAAGGATCTGGGCGAGATCGTAATTACTTGTAATCTACCGGATCCAACATTTCCATTACCTGGGCGTAAGGCTCTAAGACTGAATAAGGGCGACACGATAAGTATCTAGGCGAACATCCACTGTAATTTTGTAATTTAACTTCTAGGATTTGAGTCACACCCTCATAAAATTCACACTGGGATTGACAATCATGATCATCTTATAAAATCAAAAAATTATAAACCTACAATCCATGGCTGTAATCTTTCACACGTACTTCCTAGGGAGTCGAAGTTTTGGTCCATTTTTGAGGTTTCCCCAGAGTCATACGAGGTAATTTTTCGATTCATATGTTAATATCATAGCTTTAACTTAAGGCTCTAACCTTATGCGTTTGTCTCACACGTATATCTTCTAGCGGATTTCTCAGGTGGTGCACTTCAGCAATGTTTCACTTTTCCATAGATAACCCCTTATGCAAACGCAAAGTGATCTGCCTGCAGTACCATACTTTTGGTGAAAAGAACATAAAAGGTTTATAGAACGAGCTCTGAACTATTGCTGTGGAAGTTACGGGAATTTCACCAAGAAATATTATATTTAGCTCATAGTGTGGCGTGGAGTACTGAAGATATGACAAACTTGTATTTCTGAAAACACATTTCAAGAACAGTTTTTTTTCTACTGGAAACCATTACTAGCTACGAACGGATGCAAAGCGTACAACAAAAAATTTTCGTGCAAAACGACAAATCGCTGAAAATAACATGCATTGAAATCAATGCGCACCATTGGTTAATTGTTGGTGGGTAAAAGTTGGCACTAGAAACGATTGTACAACGAATTGTCAGGCGAACGTCAACAAGCTTGTTAGAGCACGTCATATAAAGCGCAATATCATTTTGTCATCAGAGATTCACCACATATCTTCATGGGTGGCGACCACGGGTGTGTTTTATCGGTTCTCAGAGTTGTTTCCTAGGGTGGATAGATACTAATCAAGCTCTCCTGCTGTCGACACCAATGCTACTCGAAGAATCAAAACTTTCTACGCTGATTTCAAATTAATTGACAATTCTCTAGGGTTTCAGCGAAATAAAGAACTGGGTAATCTCAAACGGAAACTATGAATGTGAAGGTTGCAGACTAAAACTTTCGGAAGCAATACATCGAATACAATTAAGTGGAGTGAGATCGACATGAAAATGTGGGTAGTTGCGGCCAGCTCACGAATTTGTTAGTTCGCCGAAAACCATTTTAAGCCAATTTTAAAGGGAGTCCACCCGAATGAGGAGAGGAATGCTAAGTATACAATACCTCTTTTGACATCATTGCCATACGAATCCACGAAATATCGCATTTCAACTGCAAGGATGCTAAGATATTTGCAAACTCCTGAACGAATGTGTCTGTGGTAGGAAATGATCGCGCTGCTACCCTTTCCTGGGGCTAACGCGTTCACCACCACACCACGTGGGTCCTTCGTTTCGCCTTCCTCTCAGCTGGCTCTAACGATTAGGGCCAACAGCAATCACCCGTCAGCGGGATTGATCTGAGGAACTCAAATCGGAATTCTGCAAATATTTCAGTATCCTTGTTATTGCATCTCGCATAATACCCTGCCGTGAAAAAATTTAGTACGCACCGAATAAAAAGGAAAGCCCACCCACCCGCCCTTAGCTTAGGCCTAGGCCTAACCCAGATACCCATGGCCTAACCCAGACACCAAAATCATCCATCAATTGTCCAAAGGGGAGTAAGTTGTAGTAAAGTAGATTTAGGGAAACATGAATCTAATATTAAACTAAAGGGAGTGTTTTGAAAACACTCTATAAGGAATATTCCTTGTGGTTTTTAGGAGTTAGTTTAAATTGAGAATTATTACGATTTCAACTACAGCCCCAGCATAACTGGGATCGTTGCTGATTTTGTCTCCAGGATCAATCCCACCGACGGGTGAGTGCTGATGGCAGAAATCGATAGAACTAGCTGAGAGACAGGCGAGACGAAGGGCCCGCATGGTGTGGTGGTGAAAGCGTTACTCTCGGGAAGGGACGATAACGCGTTCGTTCCCCACCACAGGCACCTGCGGTACAGAGTTTGAAAACATCTCAGCATGCTTGTGGTTGTAATCCGCATATAGGCAGCAAATAAAAAGTAAAGTAACGTGTTTGATTTATTCATTTATACAGTATAGGAGCCACAGATGACTCCACAGTGGAATCGGCAGAGGTTTCATTACAGGAACAAGTTTATATGTGAAAAGTCGTTTCTAAAGCATAAATGGCAGGATTTCAACCTATTATTTACTACCTACTCTTTTTAACGACAGGTTATATTGCGAAATATAACTCCAGTGATGCTGAGATATTTGCAAAACTCCGGACCGCAGGTGTTTGCGGTGGGGAACGAACGCGACATTGTCCTTTCCGAGTAGCAACGCGTTCACCACCACACCATGCGGATCATTCGTTTTAGCTGTCTCTCAGCTATCTCAGCATCATTAGAGTTATGTTTCGAAATATATCCTGTCGTTAAAAAGAGTAGGCAGTATGACGAGTGATTGCTAATGGCGAAAGAACGATAGAACAAGCTGAGAGACAGGCGCAACGATTATAAATGGCGCTGTTTGTTCATTATGGCGAGTTATTAATGCATTGTATTGTATTGTATTGTATTGCATTGTATTGTATTGTGTTGTATTACATGATTATATGGTTTTATTTGTTATATTATTATTATTTATTATTTTTATTGTATGGTTTGGTTATGATTATTATACCTCCCAACGGTTAACCACCTCATCGCGGCTGGGAGGTCTTCCTAGGTGTCCCACTGCGATGTACGGCGGGGGATTCATTCTCTGGAACGGTCTTCCAAACTGATAAGAAGTCTGGCGCTTCCATCAGAAAGCTTACCTAAGAGTAAACCCATACCAGGATCCACCACCGTCCTGATATCAAAGTCGCATGTGGCAAAGCTCCCTTTGATCCACAAGTGCTGGGACTGCCTGTGGTGGTGAAGACCTGGTGCAGACATTGGCCAGGCTGATCTCGGGATTCCAGGGAACTACGATGGCTTAAATAGCAAGTCTCTGAAAAAAATGGAGATTATGCAGGCGCCCGGACAACCATTGAGGACGGGTCATTCAAGTATCTGGTATCAAGTATATACTATAGTACATAGTATTGTATAGCAGAGTATTGTATACAGCACCATACATATTATTATATATTGTATTGTTAGTAAATAAATGGCTTATATTTCAGCTTAATAGTGTCCATACATAATCACTTGTCTCCTAGTTGATGGTCAAATAATTCGAGAAGGCAACCGTAAAGCTCGCTTTTCTGCTTTCTGCTTTCTGCTTTCTGCTCGCTTCAAAGCCTTATTGAGCAATTACATTTTGCTCTAGGATCTTAGTGAAAAACTGTCCCACCTGATTTCCAGCATTTTTGGGTTCACCAGAGCGCCTCTGATTTTTGGTCGTTGACGTGGATAAGAACATCCACTTGCCACGTGCGTGATTTTTTATTTGCATGATAGAAGGTTAGTGTCTACAGCACTCTTTCAACTGCGGCTTCGACAACGCGGAGTGGCCTTTCACCGTGCTTTCGTACTGAGAATGATTCTGCACGCCGGGTTGAGATGGGAAGAACTGGAAGCACAAAATGTGCACAGATTCGACAGTTTTTGGTTGACTCCACTATGGCCTCACCGCTCTTGATAGCTCAACAAGCTGATCGTTTCTTCTTACATAGCTCTGTACCTATGTTCGTTCACCATTTCAACTTCCTGACCCAGATACACATAGCTGGAGCATTCGCCCACGTTAGTTCAGTTTGGCTACTGTTTCGTGTTATAAGAACGATATCACCTTCAGATCGAAAGTGGCTTTATTGCTAAACATAGTTTCTCATAAAACGCTATGCCATTCCAATCTTCGCATAATTTTCACGAGAATGATAAAGTGGAATAAAAGATAAAGCTCTCGGCGTTGATCAATTCCTGAGGGATGCGCCTTGCAATCAAATTCATTAAGTATCGACGGAGGTGATTGAATGCATATCTGAGCTTTACAGTGGCTCCCGATGGCCTACCGATACATCGAGCCAATGTTGTTATCCTCTGAGACAAGTCTGGTACCAAATTGTGAACCCCGGATGGATGGAGGGTTTGCTAAGCCTGGGGCACCGGAATCGTTCCCATGTGCATTACAGGTCGCCTCCAACCACTGAGCGACACGAGCCGCTTTTTCACGGGAACAGCAATAAATATATTTCCCAGGATCGGCTTTCTATTAACCTCGGTATTGGAATAAGGATGCGTCGTTTTCTTGCTCAGTAATCACGAGGTTGTTAAACAGCATACATTTACTTCCATTGTAGCTGATGTTTCGGCAGTATCGCCTTCTTCAGAGTCTGGAAGGGCATACTGATATACAATTTATAAGGCCAAGCGCGCCAATAACACTTACAAAAAGACGAGAAACTTTATGGTAATTGCATGAACAACAGTTTCTCGAAAAACTCACCGCGTTTTGCGTGACTTCCAGTGAAGAAGGTTAAAACAGCAGATTGTAGTCGCACATGGTTGATATCTGCACCACTCCACATCAAAAATTGATGTGAACATACGGTGCCAGGTCGCGTGTGACATCTGGGGATTCCTCTGCTATTCATTGTAGGTTTTTTGGCATTTGTCCAAAAAGCCTCTAGGAGTTTGCGCGTTGGTGTCTTAGTTTCCTGTGCGAGGATATTGACTTTAACTTCAAAACTGTCTCCGCTATGCTTTTGTATCTTATGCGTGCCTAGTGGCGTGCCTTGTCTTCTTTTCGTTTGCCATCTAGGTGTTCTTTTATGCGGATACATAGAGGTCTGCCCGTTTCGTCTCCTACTCTTAATCATTACCAACTCTAAAACGATAAGATTGTCTGTTAGTGATAAGTGGGGAGAGTACGTAGTTATTCCTCGCCAGCTGGATGTTAAGATAACGGAGGAACATCTTAGTGGTGTTACCCTATATTGCTCATCCTCTGAAAAGGAATGCAAACATCAATACCGGAAGCTGAACGAGCAACGGATCAGCGTGGCAACGTGATTTTTTCACACCTTAAGATCAATAAACCAACATGTCCCGTCTTGTACCTACTTATTAAGACACATGAGTTGGTATCTTCTGATGATGTTGCGTCAACCAATTCATCGTCATTCAAGGTTAGACCCATCATGAGCTATGTAGACGGGCCAACGGATAGAATAACCTGGTTCTTAAGCCTAATACTAACCCAGTTGCTTGACCACATGCCAGCCCACCTCACGAACACCCAAATGTTCCTAGAACGTCTACGTGACGCGTCTCCTAATAACGCGTGCGTGATGGAGTCGTTCGACGTTACCGCGCCGTACACCAACGTATCGAATGATTCCGCAATGCAAGCCATCTTCGAACTTCTTGTTGAACATGAAGGAAAAATAAAAATGCATAAGGTGGTTAGCAATGGGTGGTATGCAAATAAGGTGGTTAGCAATGAGACAGTGACTGACACCAATTCTTGCCATTGCGTTTATGTCTAAAGTAGAAGCACCGTTCTCGGTCTTCCGCCACTACTTTATTGTAGGCACATAAATAATTGTTTTGTCGTCTTCTTTACGCAGCAGGAGATGGACAAATGCCTCATATACTGAGCGAGCATTCTGACTGCATTAAGTTCACCCAGGAGAAATCGAGAAAAAACTGGCTTCCGTTTTTAAACGTTCAGATTAACTTATTAAGTAGTAGTTATATGACAAGGTGATACCGAAAGCCAATTAGCAAGAACATCTTCGTTCATTTCCTTTCTTCCCACCCTTCATAAACAAAGAGGGCGCTTGTGAGAAACATGTTTCGAAAAGCCACCTTTATGTGCACAAGTAAGGAACTAAAGGCAGAATCGCGCAACTTGGCTCGGGAAATAGCCATCTCCAATGGCTACGAAATAGTAACCCCACGAGATAAGTTTAGAAGGAGAGCGACACCCCAAAACGAACAGTTTGGTCGAAACAGTGCTTAAGTAGGGTAGATCTAAGAAATCGGTAGCGATAATTGAAATACCACTGAATACTCTTCGTTGTCTGTTAGTTCGTAACCGCTTGTATGACCGTCTATGTGAAACAACAAACTGCATAATTTGCCCTTACGGCAGGGACGGTGATTGCATGAGTCCAGGTACGATATACCTGATCCTTGTAGTAATTCCGGAGATGAATATGTTGGCGAAATGAGCAGACCCTTGTATACCCGTATAAAGGAACACCTAGATGGCAAACGAAAATTAAGACAAAGTACCCCAACAGGCACGCATAGGATACAAAAGCATAGGGGAGACGATTTTGAAGTAAAAGCCAATGTCCTTCCACAGGAGACTAAAACACCGGCGCGCAAAACTTCTTGAGGCTTTTTGGATAAATGCCAAAAATCCGGCAATGAATAGCAGAGAGGAATGCCCAGAGGTTACACGCGACATGGCCCCGTATCTCTGGATCAATTTCTGATGTGGGGTGGCGCAGTCATCAACCATATGTGACTATAATCAGCTGTTGTAACCTTCCTCACTGGAAGTCACACAAAAAGCGGCGAGTTCAAAAGTTTCGAGAAGCTGATGATCATGTAATTGCCGTAGAGTTTTTCGTCTTTTTGGTAAGTGTTACTGAAGTGTTTGGCCTAATAAATTGCATAACTATGTCCTTCCAGGCTCTGAAGAAGGCGATACTGCCGAAACGTCAGCTACTGTTGTATTGTATTGTTTTTTTCTATGGAAGCAAATGTACGCTGTATAACAACCTCGCGATTGCTGAATAAATATATTGACAAGGGAAAACCGACTCCTTACATTTATGTTAATATCGCTATAGAATGGTGATATTCTGATTGTAAATCTGTTATACGGTTCATTATTGATCTATGTGCACTGAGTAGGGATGCATCGACTGTCCAGGCCCCTGCTATCTCAACTGAGTGAAAGGTTCTTCTTAGGTCATTAGAGACTAGACACAGCGGTCTTTTGTACTTTTGTGATGCTCTAGTGAATCATCTTCTGGCGTGGATCCACTCTATTGCACTCGATCCTTTTCGAAACCCCGAATGCTCACGTTACTGACAGGTGTGTCTCTACGGCCTTCGAACTTTTGCCCTCGTTGGCAATAGGATGAAGACGTTGAATAAGCCGTCTGTATTATTAGTCGATGTTGGCCGAACAGTCATCTCAACAAATAGAAATTCATGATGGTTTTGGGATTTGGCTTCTTGTGCTTTGGGGCTTTCTAGTCCTTCCCCGAAAAGTTGAGTCTCACGAGAAATAGGTGGTGATGCAATCAAGTGCAAAATTTTGAGTCAACAGCGACATCGGTTAAGCAAGACACTTGGTTTAATGTGATATGGTATATTTCGCCACTGTTCGTTTTAATGAGAGGCTCCTACACCCAGCGTTAAGTGTGGGCTTCTGGAATTGTGAGCTAATAATTATATGGTAAGGAGTGCAAATAACGTAATTTTATATCCACAGTTGTACATCCCAGTGACATTTGTAAAACGCATGGATTTATCGTATGAATGAGATCTTCGTAGAATACACTGGGTGATGATATTGACGGTCGGTAGTGATGAGTTCCCAGCGATTATTTCACCTCTTTACAGCTCATAGAATGAGACAGCTAAGTCTTTGGTATTTGACATAAATACCATAGCATTAAGGCGCATACAGGGTACTGGTTAGAGATGCTCTACAATAAAATTGGCTCGAAGTAGCGCCCCAAACCCATCGAGTCTTCCATTCCTGCGGGTCTGCAAACTATTATTACCAGATCTGTCTGTGAGGATAGCAGGACTGATTCGATTTTAGGATGAAGCAAGTCAGTATATAGGATAGATGTGCAATCAATCACCTTTAACGATGCTTAATGAACTCGAACTCACGACGTATCTCCCAGGGTTTAATCAGCACCGAGAGCTCCATAGGTTCATAATTATGCTGCAAATATTTTGACACCTTTACGTCATCAGGTGAGACAAGGTCATACTTGGTACTCGGTACTCAAACGGTCTGTCCTGACTGGTTGGTCTCTAGCATAACCACCACTTTTCGGAGATCTGCTGGTTAAACTATTGTGGTTCACTGAAATCCCGAGCTCAGCCTAGCCAAATTCTGCCTCAGGACTTCACCGCCACAGGCATTCGCAGCCCTTGTGGATTAGACGGAGATTTACCACTATGAGACTTCGATCCACGGATCTCCCTTATATGAGGGATCTCGAGCCAGTTAGTCGCGAGGCTACGTGGCGCGTCCCCAGGTGGCGGATAGGGGGTTAATCGCAGACCAAAAGCGACCTTTGCTTCCCTGAGACGCAGGTGGATCCAGGGGATGGACTCCCTGTTTCTGCTGCGCCGATTTGGCACATACTTTCTGTATTTGCTAGGAGTATTCATGCATGCGTGTGTGGGTGCGTTCACGCTTTATGAGGATTGTATTTTACGAATCAATTCGGCCAAAAGCCTGCAATCAAGAAACAGGGAAGTATATGGGAGGCGGTTAGGAGTCGCCTACAACAAATAAGCTCCATGTCCACTCTGGGAACAGTAGAAGCGTAGGCGGTGTCGGCGTTCTCGTCAACACGAGTTTATACATGAACATCGATTCATTCGAACAGGGACACGTAATGCGTATGAATGATAACCGATGGACAAGGGCTGTTAGTGACTGAATTCCTCGAGATGTCAAACGTACTGAAGGAAGACCACCGACCCGATGGTCAGAGTTCTTCACGAAAAGCCTAGAGGAAAGATATGATGCTCGACGAGGCCCTGAAGCGAGCAGAATCCACTGGGCTACTCTTGCACGCGACAGGTAAAAATGGAGGATTTACTGGCGCCCGCTCGAGTCACTCGACGATCAACGGGACTACAGGTGATACAGGTGATACAGGTGAGACTTCGATACCAGAAGGGTGGTGGATCCTGGTATTGGCTTACTCCTAGCTAAGCTTCCTAAGCAAACGAAACAAAGTCATACTGCAACTAAAGCAAGATCAAATATAAATCACGGTTTGAAGAGGTAACATAATGCCCTGGTTTTTTTTTAGGGGAGTGAAGGAGGGTTAGGAATAAGGGAGAGAAGGAAGAAGCATTCTCATCTTAATTGGAAGAATAAAAGAAAAGATTGAGAAATGGCGGCTACTGTACACCTCACAGTTCAATGTGAATGAAGTCCCTGGTTTTGATTCACAAAAAGTAAACGAGCAGTGCTTTTTTTTTAGAGAATTCGTATTTTCATTCATCAGAAATGGAATAAAAGAAAAGATTGAGAAATGGCGGCTACTGTACACCTCACAGTTCAATGTGAATGAAGTCCCTGGTTTGATTCACAAAAAGTAAACGAGCAGTGCTTTTTTTAGAGAATTCGTATTTTCATCAGAAATAAACTTTTTATGAGAAATGAAATTTCGTGTATAGCTATTATGGTAGCTAACTAGACAAACTTCATAAATCAGTTTTTCTAGGAAAAAGGAAAGTATGACAATCACAGAATGTTAACCTCATTTTCCAACCAGAAGGAGCTAAAGTGCAATTCGATTTATCCATTAAAGCAATGTGTCTAATATTGCATGAGGAGGTTGACGCACATTTTGGCAAATTCTAAAGGAGAAACTTGAATGATTGCAGATTCGAAATGTTGGCTTGACCGTTGCACTTTTCGGAATGTGGAACAACAGAGTTCTGCTGATCTGAACAATGCAGAACCTTTGAAAATGCAAATTATTCACGGTTGTGTGCATGAGGAGGTTGACGCACATTTTGGCAAATTCTAAAGGAGAAACTTGAATGATTGCAGATTCGAAATGTTGGCTTGACCGTTGCACTTTTCGGAATGTGGAACAACAGAGTCTGCTGATCTGAACAATGCAGAACCTTCGAAAATGCAAATTATTCACGGTTGTGCTATCAGAAATAATTTCGTGGTGTAATAGGCACTAAATGTTCAAAACACTACCAGAATCGACTCTTCGAGGAATCACCTTGCAACATCAGCAAATGTCCAAATTGTAATGAGCCTTCCTCGAAAAGGTTACTACATGATGATTTTTGTCTTGCGTGTGGGACAGTGGTCGGAGGCGCCCTGCAACACATGCGTGGAATCGATTCCTGCTCGCATGGCCCACCAAGCCTTCCATCCCTCCAGGGTCGGCACCATACTTGTCTGCAAGGATAGCAGCACTGGCTGGATACATCGTTTGGCCACCACAAGTCATTATAAAGGCCAAATGTGCATTCAATCACCTCCAAACGATGCTGAATGAAATAGAATGCGTGGCGCATGCCTCAGGGATTGATCAACGCCAAGAGCTTTATCCTTTTCTATTTATCCTTTCGTCTTGCTCATAAAAGTGTTGCGGTAGATTGCGTCTTAGTTTGATTCGGACTCACTTCGGATCGTTGAAGCAATGTTATTGCTAGACCCTTTTTCCTCGATTAACTCTGAGAAATAGTTTCGCCAATATAATAGAAAGTCTCATTAAACGTTAAATACAGAAATACCTTACGACAGACGAAGTCAAGAAGTTCAAAATGGAAGAACTGAAATGTTCTCAAATTGATTGGCCAAGTTCAATGTTAATAAATTCTCTAACTTTAAGATTTCTGCTGAAAACTGAACGTGGTTCAACATTATCCACAAGCACTCGAGCAACTAATTGTGATACCGTAACCATCTCTGTGAACATCTCAATACAACACTACTAAACCCCATCCCATAAGTGGATAACTCCAGAAGCCCGCGTTAATATGCGATGCTGCTTCTTTATGATAGCAAGATAAAATTTTCGAAATAAAAAGATGTCGGTAAGATTCCGGTTCCCAAACACCATTGTACGTCAATTGCGGTTAGCTGCTTTAGCCTGTGACAGCCGTGAAACAAATTAGTAATTGTAACGCCTCGTTAGCACTCTGGGCAAATTATGATGTCACTCATGCGAAGAGAAGACATTCGTAGTAGAAAAGCAGGAAAACACCGTCGTTTGTTGGCTACAGCGCTTCAGTCAAGATATGCAAGGACACTATTCAATGAGTCATGAAGACAATCACAGAACTCTTTCCAGTGTCTTCTGTGAGGGATTTCCTTTTTCATCGTTAATTCGATGTTAATGGGACAATAGCCTAACATAACACCTTACCTCGACCACTAAGGAGGTTGCGAGGCTAAAGCCATGTTCGCCGTCGTTGAACGAAGCAGGAAGAAAAACAGAACGGAGTCGAAAACACCAATGTATATTTCGAGACCTGTTACCAAGAGAACACATAAGATATTAGAGAACTGAACATTGACCAATCTTCAATGAGGCTGCGGAAAAAAATGCCTGTGTATCACAATCTCTTATGAAATCAAATAATTTTATGAATTCGTCGTTTTCTGTCTCAGCAATCGCGAGGTTGTTAAACAGCATACAATAACACACGTGCAACACGATCGAAGCTGACGTTTCGACAGAATGGCCCACGAAGGCGATCTGCCGAAACATCAGCTACGATTGTGCTGTATGGAAGTAAACGTATGCTGTTTAACAATCCCGCGATTGCTGAGAGAGAAAGCGACGAATTCATAATCCAACGCCGAGGTTAGTAAACGTATGCTGTTTAACAATCCCGCGATTGCTGAGAGAGAAAACGACGAATTCATAATCCAATGTCGAGGTTAATCGAAATGGGTACTATTACAAATAATTTTAATTGAAAAAAGGCTAAAGAATAGCGAAATGAAACGCGGTGGCCTACCTTTGTATCAAATCAGTGCTGCTGTACTACCAGTGCACCAAATTGCTAACCTGTTGGGATAGAAGGCTTAGGTGAGCCTGGGATGTCGAATCGAGACCATGTTTACTGCAGGACACCTCTAACTCTCTGCCTGATAGGGGATCTGCACAAGCTCCTAACAATATCATTCAAAGAAAAAAAAACATGAAATAACACGATTAGCTTTATGCTCCAATTTTTTTTTTGCGACAAGCCAAAATAGAAGTCAGTAAGTGGTCATATCAACCAAAGAAGTTCTCTTTGAAATTGACGATTCAAAAGCGTTTTGTGTTCAAATGCTGGAGAATTACCAGTCGGTCTAGATAATCGTGTAGAGTGGCTTTTTAGGGTAAGACCTTTATTGGACATTGACGACCCAATCAACTATTCAACTACGGGCATTATCTTTATTAAGTCAAATGCCTCTATTACCTCAATAAAAAACTGTCCTCTAGAAGACGTTATAAATCCTATTTCCCCACAAATAGGATAGAAATAGGACAACAGGATTTTGAGCACAGCTACAATGCTTTATTTCAATGATTACTGTTAGATACTGAGCAGAAACTGAGTCCACATCCTTCACAGCAGGAAACGGATGACAAGCTGTTTACCATCCGAGTAAAACTAGGAAGTCAGTTCCTCATGCTATTGTTACGAAAGTGTTGGTTGAGTAGAGAGAGTGTGACCATTTCACGCTCTGAAGAAGGCGAAACCGCCGAAGTGTTAGCCACCGTTGGATGAATCTTGTTATTAACCAACGCTTGTTCACTCAAGAAGAAGATACTAATCGATGGATGATTTTAGCAACGTTAAGTTTTTTATTTACCGCCTATTACAAGTTTTCATGGCGGAGTATTAGGTGTGATACAATCACAATGATGCTGAGATATTCAACGGTGAAAAATCAGTGAGCCTTATTCCTCTGACCCCTCCCCCATATACAACAGACGTGGCTAAGACGAGTATGGAAAGATTGCTAAAATCTCGGAGCCATTTAAAAGCCTGCATTCCAAGCAGCATGAATTTTGAAGGACTAAGATAGAGTACCTACAATGTAAGCTCACCTGCATTTGAATCCTCAACAGAGGACCTAATCATCCGAGCAAGAAGGGTGAGGTGCGTCCTCATTGGACTGCCTGAGGCGAAAAGAGATTGCCCATTTAGCGTTATTATATTGGAAAACAAGTGCTCTTTGCAAACCATAAACTGGCATATTCACTTTGCTGATGTCTTCGCTCTTGTAATATCAAATATTACAGAGAACGAACGCCGACAGATTTCGAAAGCGCCTGAATGAATATTATACTTGAGTTTCAAATGACTACCTAAAAAACTCTAATGAAACTTTCAAAGTCCTTAATCACTATCGCGCGAAGAGATACTGCTCCAACCTCACTGAAATGCAAAAAACGTAGTATGCGGGAGGTACGAGAGCTGATAAGATCGAAAAAAATAAGCCTATCCGTTAGTGATAAGGGTGGAGAGTTCGTTGTGATTCCTCATCAGTTGGATGTGAAATTTTGGTTTAGCATTTTCTCAGTTTGGTTATGGAGGTATTTGGCCGTGTATATTGCAGTCAACTTTACCTTTCCAGGCTCTGAAGAAGGCGAAATCCGCCGAAACGTCAGCTTGTACGTAAATAAAGAAATAAAATAACACCTCGTGTTTGCTGAACAGAAGTAAAAAGAATTATTTCATCAATGCCGAGGTTAATAGAAAGTCGGACGTGGGAGGAGGTTGTTGTCAATAAGCGAGGAGTAGAATGTCTCCGGTATTCGATACTAACGAACGTGTCGTGCTAGCAAGACGGAAGCCTTTGAGGAGAGTAGAACGGATGCACAATACCTGTAAGCCCGGAGTCGTCAAAATCATCGTATTTGCAACGTGGTTACGTGACGCGTAATCCACTTTCATGCATAATTTTTTACAAACTCTATCTTTCAAAAATCTCACGCGCTCCAGCTCTTATTCTCATAACTTTTTACTAAAACAGACATTGCACTCAAGACCGTTTGCTTTACAATACAGGTTTTTAATAATATACTTTATGAACCTCAAATGTGGGGTGGAAAAGATGTGGATAGATCTTGAACGAGCACTCTGTCCGTAACAGTTGTCAGTTTTCGTGAGAATCCGTTGCCACTTCTCTGCGTGGGTCAGCGAAGAGCTTTCCCTGATTTTAACTCTCAGCAACTAGCAGCCTTTTTCAATGAGCTCAAGAGGGTTCATCCGACAAGGTATGTAGGTGTTATCAAAATGGCTGTTCTTTTTTCAACTTGATCACCATCATACCCACTATGTTCTGCGGTGCCTCCATTTGTCCGTCTTCAACAGTTTCCTGCTGAGGAGTACATTTCTATTATTCCTGGACGAAGCAACTACTTGCCTAGACTGACTTCACAGCAAAGGATACCCTCGTATAGCAACCGCCGCCATTCGGATGTCTTCTTACACTCGGAAAATCTTCGTAATGTGAGCTCCCATCATTACCAGTTCAGCACAAAATCCACTTGTGGAAGGACACACGTGCATCTGCTACACCACTTGAATAATTTAATCCTATATTTATACCTCACATTCCGCGGACGTAGGAGGGAATCGAATTTTCAAGAGGAAGTTTTCAATGAACATATCTTAGACAGCTCAAGATATTCTGTTGCTAGTTCAAAAAGTGTACTAATCTTGTGTAACCTATCGCATCTTTACGCGTTATATCTTCGAAGAAATGAATGCAGCGTGAAACGAAGTCTTTTCAAATCTGTCTCTTTCCAATGTTTTGGATATGAGCTATTGTACAGGTAGTCGTCAATTTTTATTTACTGCCTGCTAATTTTTTCAGTGGCAGGGTATTAAGCAAGGCATAACCATAATGATTTCCCCAGACCAATCCCGTCGACGGCTGATTGCTGATAGCACCGATAGGTCAATAACACAGCTGAGAGAAAGGCGAAACGAAAAACGCACTTGGTGTGGTGATGAACGCGTTAGTCCCCGGAAAGGCTAATTACGTGTTTGGTCCCCACCACAGACACCAGCGGTCCGGAGTTTTGCAAATATCTCAGCATCATTATGGTTATTGTACACGATCTGCAATAATCTCTCAACCGTAGCAGTCTAACGATTCTCATTTGAAGGCAAAGATCGATGAACTTTTTCGCCTCCCTTAGTTGTCACTTAACACGAATTCGTCACCTTCACATTCAGATCACAAGCATCAACCACAAATAATTCATAGAAACTTGTCGGCTCTCTGCATTCGATTAGAAATCCTTCTCAAAGATTTATGAGGCATCACAGTGCCTCAGCACCCCCGTCCACGTCATAATCTCGTCCTTCGTTGTCGTCTTCCGACCCACTTTTTCTAGACTACTTGATGGAAAGCACCATAAGAGATTTCCCATAAATCCCAACGTCTTCAGTTTTTTTCCTGCTCGTAGCAAATGAGCAGTCAGCCGGAAATAAAGTCCTTTGAATCTTTAGCCAACATGATCACACCCAATAAAACTCAATTTTCAAACCAGCAATTAAATGACTTCTTTCGTCATCGTTATAATGAGTCATAGTTGTACTATGGTACGAGTGGATATAAAAAAAAAGTGTAAAAAATCTATATAATTCCAACGACCGACAATCTATTAACCTCGGTATTGGTCAAATAGCTGTTGTTCATCCTCAGTGGAGGCACATAATAAACACATCTGAAGAGGCGGCACTGCCGAAGGGTTAGTTTTAAGTAAAGAATAAAGTAACACCTCATGTTTACATAATAAGAATATCGCTAATCTGAATGGTACTCAACATGTGTTGCGGAACCGATAACCGACGGTTGGCAGCAAAGTATTTTCATGGTGGGTGACTTTTTTTTTACAATGCACGAAATCTGAAGCTGTTACAAAATCCCACGATCGGCTTTCTATTAACCTCGGCAATGATCAAGTAATTCTTTGTATTCTTGTCGGGGAGGACTTTGAGGTACGTGTCATGATCCTCGTACAGAAGCCGAAAACACATGGGCGGTAAACTCTCGAGGCGTTTTCGATTAATTCCAGAAATCCGAAAATGACCCACAGGGAAGAATGCCTCATTATCATGCCTGAAGCTGACCAGTATATAAGCCTGTTATTCTGATGGAAGAGGCACATTGCATTTCCATGTGAATGGAAGCCTTATAGAAAGCGATGAATGTGCAAAACTGTGTTCTATGTGATTGAAATCCTGGTAAATTCTCTGTTTGGTTATGGAGGTGTTTGGGCGAATAGATTTCTGTCAACTTGACGTTTCCAGGCTCTAAGGAAGGCGAAGTCCGCCGAAACGTCAGCTTATTCGTGAATCATCTGTATCACTTGTAGTCCCGTTGATCGTCGAGTGACTCGAGCGGGCGCCAGTAAATCCTCCATTTCTCCCTGTCGCGTGCAAGAGTTTCCCAGTGGGTTCTGTTCGCTCTAGAGACTCGCCGAGCATCATATCTTTCTTCTAGGCTTTTCGTGAAGAACTCTGACCATCGGGTCGGTGGTCTTCCTGCAGTACGTTTGACATCCCGAGGAATCCAGTCACTAACAGCCCTTGTCCATCGGTTATCATTCATACGCATTACGTGTCCGGCCCACCTTATCTTCGCCTGTTTGGCGTATAGAACGGCATCTTCGATTTTCGATCGTCGACGTAGATCGGAGCTTCGGATCCCATCCCTTACTTGTGCGAAACGGAACACTCCTAGCATCGTCCTTTCGACTGCGCGTTCGATAACGCTGAGTGATCTTTCATCTTGCTTACGCAGCGACCATTTTTCTGACGCATACATTAGGGCAGGAAGAACCGTTCAGTCGAAAAGGTGGGCACGGAGTCGGGTGTTCTTTGTTCTCTTCACTACATCTTCGATGCTCTTGAAAGCTCCCCAAGCCGCTCGTTTCCTTCTGCTCAGCTCTGGAGCTAAGTCGTTCATCATATTGATTTCCCGACCTAGATAGACATAACTGGAGCATTCGGAGATATTGGTTTCGTTGAGCGTGAATGGGGCAAACAAAACCAATCCGTTCTTCATGAACATCGTTTTCTTGAGATTTAGTCGATGACCAATCTTTCCACACGCTTTGTCAAAGTCCGTAAGCATACGTTCCGCTTGGGTAATGTCTGGTGTTATAAGAACGACATCACCAGCAAAGCGAAGGTGATGTATCTGCCGACCATCGATTTTCACTCCCATATTATCCCATTCCAATGTTCGCATGACGTTCTGGAGGGTGGCGGTAGATAATTTTGGCGAGATTATATCGCCCTGCCTAACTCCTCTCTTGACGTCAACGTTAATATCGTTGCAGAATGGTGAAGTCTCGGTTGTGAAATTTTTGTACAGCTCACGAAGAATCTTTACGTACTGAGTAGGGACTCCTTGACTACCAAGGGCTTCCATGACTACTTCTATCTCAATTGAATAATTGGGTATCCAAAATGTAAAGGACAAAACAGACTTTTGACGATCATAAAATTAAGTCGTAAGAATGGAACCTAACTGAAACTTGCAATTTAACCACTTTGGAAGATATTCTTTTTTACATAACCCGACCTCGTATGCTGAGTGAATCCCAGCATCTTTCTCATACGATTTTTATCTTTGCATACATCATTCACGAACATCTTCGAATTTGCATGTTTTGCTGCTTCTTGAGGATTTCGATCTTTCTCAAGAACGACGTTGAATTTCGCTCGAGTAGGTTTTAAGCCAAGTACTCACCGTTCTACAAGCTTAATTTGTTGAAACCATTCTTTCTTCACGTAATCACTGCAAACTGGTAATAGTACCCAGGATCGACTTTCTATTAACCTCGGCATTGAATTACGAATTCGTCGTTTTCTCTCTCAACAATCGCAAGGTTGTTAAACAGTGTTCGTTTGCTTCCATACATCAAGTTCACCCGGGAGAAACCGAAGGACGACTGGCTCCCGTTTCTAAACGTTCAAATTAACTCGTCAGGTAGCGGTTACATGACAAAGTGGTACCGAAAACCAAGTAACAAAAACATCCTGGTTCACTCCCTCTCTTCCCATCCATTACACACAAAAAGGGCGTTTGTGAGAAACATGTTTCGAACAGCCACCTCCGTGTGCACAAGTACACTTAGAACACTAGCACACTTGTCAAACTCATTATGTTGTAACCGTTATATCACTCACACAGAAATTCAGCAATTCTTAAGTACAACAAATAGACACTATCAACACTAGAAAGAGTGGGTAGAGCAGTGGTAGTGATCTCATCCAATACGCAGATGGCCCACCATCCACGTATTAGGTTGACTTCCTGAACCCACTGAACCTTCCAACCTTCCATGGTCGGTAATTTAGTGCACCTTTTATCTGCGACAACCTCGCTTTCTTTAATCCACCAGTGAGAACGTCCTAGCACAGCTATCTCAAGATTCCAGAAAGAATGTTTTTGACCACGACTATTTGATGACATTCGTGACGACAAGAAAAAATCCAAGCTAGCAGCCGAGCTGACACGCAAAAAATGTTCCGAGACCATCGTGAGTGCCGAGTGCGAAGAAACGAATCGAAAGCAAGAAGTGCTGGAAACCGTACAATGTAATCCAAGCGATGTCGCGATATGTGATAATAACAGTAAAAATAAAATAGGAACCAAAATGAAAAAATACAGCCACAACAGTGCTGCGATATTTGCAAAACTCCGGGTGGAAGGTATCTGCTGTGGGCATTCAGCCCTACTGTGAAAAAATTATTGTAGGCAGCAAATAAATTGTTAGCATTGTGTTTTCGAGCACAGCTTCAGGTTAACTGGCTTCACTGTCGATTTGGGCCCTCCAGATCAATTCCGTTGAAGAGTGATGGCTGACGGTAGAGATCTATAGAACTAACTTAGAGACAGGCAAAACGAAGGACCCACATGGTGTGATGGTGAACGCGTTAGTCCTCGGAAAGGGTAATGGCGTGCTCGGTCCCACATCGCAGACACCAGCCGTCCGGAGTTTTGCAAATATCTCAGAACGTTTGTGGTTATATTTCACATGATACCCTGCCGTGAAAAATTGTAGTAGGCAGCAAATATAAAGGTAAAATTGAAGTAATACAGTAATTGCAGGTAACAGCAAAAACTCTGTTATACATTTAAGAAAGTTTATTCAAATAACGACATTAGTGCTCTGAACACTCTTCACTAAAAAATCTTCATAGCGTTTAAAGATTAATAATATTCTCTAATAGTTAACACAAAAAGACGTTAAATACATTAATGAATGGAAGAGAACAATCATCGCGGACCAAGTTGACAATGAAATGGAAACGCCATGGAAATGACAAGGAGATGTCGTATATCATTCTTTAAAGTGCTTGTCCGGACACACAACACGAGTCAAACACACGGACCTAAGTGGTCACAATGATAAGGTTTTGATGTATTTCGCTCCCATGTCTGATTTGAGAACAGGGAATCTGAAAAACCAGACGAAATAATTTACGTTTAGTTGGAAGGACATCATTTCGTTCTTCCAAAGAAATCACCGTGAAACAGAGAGATCTTCCGCGGAGTCACGACGTCTTCTTGCTCCAACGCAGGCCGAAATGGTAAGAACAGTCAAAGATAACATCATTATGAATAACCCGAAAAGGTACACCGTCGGTTGAAGACAAAGTTCTAAAAGCTTAAAGCTACACTAAAAGCGCAAAAGCCAACCTGAAATTCCAAGCTGAAGAACCATTTTTATAGTGTGACGTAACATGCTATTAAACGTAAAAAAGTAGGGTAATGATTGTAGATACGAAGATATAAAGAACAAAAGGTGCTTTGATAATCTGATAGCTCCACTTTTCGTCAGTATCTAAGACACTCTCATTCAACGGTACCGCAGACTGCGTGTGACCTATTCACTCTGCGTTAACACAATACGAAGATATAAAGAACAAAAGGTGCTTTGATAATCTGATAGCTCCACTTTTCGTCAGTATCTAAGACACTAGTTTTTTTCTCATTCAACGGTACCGCAGACTGCATGTGACCTATTCACTCTGCGTTAACACGTGCTGTTTGGTGTGCTCGGAGCGAGGAGCATGTGTGTATTACAGCTCATTCATAACCACTGCGCTACCCACGTCTCCAGGATTTTGAATAATGCGCTAAATTATCGGTTGGAGAATTCACGAAATGCTTAACTAAGTAACGAAGCGATCGAATAGATGAGCATGGGAGAGCTACGTCCAACACCAATGGTTGATGACTTTTTCGATGCCTTAAAACGCCCCGACCTGTTTTGCTACATTCCGTTTCTCACTCAGTTACTCCTAAAAGAGGTTAGCTGTGGCCAATAAACACCCTAAGCACGAAAGTCTTTTCCACAATCCATTATTTATCCACCTCGATTCGTTGATAGTCACGCAAGGGGCATTTCATGAACATTGCTCTCCTAGATCTACATACATGCTTATCGTTTTCCTATTTTGTAGAACTTTTCGAGCATAATCTTTGTTTACATAGTACTTTTCAAGAAAGAATCTGTGGCTGTAAACAGTTTGGTGGGGTTGCGATGTAGAACTCCCTTTGCCAGAGAGATGGCAAAGTAATGATAGATTTCAGATTGATTTGGGGAGCCCAAATTGGCAATGAACCCAGTTAAGCTGAGGCAGTATGCAAATACGTTGATGATGCCAAGTAGGCTTAAACAACAATGCGGACTCCTTTCCCTACCTTTTGCTCCTACAATCCAACAAAACGGCAACAGCTCACTGGAAGCACTTTCAAAGAAATCTGCTATTCTTTGCTCTTTTTTTATCAATGCTGAAAAGCCGACCCACCTGGGAACGCCCTGTCGTCTTGGAAACCGTCGGAGTGTCCTGTTCTTACAATTAGTCGATGGCAAACTCGAATAGCAGGTCTTTCGAATAACGAGCGGATTGGTCTTTCTTTGCTTGGTGGGCAGGACAGCTAAATAGTAACAATGATCACATGAACACACCGCAGTTGATAGAAAATGCAAACCACACAAATATAAATACAGTGGCAATCGCCAGAACCACAGAACATATGGAACATGATAACCAACGTTAACTTCAGGACAAGTTTTGTCAGGACAAACGTCCAGCATACATACGACATCGATTTGTTCGCTTCCATCGATACGAAAAGCAGAAAGAGATGACTCCCAACCTCTCGTACCCAATTCCATCGGTGTCATCAGTGAAGGCAAAAGTGCACACCTGTAATGTGATAAACAGGGAATGAAACTCAACTTAATAAACAACTTAGAAGCATCAAAAATAACTCCTTCAAGAAATACGTAAGAGATTTCTAGCACTGTTTGGACTCATGAATTTTGGACTTTTTTATTCTAATTAGTTTGGGTCACGTTCGATAAATAACTAGTACATTTTTTAAATTTTGTGATGACATTATGATGTCTCAATCAAGTTTGTGAAGATAAAATGGTATGCGCTATGCATTCGACCTCATTAAGCATCGTTTGGAAATGGTTGGATGCATATCTGGCCTTTACAACGACTCGCGGTGTCCTACCGATATATGGAGCCAGTGCTGCTATTCTCCCAGACAAGTCTGGTACCAATTTGCCGATCCCGGAGGGATGGAAGACTTGGTGGGCTATGGGCGCGGGTATCGATTCCACATGCGTGTTGCAGGGCGCCTCCGACTACTACGCCACACGCGTCCATCAAGTTTGTATCAAACATAAATTAATAAAAAACTTTAAGCAAACAAAAGAAGTTGTACGAACCCATCAACTATTAGCGAGACGGAAGTTGGCGGTCCTGTGCCACCCACTCGATGTGCAGTACACGCCGTTATATGAAGTCGATCAGCTAAAACACATGTATTCAAAACCGAAGCACGGATTAATTTTTGGAGTAGTCTCTTTTTTTTACCGTTTTCTTCCCTCATTTCACTTACACTTTCTGGTATGTCTATTTTTCCTTCCTTCGGACGCTTAAAGTCTTCAGCGTCTCTGGAATACATCACTGGATGTTGATTTTTTTATATATGCCGGTGATTTATCTCCTAACACGGTCATCTCCTCAAGACTGGGGAGGGGCTCGTTATTTTCGCCTGGTTGCGCTGCTGAGAGTAAACTGTTACTAAGAATTGCCCCTGTCCTGGAAAAAGCTCTGTTGAAAGACTTTTGCGAAAGGGACCGGTCAGGCACAAGTTTTTTTTGGCATACCAAAGTAAAATCTTGTCAAATCATCCAGGTATGCAAGATAAATGAAAAATTCGCTGACAATGTTTTAGCTTTTATTTCCTGCCTACTACAATTTTCACGGCAGGTTGTAAGCGAAATACAAGGTTATATGTAAGCGGTTATAAGGCCGTTATATGAAGTCGATCAGCTAAAACACATGTATTCAAAACCGAAGCACGGATTAATTTTTGGAGTAGTCTCTTTTTTTTACCGTTTTCTTCCCTCATTTCACTTACACTTTCTGGTATGTCTATTTTTCCTTCCTTCGGACGCTTAAAGTCTTCAGCGTCTCTGGAATACATCACTGGATGTTGAATTACTTACTATATATGCCGGTGATTTATCTCCTAACACGGTCATCTCCTCAAGACTGGGGAGGGGCTCGTTATTTTCGCCTGGTTGCGCTGCTGAGAGTAAACTGTTACTAAGAATTGCCCCTGTCCTGGAAAAAGCTCTGTTGAAAGACTTTTGCGAAAGGGACCGGTCAGGCACAAGTTTTTTTTGGCATACCAAAGTAAAATCTTGTCAAATCATCCAGGTATGCAAGATAAATGAAAAATTCGCTGACAATGTTTTAGCTTTTATTTTCTGCCTACTACAACTTTCACGGCAGGTTATAAGCGAAATACAAGGTTATATGTAAGCGGCTATAAGCGGGTTCAATGCTGATGTGGGCTCCCCAGATCAATCCCGTTGACGGGTGTTTGCTGACGACAAAAAGATCGATAGAACTAGCTGAGAGACGGGTAAAACGAAGGGCACGCATGTGTGGTGGTGAACGCGTTACTCCCCGGAAACGACAATAGCGCGTTCGTTCCTCACCATAGACACCTGTAGTCCAAAGTTTTGCAAATATCTCAGCAACGTTGTGGTTTTAATTCGTTGACAGTTGCACGGCTGATTCATCGTAAGGATGTTCCTTTAAAGCATTCACATTCAAGTATTGTACCTAACAATCAGTAACAATAGTTGAATAGAAAACGAAAGAATGTCTGAAACACAGACAGTATGAGGAGTGGATGTGCTCACGGCGTTTCTGAAGATCCATAATAAACAAAGTTCAAAACTAAGATCATAGTTGCTAATCTTTTGTTTACCGCCTAATGCAATTTTTTACGGCAGGGTATTATGTGTGGTACAACCATAATGTTGCTGATGTATTTGCAAAAGTCCAGACCGCAGATGTCTGCGGTGTGGAACGAACGCGCTATTACCCCTTCCGAGGGTTAACGCGTTCACCAACACACCGTGCGGGTCCTTTGTTTTGCGTGCCACTCAGTTAGTTGTCTATTTTTTAAGATCATAGTTGAAAAGAGAGCGTGTGGTGCAGTGGTTAGAAGCGACGTGGAATATACATGGGATTGATCTCGCACCTCAGGTTCACAAAGGCTTCTATCCCCTCTGGATCCGAATTGGTACCAGACTTGTCTAAGAGGATATCAACACCGAATCGAGACATTGTTAAGGCACCGCGAGTCATTTGTATAGGCCACATATACATTCAATCACCTCCAACGATACTTGAAGTCGAATGCATGGCGCATCCCTCAGGGATTGATCAACACCGAGAGCTTTATCCTTTTATTTTTTTTTATCATAATTGAAAAAACAACATGGAGAACTCGGAATAATGTCAATGGAAAATATAGGAGAAAGGGTCTCTGTGCTTTGAGAGAAGAGACTGTGAGTTTCAAGGATAAATTCTTGAAAACAGCTCATCTTTATGTAGCTAAATGCACTCACGCGAAATATCACTTTCGACACGAACAACAAGGATTTCTCCGATGAAAACACTATTGACAGGAATCCCTTTTTTCAGGATTTGCAAAGAGATATGATCACGAGAGTCGTGCGACGAGATTTTCACTGGTGAGGCTCCTCTAAATCTTAAAAAAATTGTAATCCATTGTATATGGGTTGGATGTTCAGATTTTCAGCGGTTTTGTAGTTGAAATCCATCGTCCTGTATCGTAATTCCAGTGGTTCTGAATATGTCGTAACTGCATGACAGTTCACTCTTTGACGCCTCTTCTATCATTCCATACAACTTCTTCGTGTAGAATTATTCATATCTACTATTTTGTTAGTTGCCTATATCTGAAAGACGTGAAGGGCCCGTGTGGCTCAATGATCGGAAGCGCTCTGCCTTACACATGGGATCGATTCTAGCGTCCCTGGCCCATCAAACCTCCCATGCCTCCGGATTCGGCAAATTCCAACCAGACGTGTCTGAGAGGATAGTAGCACTGACCCTGAGACCTCTAGGCCTCTGAGAGTAATTTTAAAGGTTAGATATGCATTCAGTCACCTCTGAGGATGCTTAATAAAGTTGAATGCGTGATGCATCTCTGAGGGATTGATCAACGCCGAGGGTATTATCCTTTTTTTATATGAAAGGCGAGATACGCAAAGGCAAAAATTAACTCACCCAAACACGCTTCCTTGCCAAGTCCCACTGATTGAAGGTACGGTATAATTGCAAGTGACATGGAAGAATAGATCATCTTTAGTGGTAACGTCATAAGGAAGAATTCGGTCATTTGACATCACTATGACGATTGAGGCAATTTTATCCTCAAAGTGAAAGGAATTCAAAGAATGTGCAAGTGCCTTTGGTCCAAATAAAACGGCCTTCAGATTCGTTTATGTTCCAGAAACAAGTCATCAAATCGAAGTATCAATTCGAAATGGAAAGGAATACCAGAACGTACTATCTCTACTGCGTTGCACCATGTGTTATATCGCGGTCGTGGAATAAAAATCGAGAATTCACTCGAAGACCGAACAAATAGGCGGCACTGTTCAAACCGCTCGGCAGCGTAAATCACACCCGTGTAGTTCTGAAAATAGTCAAATTATGGGAACAAGGAAAAGATGGCGTTGCACATTTCACTAAGCAAACAACAGCCAATTCTATATTTTTTTCAGCTCATCGTCGAATCAGAACAATGGCCGATTCCATACATTTGGCGTATGGAGTCAGAATTAGCGGAATCCATTCGCAAAATATGACTTTCGAAAAGTGTACTTACTTATATACTTAGATGGCCCGCCTTCACTGGTCGTGCAGGCCTCAGCAAAAGTTTCATTTTCCGGAGATTTGCTGGTTTAGCCATAATGGTTCTCTGGAATGCCGAGGTCAGCTTGGTTAAAGTCCGCTCCAAGTCGTCACCACCACAAGTCAGCCCTCATGGATCAGAGGGAGATTTGCCACCATGCGGCTAGTTTGGTAGCAAGACGGTAGTGGATTTTGGTTGGCTTGCTCTTAGCTGAGCTTTCTGATGGAAACGTCGGACCTCTTCTCAGCTTGGGAGACCATGCCAGAGGGGAGGAGAGAGGGTGGGGATGTAGTCCCCCACCTTACCTCGCAGCCCGACACCCAGGAACACCTTCCAGCCACGATGAGGTGGTTAACCGTTGGGAGGTTCGAAGAACATGAAAGTGAAGAAAACAATCAAATGAGAAGAAGTGATGGGATCTGCACAATGTGTGATGGGAAAAATGTGTAGTTCAAAAGCATGTCAGAAACTTAGAAATTCAAGGTGAGATGTATGAGTAGAAAAAAAGAACATCGAAGCTTATACACTTTGAATAGGAGATAAGAAACTAGAGCTGTAAATGACATACTATCCTGAGTAAATTTAAAAATAAAGGAAACTCAGGAAAGAAGGTCATAGTACCTCATATTTGTGATTGAGTAGAAATGAGACGTTTATTCCTGTGGTGTGACACTCAGCCTGCACATTAATTGCTTCAGAAGGAACAAAGCCGAGCTGTTTGGATGTAGATGCCAGATGAGCAGTGGTTTCAAGGTCAAACTGATGTAATTCTGGACCGAACCCAGAAATATTATTCCTGGGAAACATGATTTCATAAAAGTAAAGACAGACACATTTAGAAAGGTATTTTCAAAGTTCTCACAAAACATTCAGCTTCCTGGCTCCGTTCAACTCTTCAGCTACTGCTAGTGTTAAAGACGATTCGGGAAGTCTATTCTGGTAAGGAACATCGGCTAAACAACGATAAAATTACACGCGACCAATTACTTGTTCAGACAACAATTCACTCATATTAAACGGAGCGTATTTGGATATGTGGCCAAGCGAGTTGTACATGTTCTACATATCATGGAGAAACCAAGCAGCTGCATAATTATTAGTACATACCCCGTTTTGATCCATCTGCGTCCATCGTCGAGACCAGTGGGATGCTTGCAAGTGTATGTAAATGGTTATCACGTGCATCATTAGTCGGAGGTGAAGTGCTAATTTCGGCAACTGCACCATCGGTAGGGTTCAGATTCCTTTGTTGTCCCACAAAGCGGCAGCCTAGTGTGGGAAATAAATCCTACTTCTGCTTCAAAGTATTGTAAGCTAAGTGAATTCAAATTGCAATTTTCAATACTTTACTATTCATATGCCTCAAGTCGCCAGTGGCTTTAGATATTCTATCTTGGCGAGAAAGCACGATATGAAACTAATGTGGCTAAGGATCACAAAGACCATAAATCTTAGGTTAAATAACCATTTTCTAGTGGCTTTTATAATAGTCTTCTACTTTCGAACACTGGCTCATCCGGCGCTGACAATCTTACTACCAATGTCTATTTGTACGAACTGCCGTTGTTGAGCTGACGCGAGGTTAGTGTCAGTTGTTGCTGTTGCTGTTGTGATTGTTGCCCACTTCAAATCCTGGAAAGGTCAAATAAACCAAACATTTTCATAACCCTCAATAAAAAATA
The DNA here is from genome assembly GCA_009735665.1 of Angiostrongylus cantonensis. Classification (NCBI taxonomy): domain Eukaryota; kingdom Metazoa; phylum Nematoda; class Chromadorea; order Rhabditida; family Metastrongylidae; genus Angiostrongylus; species Angiostrongylus cantonensis. The sequence continues at coordinate 2,295,281 of MQTX01000041.1, read as the reverse complement.
ACCTCAGCAGATGAAACGTATTGTGTAGTTTTTCATCAACATAATAAGCAGCTTCTTTTAAACACTCACCGTTCTACTGTTGTAAACCGACATTCATTTTACTTTGGTATAAACGATCAATGTACGCTATTTCATTTCTAAGCTAAAACGAAGTTGTTGCTAGGCATTTGTTCGGCTAGTGTTTCGCTGCCTTCGTCTTTATCAGCGCCCATGATCCAAGTAGACGGTACTCCTTTTGGAGTTATATTGTGAACGAACAGTCGGCGTACACAACATTCACCCGAAGGGACCCGAAAGAAACCGAAGGGAAATTGGCTTTCACATCTGAACGTTCGCATTAAGCTATCCGCAAATGCCTACATCACCAAGTGGTGCCGAAAGCTAAGTATGTAAAATATACTGCCCTTCACTACCTTTCTTCTCATCCCTCACACAATGAATTGCGCTTGTAAGAAATATATTTCGAACAGCCGCCATTGTGTGCAGCATAGGAAGAGGGCAGAAGAAGGAATCCCTGAAATTGACGCCGCAAGCAGCCATTTCCAATGGCTACGAAGCTGTAGGTCTTCTGGATAGGTGGAAAGGAGAAACCACGCTTCCTAAACGATAATTCTAGCGAGAGTAAAGTCTCGTTTATCCTGCCCTTTATATCCAACGAAATAAGTGTTACTGTAAAAGTCGCTTAAGAAGCGTCGGTCTCTCGGTAACAGTGATTGAAATTCCATCGAACACTCAAATATTCTAGCTGGTTCCCAACCTCCTTCATGGCAGTCTATGCATGGCGCAAAACTGCATATGCCTTGATGATAGAGGCGGTGATTGTATGAATTCGGGTATGGTTTATCTGATCTCTTGCAAATCGTGCGGAGGCGAATGCGTTGGCGAAAGGGGTACACCCTGCTTCTGTGTAAAAGAACTCCTAGTCGGTAAACTTGAAGTGAAACCAAATGCTCTATTGGATGGGAGATAGAGGAAATAGAGACACAAAGGAGAAGATTTTGAAGTAAAAGTGTCCTTACAAAAAAATCTAACACATCAGCGACCAAGGCCACTTGAAGCGTTTTGGATTAAATCCAAAAGCTCAAAAGTGAACTGCGAGGAGTGTTTTTGATGACGCCAATATCACAGGCTGTTTTTCCAGCTGAACCAAGTAGCGGTTGGTCACCACGAAATAAATGGAAGACTTACAAAGACCAAAACAATAAGTGTTTAAAACAAGCTGTTTATTATGCAAATTAAAATCTGCGAACTACGTTTTGTCTACTGAGGCTATGAAAGTGTTTGGATGAGTAGATTGCATGTCAATTTGACCTCTCCAGGCTCTGAAAAAGGCGAAGTCGAAGAAATGTCAATTACTGTGTATTAAAAATGCTGTAATAACAACCTCGTGTGAGCTCATCAGGAAAACCAGTGGAAGCCCGTTTTATCAACTGTCAATCACCAACTTGCACAGCTGATGAGAGCGAACTGTACCCGTTCTACAACGAATTAGAAGAAGTATTCAGCAGCGAGAGCTCCTTCTAAGGATTTCTGGTGGGAGACTTCAATGACAGATTAGAAACGGACAACGGAAATGAATACAGGGTAGGGATGTTCGGAACGGGAAAATGAAATGAGAATTGAAACCTTGTTGTAGGACTCCTGTCCACAGTATGCTTTTTCCATGAAAATTCATTTTTCGAGAACAGCGAAAGGTAAAACCTCCTTCGGGTAAGAAAGAGCGCTAGACAGCGTCAAAACGAATGCTACCCTAATAGCGCTCGTCGATCAAGAGGTGAATCCGTCCTATATACGCAAGCCGGCAGAGTGTTATTGGAATAGTAACTGAAATATAAATCTTTTTACACTGGCCGCTCTCTATACCCATAGAAAGAAGGGTTTAACAAGGTATCACAATACCTGTTTGCTGCCGCACTGCAGTGGATAGTGAGGTCACTCGATTAGAAAAAGAAGGGCACATGGATTAATGGAAAGTTCCTATCAAATCTACGTTTCAAGGCTGATATCGTCATCTTTTTGGGGAATATCACTGAAGCAAAGACGATGCTCAACGGAGCGGAAAAGAAGATAAGACTGCGCACAGATCAAACAGAAACACAGTTTATGAAAAAGTGGTGCGCTGAATGGTTCTCCAATCACAGAAACCACCTCGTACGTGTGGAGCGCATGTAGCCCAGTGGTCGGAGGCGCCCCAGGCTCACCAAGCCTTCCACCCCTCCGGAGTTAGCAAATTGGTACCAGACCTGCGGGTGGATAGCAGCAGCACAGGCTCGATACATCGGTAGGCCATCGCGAGTCATTGTGAAAGCCAGATATGCAATCTATCACTTCTAATCTAACGATGCCTAATGAAGTCAAATTCACTTCGAGTTCATTCGAAAGGAAGAACAAGAATGAGAAATTAGATAGACGAAAGAGAACAGCCGCATTCAAGCCCTCAAAGAACCGCCAACGATCAACTAACGGATCGAAAATTCCGCGCTTTCCTTGTCGATTAAACAGACTTCCCAGCGTTCTGTTATGCAGCATGCCTCAACTAAGGCAAAAATATGGGGCACCACCAAAAGAGAGCCTGAACGATGTTTCCTGAGGTATAAGGAGCACTTACACCGCCCAGCCCGAATGAGTAGCTCAGACCTTCAAAAGCAATCCCATTTTTGGGATCCAGGAAAAGACACATCAATCGTGAACTACAGGTGGAGCGGTCATATAATAAGAAAAACAGATGATAGATGGTAGAAACGAAAAGTGGAGTTGACTCTTTGAGAATGGAGACGCTTTCTTAGAAGTCCCTCTAAACAGTAAACGAACTTGTTCTTGGCTTTTTGGCCAAGGAGCTAAAAACCATCTGAATTCGAACACGGGAGCGATTTCAGGACTGCGGAATGGACCTCCTGAACGTCACTGTGTTCGAGGAATCGCACTGCCTATGAAGACGAGCCTTTCACGTTAAGGTAAAACAGTAGGTAAAAATTCAAACAAAATTTTAATAAGAATTAGCATCACAATTGCGTTATGAGTCAGAAATCAACGCACCCGTTCTTTCATAGCGACAATAAACATAAAGATCGAATAGGTGGCTTCTCTGGGTGATTTTTTCGTAGTTTTCCCTATTGTTCACAATAGAGGAAGAGACGATGCATTCGTGTTTCTCCTTCGAGTAGGAAAAGGTGTGACACAGGAACGATGTCGCATTTCGGCACAATAACCTGCACAAATTTATTTGAAGAAAATTTCAACGTGGAATAACCCTTCAGTTAACTTCACTGGAACATTTCTCCACCCTAAGTGAAATCGGCGAACTTTTTTTCACATACATGGTATGAGTGTTACCAATTTCCTGATCCCTTTGGTCGATGAGCGCAAATTTGTTTCATGCATGCGTTTCGACATTGTTAAACGCTTCATCACAGTCGACTAAACTCAGGACTAAGGGCAGGTGGTATTCCGACAAACATCAGTGACTGGACACAGTTCTGCGTGATAGGATTATCTTCATGAAGAGATTGCAAGGTAGCACATATCGCAACTCAAACTTCAGAAGGAAGCATTCCAGGTGATTTTTGGGGTCTGCAACGGAGATTGTTGGACGCAAAAGGTTGGTTTAGAACTTATCTATCATTAAGTGCACGTCATGGTCATAAGTTTTACTGATCCCATATTCGTTTATATGGGTTAACAGCAGAATATTGTACTTGCGCAAGCCCCGACGAGATTTTTTAGACTGTTTCTTTTTCGTGCTACTTCTAACGATTTCTCCCCAAGCCTGATTTAGATCATTCTGCAAAGCTCTTTTACAGCTGACATTTATTACCAGCCGTGTTAAGCGTACCCAAGATCGACTTTCTATCAACCTCGGCATTGAATTATGAATTCGTCGCTTTTTCTCTCAGCAATCGCGAATTTGTTAAACAGTATTCTGCTTAAGAACGTCGCGATTGCTGAGAGAGAAAGCGACGAATTCATTATGTATACATTATTGATTTATGAATTAAGCAATATATGGCCCTTTAAAAAACAAACTAGCCAGCATTTTTCCAAACTGATGGTCTGTAGATGCTGAATACTACGATATTCCTGGCGTAGTGTTCTATTTGTTTCGAGTAGCTGGAATATCTCGTGGGGAGGTGAATCTGTGTGCGTCTTGACATCATGAATTTCTGGCAAACAGGCAGGTTCGAAGTAGTCAAAGGTCTTGCTCTCAACTAAAAAACTGTGTTACTCAAAGATAGTTCTTCAAAACGGTTTTAAAAATTTTAGCATAACATCATCTTGCTGATAATTCATAACGAATACGGTACGACAGTCACGACCATCGCCACAACTTGAAGAGATGTTATTGTCATTTTAACTGAGATAATTATCACTAAAACGAGCTCGAAAAAAGCGAGATATTTAACCCAGTTTTTCGTCGATGCACAAAAGTACTAAATACATAAGCCTAGGAAAGGTTCATAGACAAAACATTTAGAATAGGCAAGAAGTGACGGCTTTCACTGCAACTTCAGATCAATTGGGTTCAATGCCGATTTTGCACTCCAAACCATTGTCATTGACGGATGGTTGCTGATTGCACCATTATCATCTGTATCACTGTCACTGTGGTTGTCATGTTGATTGTCGTGTAACTCTAGTGGGTGCCAGTAAACCCTTCATTTCTCCCAGTCAAGTGCAAGAGTAGCCCACTTTGCACAATGTTCGCTTTGAAAATTCCTTGAGTATCATATTTTCTTTCGGAGTTTTCGTCAAGAACTCTGACCAGCAGAACGGTTGTTTTACTGCAGTTCGTTTAACGTCCGAGGAATTCAGTCACTAATAGCTCCTGTCCATCGGTTGTTGTTCATGCAAACTAGGAGTCTTTAATTTTTGATCGTCGGCGTAGATCAGTGCTGCGGATTTCTGGTCTCACTTGCGTGATGCGAAGTACTTTGAGCACCGTCCTTTCGACTGCGCGCTCTGTAACTCTGAATGATCTTTCGTCCTTCTTAAGTAGCCAACAAGTTCCTGACGCATGCGTTAACAAAGGGACAATCGTGGAGTAGAAGAAGTGGGCACAGAATCGGCGTTCGTTGTTCTCTTCGTTACATCTCCGATACTCTCGAATGGTTGCCAAGCCGCTTGTTTCCTTCTGCTGAACTCTGGAGCTGAGTCCTTCATTATGTGGATTTCCCGAAGTAGGTAGATGTAAGTGAAGCATTCGGAGATATTCATTCCGCTGGACATGAATGGGCAAAGTAACCAATCCGTTCCTCATAAACATTGTTTTTGCAAGAGTTACTCGAAGACGAATCTTTTCACAGCGTTATTAAAGTAGGCAAACATTCCAGTTCACTGAATAAGAAATTTAATGTGTTTGTGAGGGCTGGCAGAAGGTTCTTCAGGTGTTCAGATCTTATTCTGTTCGAAGCTGGTGTTGTTCGATTTTTCACCAACAAATATTATATTGAATTTCGGAAGGGAGAATCAGTGGTGCGACATATCTTTCCTCTTTTATTTCTTATGAGGGTAGGAGGACGTGGCTATTGAAAAGGTCCAAGTAACAACCGTGAAAGATTTTCTCTATTGCCTTTCCCGACATAGTAACTGAGTAACTGTTCTGTCTGGGCGCCGGAGCGCAATAATATTGGTTTTTTAATTGGCCAAGCTTCATTGGTTTTTTCGAACACTTTCACGAGCCTCTGCATACTCGACCCTAAGTGCTACTGTTCTCTCTTTGAGGTCTTCTTTTATCGCCTGTCTGGAATATTTTGAGAGTTCGGACGTTAGATGGCGGTTGCCTGTTGCTCGTGCGATTCCACATTGGCGTATCAACACCACATATTTCATAACATTAGTTTAAAGATGTCGAATGGGCTGACTGTACTTCTTTTCAATGTTACCAAGAACGGCACAGCCCCAAGAACCGACTAATTAACAGAATAAATCACAGTTTATAGTGGTTTAATTGCTTGCTTTTCCGAATTTAGCGGCCTTTTCTCCTTTTTACGAGAAATTATACCTTGTACGAAGAAAGCGAGTGTTTAATCCCGTGCAGAAGTTTGGGATAACAGGGACATTGGTTGGGCAAAATCTTTGGCTTACTATGTTGTGGTTAATTTTGTTGTGGTACTCTAGATTGAGAGACTTCCACGCGCAGCGTTGAGAGGGGGTTTCTGGAATTACGACTTGTCATGAGTGGTCTTGGTCATCATGATAAACTCAGACGGCTCCATTCACCTCGTTCGTTCCATCCTAATCTATGTATGCTCCATTGCGACCTTCTTCAGATGCTTTTTTGGGTTCAATCTCTGCTTTAATATCTCCAATGATGACCTCAGCAATGCGTGATTTTCTTCGTAGAACTTCTCCAGTTCCATATAGAACCGTTCGATTTCATCTTCGGCCTAGTAGCCTGATGTCGATGTGTGAATGACAAAGATTGTCGAAGCCGGTATTGATCGACATCTGTTTAACCGTAGACGTCCGATTGGGGTTCTTAGTTGTTCGAACGAATCGATGTTCATGGCTAAACTTGTGCTGACGGGCACACTGACGCCGTCGACATATCTAATATCGCGTGTGCGAAGAACAGTACCTCTCTGGTCTTAGACGGCGTTGAATTGGTGGCGTCTTCTCGTCTCAACCAATCCGATGACGTCCTTCTCGTCTGCATGGTCAAGTCCTCCGTCAGATGGAAATGAGAGTGCACTATAAGGGCAGACTATCACTTGGACTTCTGCGTTTAAGCAGGCAAGAATGGTCCTAAGGTTTTAGCAGCTTTTGCGTACTCGTCCTGCTCAACGCTGCCTTATCGGAAAGTCTACCGCTTTTTTGAGGTCACGGGATAGGGCTTGCTTGCCTCTTCTATTTTTGACGAAAAGCTTATTAGTCGGAAGACACTCCTAACTGCCTGCGTGTTTTTCTACGAGAATGGTTGCCTTCGCATGGACTGTTTAACTGTCCATTTCGTTCATCTGCTGTTTGATGGTTCTATTATGTAAATGGTCTACCCTTCTTTCGCTGCTGACGTATGTTCTCTTGTATCCCGAAGAAAGGATAAGCCTCAGAGATCTCACTTGCACATTCCGTCTAGACGATCTGAGTCCCGGTTAAATTCCAGAAGACATAGTTCAACAAGGGCTTTGTGAGTGGTCAACCGATTTTTCGACGTCGTTCAAGTATCAGCCGATGTTTCCGCTGCACAACAGAGCACTGGAAGAACTGTTGAATCGAAAAGTGGGCGCAGAGTTTTGACTCCGTTAGCTGGTCGGTGTCTTTTTTGATAGGCCCGAATGCTGACTATGCTGCTCTGTTTCTTCTGTCTAATTCCTCTGTGTCGCTCTTAATGTACAACAAGTGTTCGAGAAACGCTTATGAAGCGTTTTATGTGATCGAAAACCATCGACTTTGATTTTTTCACCTTTGCTCCATGGGTTTGTCACGAACTGGGTCTCCATCCTATTTGTGTGCAATCTAAACCTTTTTCCCGGCTCGATAAGCCAATTGGAAACCGTCTTTGCTTAAGTGACACTGATCAAAAAATGACGATATCAGCCTTTAAACGAAAATTTCATTGGGATTTTCCATTCTTTGCCCTTTTGTTTACAATCGAAAGAGCTCATTATCCACTACAGTGCGGCAGCAAACAGCTATTGTGTTGCCTTGATAAATTTTTTTCCTATGAGTACAGAGAGCGGTCGATAGAAAAGCTGTATTTTTGCACTGCAGTTCCGATTGCAGTTTGCTAGTGTTCGTATATAGGAGGGGTCCTATTCTTGATCGACGAACGCTGTTAGGCTTGCATTTGTTCCGACGTTATTAAACGCATTCTCGTAATCGGTAAAGGTTGTGACGAGGGGTAGGTGGTATTTCCGACAGATTTCCTTGTCCTGTAATACGGCTTGGATGTTATCCATGCAGCAGAGTGCTTGTCGTAATTCTGCCTGCTGAACTGGTTGTGATTCATCAATGGTTTTCCATATGCGCAAAAAAACAATCTTTGTGAACAACTAGTAGAGTATACTCAAACAAGCATATTAGGTGGGCATCCGCTGATCTGGACTTTCTCGAAGTAAGATGTTATATGGGCTGAGAGAGGTACATATAATTTAGTGACCACCAGTTTTAGGGAAATCGGCAATGATATTTCTGGGTCCAAGAGCTGTACCTCCCCTGACATTTTCTATTACAACTCGGACTTCAGAGGATAGAATCCCGGCCGGAGGCTTATTCACCAGCAAGGAGTTCGAGGCTCGATATGGCGATATGGTGATTGTGAACCTTGAAAGACTGGTATAGAACTTTCTCGTTATCAATTCCATATCATGACGAGATTTTGTAGCACTCCCATCTTCGTCCATAACGGCGGATCAGACAGCGGAGTATTACAGTCGCAGGGATCTCGATGGCACTTCTTCGAACTGGGTTGTTTTTGAACTGCTTGCAATAATTTTTCTGCCTATACCGAGGTAAATCCTTCTTCAAAGATCTTCTACAACTGTCATTTGTTATCAGATCAAGATCTAGTGTGATTCTCTTTTCTGGAAACTCCCTAGTGGCCTTGGAGGTGCATTCTGAACTACTTTTTTGAAGAAGTGAGGAAAGTCCGGCACAACTTTTACGTCTTTCCACAAAAAACATGTAATCCTCAGTAAGGTTCTTTCTGCTGATCGTATTTGAAGAGGAGTTTGCTGAAAATATCCTCGTCATACGAGACTTGTTTCTTTTTTCTTGGACTATAAGTAGAGTTCTTTTCTATCTCATGGCTTAATCAAATCTTCGCATAGAGAATGCGGTGGTCATATCCAGCACTGAATCAAGGTGCCACTGGCGTGTCAAATAAGCACCATTTTCTGCGCGTTCGAAACTAACCGATCTCCACAACAGTCGCTCTATTAGGAAACTCCCATGTCCTTCGACGATTTTCTCCCTTCTCGAAAAATGAATTCCGATGAAGTTCTGAGGATATGAGTCCTAGAAGATCGTTTCCAATCCTAACTCCTTCCTCATTCCGAGTTTCCTTAACCTGTACTGTTTTTCTTTGGCTGTTGCTAATCTGGCTTTGAAGTCTCCACAGAAAGACATCTTGTTGTGAATCACTTTCTCCAACTGGTTGTAGTATGCATCTAGTTCGTTCTCACCAGCCGAACAAGTAGACGGTTAACACTTGATGATAGTGATTTTCTTCTGATGCACAAGTCAAAGAGATGTAGAATGGCTAAGTGCAGTGAAAGGATTTCTCATGAGATGACTTGATGCGAAGTAGAAGGGTGTGCAAAAGGCAACTCCTCCGGCATTTCGTGTTGGAAATTTGCCTGGACGAATAACAAGGGTTTCGTCGTGTAATTGGAGTATGTTGGTCTCCAGCCTTTTGTCTCTTGTAGAATCGTCACATGAAATTTGATGCGACCAGTAGCTTCAAGAAAAGCGTAAAAGTCGGTGGCTTCTGAAAGACTGTTCTGCCGTTATAAGTGAACAACAAGAAGCAATCTCCATGGTGTGTCGTGCGTGCACTCGTTTTCTCAGTTTCCAATGACGTCCTGTGCAAGCCGGAATTTAATCACACCTCACCAGTTGTCCAACCGCATGACGTCGTATACGGGATCGTCCAGTGTGCAAAGTGTTGTGGCTGCAATTTTGGCCACCCCAGGCAGGTGACGCCTTTGTGGAATGGAGGAAAATTTGGCACCATGCTACTAGGTTGATACCAGAAAAGTGGTGACTCCTAGTCTTGGCTTACTTTTCGGAGGGCTTCCGGATGAAAACATCGGACTGGTCAACTTGGGAGGCCCTGCTAGGGAATAAACCCACAGCTGTAAATCGCTGCCCGACGCGCAGAAACAGTTCCTGGCTAAGATGCCCGATAAAGCGTTGGGAGGGATAGCACCATTCCCCAGAGGTTGGGAATTTTGCTCACATCTCAGCATCTTTATGCTTGTGCAGCACTTAGATATTTCCAAGAGAATTTTGTTTTAATTGTTATAGTCTCTCCAGACAAGCAAAAAAGAAAGAGAAAAAAATCACTGCCAGCTTTGCTAGGTTAGCACACGCATCTCTTCACAATCGAACCTTACCGATGGAAGCTCCGAGATCCTGCTTGCTATGAGGCATCAAGAAGCAATGTCGCAATCTGTTGTCATAATTTGCTGATCTGCACTTTTTTCTCCATCTTATGCAAGTGGATAAGCAAGCCTCAACGCTGAAGTCTGTAAAGAAGTACTATGCAAATACTTCGATTTGTCAACTAAACCACCCAAAAGCTGAGAGGAAAACTAAAAAAAAATAACAGAGTCAGCTTAGCCAGAAGATCGGCTTCCTTTAAGCCTCCGCATAATAATTGATATATCTGTTTATACGTTCTATTCTATTCTGTTCTTACAAACTGCCCTTTTTTTAATCGACGCGAGGTTTCTATAGATGTTCCTATTGTTGTTGTTGGCTTTGGTCAGGAGGTGATGCTTCGACACTTCGCCTTTCTCAGAGCTTTGCTGTTGTTGGACCACCCGTGTTTAATTCACGACGGATGACCAACAGCCATTGAACAAAGACAACAGCAACAATGAGAACGTCTATACTAACTTTGAGTCGATTAAAAAAGGGCACGCCGTAAGAACATGTACACAGATATAACTGAGTCTTATTTCGAGCTAATAATAAGTTCAATGGGACCAAAACGAGTGCAGCAAGTTGGAAACAATTTGTCGAAACATGTAAGAATACAGTAATAAAACCGTACTTTTCAGCAATTGAAGTTCGACCACGCTAATTAGTTTTGAAGAGACCATTTTCGTAAAAGTGTACGGTCTTGTGCAGATGCTGTCAGCTTCTGAACAGAATGGTTCGTACACGTCGATGTTATGAGATGAGATAGCACTTTCCGACTCCTCATATGACAAGAAGCACTCATTTGTGGTGTGATCGAACTGAAAACTCTCATCGAAGCGCCAATCTCTTGACACACGTGATTTGTATTAGCCTGTAGTGAATTATCATGTAAGCGAACGTCATAGCTGAGAGCATCACGATTTCAAGAATCTGGGGAGTATTAGCATTTACAAGTTGAATCAAACAGCTCGAAACACACTTGTAATAGCTTTGGTCAGTTGGTGTCTTTGTTTAGTAGAACACCATAATAAGTAATGCGCATGGGATTTTCGGAAAAAAATTATACTTATGTATTCTGAACGGCTTAGGCATCTATTCAATCCCGTATTGAGGACGACCGCTCATTTTTGTACATCTAACCACGGCTCCCGGATACTCGTAGCTGAGAGGTGTTCCAGAAGAAAAAAATTGGATGCCGACCTGTGGTTCATCCCTAAGCATAGTTTCCCAAATTAAGCAGTTCATCATTCACATGCCGAATGTCAGTTAAAAATGAACCATTGTTAAGGTCTAAGGAAGTTTTCCGTAACTACGTTGCCTTCGTGAGCTGGAAAGAGGAGCGCCACACCAAATGTGTGTTGATGTTTGCGTCCGTCGAACAAACATAACACACTGAGCAGCTCTAATGTGTGAATGAGCAATCGAGATTTACTGATGGTAGCTCGACTCGTGCTACTGGATGATTACTGGAAACAAAATGATAAGGTTCTTGTGTAGTATTCAACAGTGTCTTTTACATGATCTGTCTTCATGTCCACACTGTGGATCTCAGCACTCATCACATTTGACTCGTTTCCACGAATTCATTGTCTACGAAGACCTTCCAGCTTCACGTGTAGTTTTCGGCTCCTGCTTCAGGAGTTCTCATTTCATGTCGTTGAATGCTGGTTGAGCAGCTCTTCTTGAAGTCTTGAGATAGCCGAGTTGAAGCGTTCCCAACTGGATTGCGGAGAGTGATTTTTTCCCAGAGAAGGCCGGTACCAATTTCACGACCTCGAGCGACCCCGGATGAGAGTACTGGTTGGGCCGGAGCGGAATCGAGCTACCATCATAGTCGTAATGACGGGCCACAGTCTTGATGAAATGACACTTCAGTGTTAAACAATGGAAGATAAAATTGGCAAATCTTCTTCCTATTACAGAACTTCTACCATCTCTGGCTACAAACAAGTAAAATTCTTAAAGAACTCCTAGGAATTGTGTATACACCTGCAACGATCTGCAGTAAAACATTGTTGTGTTGACGCACTTTTCCATACAATTTCGCAAACTTTGTTCTTCAACTGCTGTGCCGAAAGAAGACTCGTCTGCTCGCCGGATGAGTATAAATTCCACGCGCTCTCCTACTGAACAACGTGCGGATGCTAAAAACAACCACGTTATGAAAGTCAGCGCAGCTCGCCCTAAATTTACCGAGTCGTACGATCTTAAACAAAATAAGACTTACGAGTGACGCAGTTGTTCTCATAGTATGTCAAATTCGAGTCGCTTTCAATGAGTTCTCTATAAGGGCTCTTGAAATAATGACATTTCCTGAAATAATAGAGAGCCTTGACACCTGGAAGCCAGGTTACGCTGACTTTTATCCGGATTTATGGGCGGATAAAGCACCTTGAATTGATATCAACTCTTTTGGGCCGTTTTAATTTTTGCATACGGCTCAAGGATGCAATGAGGAAAACGAAGAACATCCGACACCCTGCCCACGTTTTCAACTAAACGGTACTTCCTGCGTTTACGTACGCGTCAGAAACCTGGTCGCTGCGTAAACAGGATAAAAAATCACTTAGCGTTATTGAAGGTGCAGCTGAAAGGACGATCCTAGGAGTTTCCCATGACACGCAAGTAAGGGAAGGCACCCGAAGCACCAACCTGCGTCAACGATCAAAAAACAAAGATGCCGTTCTGTAAGCCAAGCAGACGAAGATAAGGTAGACCGTACAGGTAATGCATATGAACGACAACCGATGGACAACAACCGTTAGTGACTGGATTCTTCGGGATGTGAAACGCGCTGCAGGAAGATCATCGACCCGCTGGTCAGAGTTCTTCACGAAAAGCCTAGCAGAAAGATATGATGCTGACGAGTTCCTAGAGCAAACAGAACCCACTGGGCTACACTTGCATGCTACAGGGCAAAATGGAAGATTTGCTGGCACCCGCTCGAGTCACTCGACGATTAACGGGACTACAGGTGACATGTGATTCTGCTCTTGTTATCCTTTTTGAATTCAATTGTGAGCATGTTTGACATAGAGCAACGTTCAAAGTGTTAGATCACAGAACATGTTCGCTGGCATTAATATAGCATGTTGAAGCCTCTGGAAACACGCATGATTTCACGGTGGCTACAGAATTAGTACAATTCGTCTTCCATTTGCAGCCAGCAAACAATTGGCGACACTGGTTTACCGATGAAACGGAAGAAATTTATTGTCATCGG
>MQTX01000041.1:2242781-2281937 GCA_009735665.1 Angiostrongylus cantonensis | reverse complement strand
TATTTATATATATATATATAACTATACTGGTATATATGTTTTTATGGTCTACCATCCAACATATCTTTGTCATGGCTGGGAAGTATTTTGCAGCTTATGTTCAGTTCATTTTGGTATTTTTTTATACCCGTCCACATTTGAAAAGACAAATCAGACTCATCAAAGCGATTGGAATTGATTTAATAATGTATCAATGGTAAAAAAAAATCCGATTTATATGCCTCACACAACAGACGATGTCTGTTTTTCGACAAAAGCTCCATACTTCATTAAGTATTGTTGGAAGTGATTGCATATTTATCCTTCACAATGACTCGCGGTGACCTGCCGATGTATGGAGCCAGTGTTGGTATCCTCACACGCAAATCAGGTGCCAATTTGCCGACCTCAGAGGGATGCAAGGCTTAGTAGGCCATTGGCGCGGGTATCGATTCCACCTGTGTGACGCAGCGGCGCCTCCAACCACTGCGCCACACGCACCCTTCCTTTTCGACAACGCTCAATATTTTTCGGATATACTAAGCGCTTCAAAACCTCAAATATCAATAGAACAGACAATGTTTTATCGCCCAAAAGCTGCAGACTTTAAGAATTAGTACCTACCTCAATTAGTTGTGAAATTAATATTTTATGTAATTCACTAATTGATAACTGCAAATTATTGATCTAGATAGTATGAAGAAGTAGTGAGGAATCTGTCCTGAACAGAAGTGCGCTAGTTGAAAAATGCTGCGGTTTGACTTTCCTCGATAATTTAAGCTAATCGAGAATCGAACTATTCCCCATCGGAGTTACTATTGCGAGCGCATTACCCAGGATCACCTTCGATGGTTCCAGCACTACTTCGTAAACCATAAAGAATAACAACACTGCTACTAAAGCAAAATATACTAAAGAAAAGCTCACAAAGTTCTTTTGCATCAAACTTTATGTCTTCACGATTTTTTAACTCTCAACTAATATCTCATCAATTGTTCTTTATAAAATGGTCCTGTGAAGCTGGAAACATGCTATGCAATTCTTTGAGAAAAGCTAGTGAAAATAACGCTATGGACGATTCTTAGAAGTCGAAAAACTAAATATTGCTAAGCTAGACTCTTCCATGCTTACCTATGAGTTGGATCCCAGACGAATGCTCGACACTGGTCTGCCAAACACACTTCGGCGCACTTTTCCTCCTCATCTTCGTCTCTGGATTCTGAAGTGGCTCGTAGAGTGTATCCGCGTCTGACGTCAAAGACGAAAGCCGACTCAGCGCAACGCTGTGGTACTCTGGAATACAATCATACTGCCCATCAAGAGAAAAAAAACGATTATTGACAAGGTCCGATTAAAGGCATCAAAGTTCGAAAACTCGAGTCTTCCGAGTCTTCTAAAACTGAGCGGTTACAGCATACTTTGGCATTCTGGATTTCTATACAGACATATACATATATATACGATGATGCTTATTTCTTGAGGTATGAACAACTGTTTTCTTTGAAGAGAGAAATTCCGACTTATATGTGCAGGGTGAGCCATGAACAAAAGCAACGGTATTACTGGATAAATTAGCGCAATCCAGCCTCAATTCACTTCTGTGGAAAATGGCAATGAAAAGATACCTAGACACCACTGCTATTTTCTGGTTATTCAGATTCCCATTACATATAGAGCTTGGAAAAGGGGTGGAAAAATAAATAGGTTCCTGCGAATAATAAGCGCACAACATTTCAAAGCCGACTTTCCTTTAATCTTGGTATGTCTAATCAATATGTATTCATTGTTTGACATCTGGTATCCGTCGAAACGTCATCTGTGTAAGGACCAGACATCAACTTCCTGTAAGCTTATCAAAAAAGAGCACATAGTGGACATACAGTTCATAAAATGGTCAACACTACTCATGTTAATTAATGGAGAGAATTTAATTTAATTTAAAATAATTTAACAATAAATAACGATAACTTTTAAAATAATTTTAATGTAGGACAAAATTGGACACGGTGGTGCAAAATGAAGTAAACACTGATTGACTTAAGCAGCACCCATAGATTTCCTAGTCTTAAAGCAAATACAAAGAGGCCCATTTTATGCAATCAGATGGCCATTTTCTCCAATGAGATTTGATGTAAACACCAAACTACTGCATAAAATGCCTTACTACTCTGAAGTAAATACTCATATCCGACCATTGTGACCGTCTGGCACGTCCACTAAATCTTATGATGTTCTTGAGAGTGCATACGAACCAGTTCGACCAGTTTAATATAGTTTAATAAGAACCACACTAGAAGGAAACAGGTGAGATAGTTTACTCGGTCTTGGTAGAATGACCGCTAAAGTAAGAATATTCTTAAAAAAATACTGTAAGAGTCAAACTTACCGTAAGCATGTTTTCTTGAAGTAAATTATAGGATGCTCAGTGGGAAGAATGGTCGCGTTATTCTGCAATCTTGTTTAATTGAATATAATACTTCAACAAGATTTTATGACCATTATAGCCCAATTATGGTCAATTGTAGGATAAAACGCAATGCAATGAGAAAGGTAATGCATACAAAATGGCCCCTATTCAGAGGTCCATGCAACCACCAAACCCGAAATTTTCCACGAAAAAATCTCCCAAATTTTAAACCCTATTTTAAATATATTCCAGAGCAAGGCACTAAAATAGGAACCTGTGTAAAAATATTATAACACGAACCGTTTCGTTTGTAAATGAGAACATTTCGCACTCCGGGCTTCTCCCTGGTCGAAAATTGAAACCGCTGCAAGCCAATGGCTTCTCCGAAGACGGATCGATGTTGCGATGACAATAATTAACGCAACTCATCAAATCAACCTAAACTTGTGTTGGAAAACAAGGTTTTGAATGCACATACATATATATATATACATATACATATATATATATATATATATATACATGAGAAGCGGGTGGCGCACTGGTCGTGATGCCGCTCACCACGAGCCCGATGTTCGTTCATCCTAGGGCTGGACGTACTAAGCACCTCATTCCTCCGGTATTGGGAACATTGGCATCAGACTTGTCTGAGAAAAGTTCGTGCTTTGAAGTCTAGGTGGGAGCGTCCTAGCGCATCTATCACTATACTCCAAGGAGATTCGCCTCCACCAGCATTGAACGACATTCATAAGGAAGACAGCAAGCCTAAATAAGCTGCCGGAGGACAAGCAAGCAGGTTAAAGACGTTCGTGAATCACAAGTGCAAGGAAACGAACTGAATGTGGGAACGGAGGAAGTGATGGAATCCACATGGCAGATGTGAAAACAATGTACACAAGACTATCCTAAACTTTTTTATATACCGCCTATTCTTTTTAACGGCAAAGTATGTTGCGAAATATAACTTCTATAACGCCGAGATATTTGCAGAACTCCAGATCGCAGGTGTCGGCGGTGGGGAACGAACGCGCTATTGTCCTTTCCAGGGAGTAACGCGTTCATCACCACACCATGCATAAGTTCAAGGAAACGGACTGCCGGTCCTTCGTTTCGCCTGTCTCTCAGCTAGTTCCATCGACCACTTGCCAACAGCAATTACCCGTCCACGGTATAGGTCTGGAGAGCCCAAATCGGCATTGAACTCAGTTAAGCTGTAGGCGAAACGAAGGACCCGCATGAGCGCGTTCGTTCGCCACCGCAGACACCTGCAATCCGGAGTTTTGCAAATATCTCAGCGTTATAAAAGTTTATATATATATATATATATGTTTATATATATATAGCATTCTACATCGATGCAACACATCGGTTTACTATTAAGCGATGGAATAGCAGATTTGCCTCTCAGGTTCGGCGGCCATTCACTGACGCTGAATTCCCTTCTAACGCTAAGTTTGAACCTCGCCACTGTGCAGTGACGCGTCTCTGACACACAACAAGACTCTTCATTTTACAGCTAAGAAATGCATGATTTTTCGAAATACATCCGTTTCTTATTTTTTAAGTCATATTTTTCTCATAATCCTCCGTTTTATACAATCATAGATTAGGAAAAGTTCATAGTTACGAAAGATTGAAGTAGACACTCAGAAATCTCCAGAATAGTGCATACTTTAGTAACAGTAGTGAAACCTGTTCTCATCAGTCCTTGTTTTCTGAGAAAAGCGATTTTGTAAGGGTCGAAACATTCACTTTGTGGTGTAACGACCATGTCGGAGCAAGCAACGACGCCTGTAGAAAAAGCAGAAGGCTTAGGAAAACTTTTTTTCATAGTGGATAACTCTATGAGATGTAATTTCCTACAAGGATGATATTATGAGGAGGGGTGTGGGGCAAGGGTCGGAGGCGCCCTGCAGCACATATGTGGAATCGATCCGCGCGCATATGGCCCACCAAGCCCTCTATCCTTCCGGGGTCGGCAAATTGGTACCAGACTTGTCTGGGAGGATAGTAGTACTGCCTCGATACATCGGTAAGCCACTGCCAGTCATTGTAAAGGCCACATATGCATCCGATCGCCTCCAAACGATGCTTGATGAAGTCGGATGCACGGCCCATCCCTCAGCGATCAACGCCGAGAGCTTTCTTTTATGACGTTATAAAATCTGAACAACATAGGTCGGTGTTTTGAAAAGTGATGTCTACTAAGCAAGAAATATCTTACGAGGAGATAGAAATATTTTAAGTCAATAAGGAATAGCTGGTTGTGACGTCAAAGGATTCAGCAATGAAATTGATGTGAACGTTGTAAGAATCTTGCCACAGCCTTTTGGCAAAACAATAAAGTTCAAATAGCTGTAGACATTATAAATTAACACCGCAGCTTTCCATTAGAGATCATTATTATTTACAATTGACTAACGTCAACGTTCTCCTGAGAAGTAGAGATTGAGAACAAAGGGAGAGTAGGAGTGCATCACAACTTTGGTAAGAAGTAAGACCACACACGTTCACCTCTTACTTTGCACTTTTCTTAGTCTAATGTGTTTAATGTCACATTTTTAAGCTATCTTTCCTTATAAATCTGCGGATGGCGAGACTTCCATTTTTGCTAGACGCTCTACATTCTAAAAACGATGTGGAATCATCAAAAGAACCTACCAGAGACGGTGATTAATAGAAGCACCAGCATTACGATGGCGTTCTATTCCAATAGACGCTATGGCGTTTTCGTCAGCAGTTGACGAATGGTGAAATTAAGCGGTTTTATGTCCAACTAGTGGCTATTCGTAATGATTTGCGACGGTCACTTGACGCTTGATGTCAATGACTGGCCAATCCAGAAACGTAAGCGGGCCAGTCGAAAAACCCTGTGATATGCGCGAACTGTGCTATACTCTGACAAACCAACGTTGAGACCACAACAGCGTATGTCATATACAGAGCTTTCCTTCTATAAAAGACCTTGTATATGTTTCTTCTGCACTGAAGCAATAAGAAACATCTCCAAGCAATTATTTATTGTATTATTTACTAGTTTAGCCGTAGCGTGAGACACTTCGCAGATCCACCAGATTTAATGAATTCGGACATCGGAACGAAGTGTATTTTGAAGCCGTATTGCTCAAGCATCTGAAACGGAAACGATCCTATTGAATAGTCCAAATTGCCTTAAACACCTCTTTCACTTCATTTTACCAAAATTTTTGATAGTTTCGAAAATTATTTCTTTGAGAAAAATCTACGTTCCAATCTATCTTGGAATAAATGGGACAATGCATCATTTTCTTGTTCAGCAATCGCGAGGTTGCTATACAGCATACATTTACTTCCATAGAAAAACACACAATACAATACAACACGACAGTAGCTGACGTTTCGGCAGTAGCGCCTTCTTCAGAGCCTGGAAGAGTATACTGATATAAAATTTATTAGGCCAAACACTTCAGTAACACTTACCAAAAGACGAAAAACTCTATGTCAATTACGTGATCAACAGCTTCTCGAAACTTTTGAACTTACTGCATTTTGCGTGACTTCCAGCGAGGAAGGTTACAACAGCTAATTATAGTTGAATATGGTTGATGACTGCACAATTCCACATCGGAAATTTCTGCAGAGATACGGGGTCTGGTCGCTTGTGACCTTTGGGCATTCTTCCCTGCTATTTATTGTGAGGTTTTCGGCATTTATCCAAAAAACCTTAAGAAGTTTGTGCGTTGGTGTTTTAGTCTCCTGTGAAAGGATATTGGGTTTTACTTCAAGATCGTTTTTTTTTGTGTCATTGAAGCGTTTGGCCTAGTAAATTGATATTAGTGTGTCCTTCCAGGCTCTGAAGAAGGCGATACTGCCGAAACGTCAACTACTATTGTATTGTATTGTGTTTTTCTATGGAAGTAAATCTATGCTGTTCAACAACCTCGCGATTGCTGAACAAGAAAACGACGTATTCATATTCCAATGCTGAGGTTAATAGAAAGTCGATCGTGGGGACTGTTACAAAATGGGACAGTTTTGGTGCTTGTCGAGGAAACGTAGATAAATGATTCATCTACGAAACAATATTCTTATAGAAGGTGAAAGGCGCTTACCCTAGCTACCCTCTCACTTCCTTCATTCATAATGACGTTCTTGCCGACGACTACAGCGTTACATGCAAAATTCTCTGCTTCCCACTCCTCTACCTGAAAAAAAATCCACGGAAATGAATGGTATTTGAAAGTGACGCCAGTGATCAAACTATAGTCTGCAATGTACTTATTGTTTCCCGAAAACTAGGTTACGACTACTTTTCCATCCCTGGATCCATCTGAATCGCTGCTTGACAAATACAAGCAGAATGAATGATAAAAATAACTAGCTTCAAGTTACACACCGGTATAAGCTTCGTGAAATTGGCCAAATTGTGTTGACCGATTTGGTCAAAAGCTGGTGGGTACCACAAAGCCAACTTGTCGTCGAGAGGACAAAAACATGTGTCCAGGTGATAAAATCTAGAGACAAATAAACTTCGACATGTTGGAATCTAGACAGCCAAACCGTCTAGACGACAGGATCGCACCGATTATCCACCAATTTCACAACGATTACCAAGAAATGGTCGTCACGCACGCAAAGCGTCTTGCGAATGTGCATGATGGCACCGATATCCGACCTCGGCCCGACTCCGCAGATGAGCACCTTGCCATTCCTGCACCACAATGCGTCTCCGGCCCCTGAACTGCCACGTTAGCTCAAATTCTAAGATAAAAACGTCATTCTTCGATACGTGCTCTAGATATCCCATGTAAGTGTTTTTAAACGATGGAGCAGATGAAATGACTACAATTTTAATGATATTGTAATCCGCAGAGTCATATTCTGACCGCTAATAGTTAGCATTTAACTGTGGAAAGTTCGCTATCTTACTGCAACAGAAGTAAGGCATTAGGTGATCTAATAAGCTTCAAACGACTAATATTTGAAATCAAGGACTGGAAGTAGAGCGTTCGATAAAAACCTCAAGCAAGCTTAGTGCAAAATTCCCAATTTAGTAACAACCGTAATGAAGTGACATTGACATTGAAATACATCATAGAGTGCTCCTGGAACTTCTAGTTTGATGACCACTGAGAAGTCCAACCGCAAAACCAAAGAACTCCATTAAGTTGTCGAAACAACTGATTATTCGATGTTTTATTTCAATAAGCAGACACGAGGTTGTTATTATAGAATCTATTGGAATACAATAGCTGACGTTTCGGCGGTTTCGCCTTCTTCAGAGCCTGGAAAGGTCAAAGGTGAGATGCAATCTACTCAGCCAAACACTTTCATAACCTTAGCAGATAAAACTTAACAAATAAATTTGTATTCGCATAAGAAACAGCTTCATTTAAGCACCTACCGCTTATTTGTTGTAAGTAACTAAGTTAGTTGGTGGATAGTAGCCGTATATAGTAATACGTGGGTGAGGACTGTGCCTGTGTCAGGTTATTGGATTAGCCTGAGGTATGGCGGCAGGTCACGCGTGGTGACAACACACTCCTCCTTGCGGTTCATTTTTGGATATTTGGAATTGATCCAAAACGCTTCAAGAGTTTTACGCGCTGATGTTTTCGATTCGTCCGTGAGGATAGTGACTCCTACTTCGAAATCTTCTTTGTTATGTTCCTGCATCCTATGCTCGCCTAGTGGGTGTTTGGTTTAAATTTAGATTGTGCACAGGTAGAGAACAAAGGGAAGAATCATCGAAACTGGCGCGACAAATAGCCATTTCAAATGGTTACGAAACTGTAGCTGCTCGGCATAGGTATAGAGGAAAGACTACGCTCCAAAGCGATAATTCTAGCGCTAGAATTAGAAAAAGTAGATTGCATCTCACCTTTGACCTTTCCAGGCTCTGAAGAAGGCGAAACCGCCGAAACGTCAGCTATTGTATCCTAATACATTCTAGAGTAACAAACTTGTGTCTGCTTATTGAAGAAAAACATCGAGTTATCAATCGATGCCGAAATTGACCGAAAGTCGGTCTTGGGAAACAACTGATTATTTCACAATTACTAAGACACCTTTTGAAAGCTGAAAGGACTAAATTCCATTCTTCATCACTGTCATGAATACTACCCACTGCAATTTATCAGATTTGGAAAATGAATGCGATTCTTTGTTGAACGACTTACCCTCGTGTGGAACCTTTGAATTAAAGTAAGTATAGTATCCATTGTTCCGAAACCATAGTTCATTAATTTTTGATTCCGGTTTCCGTTGTGGATGAAGAAAATTCGCTATATACACTTGTCTGCCTCTGATGATTGCAGAATTCGCGGTGAATACGAGGTCCGGCAGGTCTTTCGCAGCCTGTTAGAAGTCTACCTGTGCACAATCCGTTGCTCTTGCCCTTTATTTCAAGCGAAATAAGTGCAGCCATAAAACGTTGCTTAATAGACAGAATTCCGTAAGAGTGATAGAAATACCATCGGAGGCTCTAAGACGCCAGAAAGTTCGCAACCGCCTATATGGCCCTCTATGTTTAACGAAAAACTGCATAATTTGCCCTAACGGTAGAGACGGTGATTGCATGTGCTCGGGTACAGTCTACCTGATCTCTTGTAAAGCGTGCGGGGACGAATACGTTGGCGAAACGGGTAGACCATTCGGCGTCCACATATAGAAGAACACCTAGTCGGTAAATCTAAATGTCATCACTGTCATGAATACTACCCACTGCAATTTATCAGATTTGGAAAATGAATGCGATTCTTTGTTGAACGACTTACCCTCGTGTGGAACCTTTGAATTAAAGTAAGTATAGTATCCATTGTTCCGAAACCATAGTTCATTAATTTTTGATTCCGGTTTCCGTTGTGGATGAAGAAAATTCGCTATATACACTTGTCTGCCTCTGATGATTGCAGAATTCGCGGTGAATACGAGGTCCGGCAGGTCTTTCGCAGCCTGTTAGAAGCGTAGACACTAAGTTTATATCTTCTTCTTCCAGAAAATAGATTACAGCGTTGTTGTTTGTAAAGGGAACTACAATGACCCTTCACACAGAGTTCCAAGAAAAAAACAAGGTTGTTCATCAGCAGAACAAACGTCACCACCTCCATCATTTCTCGGAATATCAATCAGCTTTTGAATTAGTCGGGCATTGGTGACGTTTCCACTAGTCGCACCATGCATTAAAGCTGCTCCGAAAGATCATCACGCTTGCCATATAAAACCCTTCATCTTTTTTGTTTTTAGTAAGCGGCTATCTATGCATAACTGGATAGGTTCGAATATTATGGAGTGCAGCGCATAATTATGTAAAGCTTATTGGACTTCTTTAGGATACACCTAGGACACATTTCTGAAAACAACCCCAAGTGGAAAAAGCAATTCTTCCTTAATTTTAACCATTTGATTGCTGCCAACTTACAATAAAGATGACCATATTCATAAAATACGACTACGCGTGCGAACAGGGAAAGACTTGGGCTAGCACTTCAACCATCTCAGGGATGCTGCGCCCTAATCATAGAGCGCTTGAACTTGTCTTCTGAAATACTTGCCTTCCGCAACATAAGACCGGAACTAGAAAGTGTGATAACCGAAATCTATCTCATCGTGGAGACCTAAGGAAATACACATGTACAGTGAAATATAGATAGGCCGGTCATATAGTGAGAAGAACCGACAGCAGACAGACGAAAAGAACTGCAGAGTGCACACCACAAGGTAACTAAAGTCAAAAAGCTGTGCTCGCAGCTGTAGTTTTACAGATCACGGTGTGGGAGTCCCATCTACCACCGCGAGCAAGTCAATCCACGATGGGCGAGGATTGCGAGGCAAAGAAATGAATGGAAAGATGTGCTGAGGACCGCACAACTGGTACAAACTGGCCGGTCAAGTATCCAAGTGTCCAAGTGTCCAAGCATGCGTGGAGGGTATAAGCCTTCTCAGCGCAATAAGAACAGAGCGTCCCTCTTTTGAACGCAGCCATATATTCAGACAAATGCTTGCTCACTTTTGATCTGGCTGTGGACACCCTATGCAGCATTGCCATCAACCAGTGCGAAATCTTTGTGGGAAAAGATTCGCAATCACATCTTCTGTAGAAAAAAAGTGTAAAATGCACTTGGCAACAAATCAAGATTAAGCAAATCTATTAATTCCTTAACATTAGCCCTATTGTGATTCAGGACCTGGTAACTTACTTGATACTTGATACTTGAATGGCCCGTACTCACTGGTTGTGCGGACCCCAGCATAATCTCCACTTTTCGGATATTTGCTGGTTAAGCCATTATGGTTGCCTGGAGTCTCAAGGTCAGTCTGGCCAAAGTCTGTCCTGGGTTTTCACCAGCACAGGCATTCGCAGCCTATGTGGATCAGAGGAAGCTTTGCCACCATGCGACTTCAATACCAGGACGGTAGTGGATCCGGGTATTGGTTTACTCATAGCTAAACTTCATGATAGAAATACCAGATTCCTCAGCTTGGGAGACCCTGCCAGGGGATAAATTCCCTGACTACGTATTGCAACTTTGCTCCTTCAAAAATTTGCTCTTGAGATAATATTGGCAGGACTTTCAAGAGACAGAAAAATTTCTAGGGGCAGAGACATCTTTCGCAGACGCCATAGGGCACGAAGAGAAGCACGGTCATATCAAGTAGTTGTCATATGAAAAAGTGGATAATGAGGTTTTGTCTGATCTGAGTCTCTCATCCACAATGCATTTCGACTTTTTCATTCAGTTAATGCTGAAATTCGATGGGAACTCTGCTGTTCGTTGAAATGTAAACCATACAGGAATCAACAGATGAGACCATTCACAGCCCATCACGGGGAGCTGCAATATCAAATAGACATGCGCTTTTCAGGTGAACTCTTCCAAATTCAACGCCGCTTGGTACTTCATGTCGTTTTGTGGTGAAGCCAAGAACTACAGCTTCCATATTTCTAATTTTCTCTCTCTATTTGCTCACATTATTTCAGGCCGACATTTAACCTAACAACATAAGATTGTAAGTTCATAAATACCTCTGTTGGCTCCATGACCTCAACTGTCCCACCACAGTCTTCGATCGTTTCTTTCAATTTGTTCCATTGTTCCACTGCTTTGTTCGTGTCAACCGCATATTCCAATCGCATCCATGGATTTATCGAATAATTAACCGAAAAAAGAGCACTTCATCACAACTGCCAAAGTTAACTTCAATTGCTCCAAAATCGCCATTACATCATTTTCCCAAAATTTTATATTGGAATCAATAAAGTAACTCCAGAAATATTTTTCAACATTTTCTCGAACTATAGTTTAGTTCTGTTCTCACAAGTTAAACTTTCATGTTGGTTCTGATTTTTCGATGACTAGACTAATTAAAGGACACTTCGATTCGATCGATTTATGGAAGAGATTGTATTCTACTAGTCATTTCGGCCAAAAGCCTGCAATCAAATGACAGGGAAGTGTACGGGAGGAAGTTAGGAGTCGCCTCTAACAAATAAGCTCCATGTCCACTCTGGGAGAGCTTGGCAAGTTACCCGTGAGTATCCCCAGCCTCCACGTTCAGAGCCCAGCAAGCTATACGTGGGTATCAAAATGCTAAACACAGTAAAAAAACGGGGCTCATTCCCCTGATCCCGAAAGACCCCCCAATTTCGCAGCGTTGAGTAGGACGAGTACGGAGAGGCTGCTAAAATCTCAGGGCCAATGGAAGCTGCCTGGATCTAGAACTATGGTGGCGATCTTTACCTACAATGCACGTACACTTGCATCCGAGTCCTCGATAGAAGACTTGCTCATGCAAGCAAGAATAATAAGGTACGACGTCATCGGCCTGGTCGAGACGAGACGACGCCACCTATTCAACGCCGACTATGACACCGGAGAAGAACTGTTTCTCGGAACATGCGACAGTAGAGGAGTAGGCGGTGTCGGCGTTCTCGTCAATACGAGTTTGTCCATGAACATCGATTCATTCGAACAGCTTACAACCCGAATCGGACGTTTACGATTAAAAAGATGTGGATCAATACCGGCTTTGACAATCTTCGTCGTTCATGCGTCAACATCAAACTATGACGAAAAAGAAGTCGAAGCGTTCTATGTGGACTTGGAGAAGTTCTACAGATAAGATCATACATTCTTCAAGGTCACCATTGGAGATTTCAATGCCAAGATTGGACCAATGAGAACGTCTGAGGAATGTCACATTGGGACCCATGGATTAGAATGGAACAAATAGGGTGAGCAGCTATCTAAATTTATCATGGCGACCAAGACCAGCCATGGTAGCTCTCGCAATTCCAGAAGCACCACCCTCAACGCTGGACGTGGCAGTCTCCCAATGGAGAGTACCATAACGAAATAGACCACATCACAGTTAATAGAAGGTTTTGCCTAATTGATGTCGCTGTTGTCCCAAAATTCTATACGCGATCAAACCATCGTCCTTTTCGTGCAGGATTCTATTTCTGGCGGATTGGAGAAAAAGCCGCTAAATTCCAAGCACGAGCTGCAGGCAACCGCGAACGTCCGAGCTTGCGAAACAATGCAGACAGGCGATAAAAGAAGATCTTAAAGAGAGAAGAACAGCAGTAATGGTCGAAGCTGCAGAAGCTGGGAAAAGCATTCGCAAAGCCCGCCGAAGCTTCTCCAATTACAACACCAAAGTGATTGCACTCCGACGCCCAGACGGAACAATAACAGCGTCCAGAAAAGCAATGGAGAAAATCATTCATAAATACTACTCAGACCTTTTCGATAGCCAGGTCCACCTCGCGTCATATGGAACGAAAAAGGATGGACGTAAATATTTTTGCTAACAAGACGTAAGTATATTCAGCCCAGTTACATAAAATTCTGATGCTTTAGAAGAGAGGAATTCTTCATACGCATTTTGACAAAAGCTTGGCTGTCGATTTGGAGATTTTTCCTTGGAATTTTGACAGAAGCTTAGCTATTAATCCGTACGATCTGTTGATTCTGTCTTGGAATTACCCGTCGATATGCCGCTTAAAAAAACTGTGGTCGCGTGGTTAGGAGTAGAGCATCGTGAAACAACTTGCTCAGCTTACCACCGCGGAGTGGTCTACCCTTTTGGCCAATGTATTCGTCCCTTCGCATTCTATTAGGGATCAGATAAATCGTGCCCGAACTCATGCAATTATGGTCTCCACCGTTAGGGCATATTATACAATTCTGTGTTGTGCATAGACGGTTACTAACTAGCTGACGTTTTAGAGGGTATTTCAATCACTGCTAACGATCGGCCCTTTTTGTACTAACTTATGAGTACTACACGTAAGCAGAAAGCGGAACATGTTAACAACTGGATTTTGATTTGAGCAATAGTTATTAATTAAAGGTTTTAAACCAGCCGTTTTGCCACTTTGACCCGTTCTCGTGGTTCAATTTTCGATGCTGCCTTTTAAAATCCTTTTCAGTTGATGTGCGGGAGAGAGAAGCATCTTCAGGAAACTTTTTCGTTATCTCAATATCTAACTGATGAGGAGTTGCTATAAGCCTTTGCCCTTATCACTAACGAATAGTCTTATGTTGTTCAATCTTATCAGCTTTCGCACCTTCTGTGTACTACATTTTTGCACTTCTGTGACCCTGCAGCGATATCTCTTCACGCGATGGTGATTAAAACCTTCAAAGTTCCGGTCGTAAATATCGTAAACTTAACGTCAACTTCACTATTGGGTTCCTGTCGTCTAAAAATGGTTGGGGAAATAGTGGTACCAGCAATGCCTCTACTTCTTGCTGTTCGCTTCTATTTAGCGCTTCACCTCCAGCTTTCTTGTGGAGTCTATCTTGAAGTTCATATAAAACACATGCGATCCTAACCAAGCATACCTTAGAAATGGGTTCAGATGATGAAAAAATTGAGCCCAGCTCTAACAACGCTGCCAGGGCGAGCTATGACTTCTGACGTAGTAAGTCTTGAATTTTATAGCACATTATTTGCGCTGCTGTGATTATTTTTGGTCCTCGTTAACGATAGTCCTATTCCTTCTCGAAGCCGTGCTATGCTATTTCCTCATATCGTCTCCGAATTTTCTCCGTAAAGTTAGTTTAGCATGAGACCTAACAGAGTTGCAAATCAACACTGACTCACCCACTTTTCCCCTCTAAAGTGCGCCAACAAATACTGAGCGCAATGGTGTCCCTTCCTCGCGCACTTCTTCAACTGATCATACATGATGTCCTGCTTACACCGAAGACAGGAGCGCGGCAGTTGCATTTTAATGTTCAGCACTCAGTTGCTGTCCTCAGGTAGTCCGCATACATCACAATTGTTTTCGCTCGATGACGTTCAGAACGACTTAATGTTTTAGGCGGGAGCGGAGGGAGTCTAGGGTCTGCCGAGCTAAGACGCTCTTTTGTCCTAGTGAACGTACTCCTTTACAAGTCGGAAATTCGGCACTGATCAAATAACTCATTGTTTTTTGGTGAGCAAACATTTTTTAAAACGCGCTTTTTTTATGAATAAAAGTAAAATAACAAACTGGTGACTGCTCATCAAGAAAACAGTGAATCATTTGATCAATATGCTTGTTGCTTGGATACGGCAACAGTCGGTAAAAACTTGTGTTGACAAAGTGAGATGTTAACAAACGGTGATAGTTCTTTTCGTCAAGAATAAACAAGGAAACCATTACAGCGCTGTGGATGGATGTGTCTACAACACACATACGGACTTTCGATCTCCCACTCTGCTGAGACCACTCACCCATTTTTCCCTGGTTGCAAAATTGTCACCAGATTTGTCAAGGAGGATAAAAACACTGAATTTATAACCGTAATGTTGCCGAGATATTTGCAAAACTCCGGAACCCAGGTGTCCGTGGTCAAGAACTAATACACTATTACCCTTCCCGGGTGCTAACGCTTTCACCAACACACTATGCGTGTTATTGACCTAATGCTCATAGCGCCTACAGGCTGAGAGACAGGCGAAACGAAGGATTCGCCTGATGTGGTGGTGAACGCGCTTACCCCGAGAAGTAATATCGTGTTCGGTCCACACCGTAGACGGCGTCCCAGAGTTTTGCAAATATCTCAGCAACATAAGAAAGAGTTATATTTCGCAATAAACCCTGCCGTTAAAAAAAGTAGGCGGAAGATAAAAATTGACAGCACAGTTTGTACATTGGTGATCCACCGGTAGTCAATCTCCTACCTAGACCATTGCATTCGTTCACTTCTACTTAATGAAGTCGCACGCATGGCACATCCCTTAGGGTGATTGAACGCCAAATGCTTTATCCCTTATATGCTGCGAAAAACTAACCCGGTAGTATGTTGGCCTGCACATTAATATCCGGCATGTTTCTTGCGCTAACAACTTCATGACTTATACTTATCGCCCGTAATCTGTGAATAAACAAAGAAAATGAGGCATACCAATATGCCAACATCATCCATTTCGTGTAAGCTGTTGATTTTGTGCTATCCTTATCCTCGATACTGACCTTACCAATCTCTGTGAAAGGTACTTTTGCCCTTACAGAATCTGAACGCTAAGCTCGTTTTCACTGATCTATCTTCTCCGAGCGGAATCCGATCAGTGAGAATCCATTTACACAAGAGCAGAGAACATATTGCACCATCCAATAGAAGCACTCTCCGAGATTCCTTCGGTGATTTTGTAACTGCGTATTTAACCTTGCATTTCCTTAATATCATTCGTCAACTTTCTCACTAAATGACAAGCATCCGTTCATTTGATTGACGTATGTCAGTTTCAATGACGAGTTGACATCACATTGCTATGGATATCACAATTTTTTCGAGAAGCACCAACGAAGTAGAGCCGTAATCAACGAATCTGGAAAAATATTGAACTGTACATCTATCAGGTGAAAACTTAGCTCATAAAGAACCTATGGTGCGAAGGCAACTAAACCAAGCAGAATGATTTTCTGATCACAGAAACCACACCCGACGTGTACTTACGGAGTTCCACGGATATGGAATGTCATATAACAGATGCACTAGACAGAAGAATAAGAAAGCATGAACAGCATTCTAGCATTTCAAAGAAGCTGCCATTCATCTAGCCAACAGGGACGAAACTCCATGTTTACCTTCATAACGCAACGGTCTCCCCTGCGCCTCATGGAGCAGCACTGGCGTGGGTCCTCAACAACGGAGAAATTTCCGCCCACAGAGCGCCTGAACGATGCCTTCCGAAGCGTAGTTAGCATATCAAACATTTTGTGGGTCTCGGCAACTCTGAGACTGTAGATATCCAGGAGCTGTCCACTTTTGGGATCCACAAGAATATACGTCCAATGCGAGACATAAATGGTCAACTGAGAAGTTTTTGACAGGTGGAAGAAACGCTATTGGAGTGCGCAAGAATTACCAAGAGAACTCCAACGTTCTGAACGACAGATTGAGCTATCGATTCCTTTGCGCGAAGTCGTTTTTTTTTTCAAAGAGAAGAGAAAACCATAAAATTCAAGAAATGAGACCGCAAAATCATCGCAAATCAAGGATTTCTCACTTATTTAGAAGAAAAAGCATATCATTAGAGAGACTATTAATAAGGAATGGCAACCGCTTATTCAACATTGCGATAACGCAACTGAACTTTTAAATCTCCACAAAGAAGCGACGAGAGAAAATCATATAGATCTGCAAAACTTCCTGTACTTGTAAAGAACATGTACAAAAGGTACCACAAAAAATAAAACTCAAAAGGATAAGGCTCTCGACGTTCATCAATGCCTGAGGGATGCGCCATGCATTCGACTTAATTAGTCATCGTTGGAGGAGATTGAATGTATATCTGGCCTTCACGATGACTCGTGGTGGCCTACTGATGTATCGAGCCAGTGCAGCTACCCTCCTAGACACGTCTAGTACCAATATGCTGATCCCGGAGAGATGGAGGGCTTAGTGATCATGGGAGCGAAGATCGATCCCATGTGTGTACCGTAGAGCACCTCCGACCACTGTCCCACACGTGTGCATTTCCGCAAAAAAAATTATGTAAGAAACAGGAAGAGAGAATACGCATCGTGTGTGGTTCATACATATGAAGGTCAGAAGGAAATTAAGAGCAAAATTTATTAATTCCAAGCTCACACAACAAAATATGTACAAAGTAAAGAAAAACGTTTTAGATTATATCAACGGTAAGCCAGAATTAGTGCTGTGGACCAACAAATGTTCAAGATATTCAACAATTTATGTTTCCTCATTGTCACTGTGGAAACTGAAGAACCTCGTTACGGTACATCACCGGTTCGCACATAGTACCGCAACTGGTCCTCCGAATTCACTACAACAAGACGACGCTTGACAGTGTGATCACCTCCCAGTGCAAGCAGTTGTTGTTCAACTGCAATTGAAGTCCATCCATTACGGTATTAGAATTTCTGACTTTAAGCTCAGTCAAAATAGCCGAAATCATACTAATTATCCATTAGTTAACGAGATGCACTTGCATATATAATATTGAACTCATGAAGTAGCGAATACACAAAACGTTTAAAGAACGCACTGCTATGTCCGGGGCGGTTTGCCAGAATATGTGGAGGAATTCCGATCTGACTCGCCAGTTTGGGATCAGCTTCAAGGGCACGACGGATTTCTTCCAAACTTAGACTACGGGCAAGGCGATTGCTTACTGGACATCCATCAACCAGTGGACAATTTGTCTATAGAGAAAAGTTAGAATGAGCAGAATGGAAGAAGAAAGTTAGAATAGATCAATTAACAAATCTAACACGAACATACCGGAGGACATGGCGAAAATGGGCATATCCGAACAAGGCACGAATACTGTACATGGGGAGTACTTTGGTACCGAAATGACTCAACAATTATCTGAAAAAGAAATCCATAAACAAAGAATTCAATTTTCCTAAAAACATAAGATCAAGGAACCTTCACGCCAAATTCGGAATGCTGCGGAGGGCATACTAATCCGACAAGATCAGCTTGACATCCATCGCGAATAATGGGAAGTGGTTCACGCTCCCATTCATATTTAGAGTCAATTGGTTCCACTTGACATTCGCGCACCGACATATATTCAGCTGGAAATATTAACATAAAGAAATGGGATGACCAATTGAAAACTGCTCTTTTCCATACTCACGTGGGATAGCATACAACGGTGCAAATGACAATGTCAGCTTAGTTCCGACAACCACAGCTTCAACGGGTTGACCGTTATGGAAAATATCGAATGAAACCGCATCTTTCGATGTCCTTGAAGGCTCATTTGGTCTAAAAGCTAATCTTCTTCTTGTAACCACTAATGTTGCTGATTGATCACGTCACTCTCTTATGTATTAAAAGTTATGTTGTCCTATAACCGTAGATTAAGAATTCTAACCATCTACAAAGTGTTTTGATAATACTAGCTGAAAGAAAGGCGAAACGAACAACAAGCTTGGTGAGGTGGTGGACGCGTTAGCCCTCTGGGAGAATAATAGCGTGTTTGTTCCCCACCGCAGACAACTGCGGCCAGGAGTTTTGCAAATATCTCAGCACCATTGTGGTTATATTCCTATGACACCCTCCCGTGAAGAATTGTAATAGGCAGTAAATAAAAATTTAACATTGTTTTGTTTTGTTGTTGATGTTTTGTCAACAACAAATAAACAACTGCTTACGAGGTTAAAGCTAACATGGATGACTATTAAGAAAACTCTCCAAGTAGTTCACCTATTATGAGCTGGAGGCCCGACTGTTGATATTACCGGTGAATTACTTAGCTGTAGTTTTCCATGAGCACTTGGAGCAGTCAGTGTAGTCTGTAACAGTTTATCTATAAACATCATAGCCCCAGAAACCCAACAGAAGAAAATGCTACAAGTGCTATAGTCGGAAATATGCTATATTTTTCTTCAACTGTGCTTATTTAGTGGTCAATTTTGATTTGAAAGAAATTGAACCCAACTGTCTGTATAAGGACCTGACCGTAACAGTAGATGTCCGAGCCGTCTTTGAAGTGCTTGCTACCGTCGTCAACGTTCTATGCGTAAAGTTCTGCGACTGCTTAATAATCGGTGTCTTTGAAGTGGTGAAAGAAGAAATAGGCCGCGTTGTCGTCTCTACTTTAGGTGCAGACCGTGTAGTGTTGAGCCTAAACGCAGATGAAATCATTCTGGTGTATACATGTCTCAAACGCAAAGGTCGAGTGAGACTTTGACTTGTCATAATAAAGATACGAAAAAAAAACCGCACTATGATAGCCACCAGAGATTGAGCTGCCTCTAGTTGATTAAGGTACTGCTGCTGTTGCTGCATATCCGGAACGGTTCCTTCCACACAATGATTGTGATGCTTCAAATTGACTATCGCAAAGCAGATTTTGAGCCACATTTAGAAGCATTCTCACCACTTTCCAATTAATCGAGATGTTTTCGTTCTCGAAGGAACCGATTGAATTGCGAACGATTTCGAGATAGTCTGGTGGTGGATGATTTTCTCCTAGATTTATATTGTGCTTCTTCCTAATAGAAGACGATGGTAAGTGTGCAGATGATTTTAATGGTGGATTCCTAACACTCTGAAGGTCTAGTAATCCACCGATGCAGATCTCTGATGCAATGACGCACACAACAGTTTTAGCCTAAACTTCCTTTTTCATTGGCATTCATGCTGTAGAAACACTCATAATATTTCCTTGAAT
Organism: Angiostrongylus cantonensis; assembly: GCA_009735665.1. Classification (NCBI taxonomy): domain Eukaryota; kingdom Metazoa; phylum Nematoda; class Chromadorea; order Rhabditida; family Metastrongylidae; genus Angiostrongylus; species Angiostrongylus cantonensis. Next base: position 2,261,923 of record MQTX01000041.1, on the reverse strand, counting down.
ATGACCATTTTTCCAGATTTTGACTTCCTAAAATGCCATTAGGTCAGACCTTAACGTTTCATAAGAGATAAAAACATGTACATAACCCACCAAGACAACAGCCTCCGTTAGAATGTTCCATGGTCACTAAGTTTTATAAAAATCCGATATTTTTTTCCTCAACACATTCTTCTTTCTACCCAGTAGACGTTTACGTTTATTTTATAAAAGGAAACTCTATAATAAATAGTGATTCCCATCGCAATATTTGACAATAATGCTATTGAAGTAAGAATGGTCCTTAGATTTCGCTTAACAAATTTTTGTCATTCATCAAAAGCTCATTATCGTTTCCAGACATTCGGTAAAGATGGACTCTTATGTGGTGCTGAAGAACTTGCTTCAAAGATGAGTTGCCGAGTTGGGTGAGTGGTTCTTCTGTCGTTTCCAGATGAAGCGGAGAAGTCTGCTTAAAGAGTTTTGCCTTCGCGGTCGACGTTTTCATTGATGTCGCCCTTGGCTCCACTTTGGTCGTCGACTTGATATCTGAGCTAATCGACCCGACTGCATGCTTTTCTCTAAAAGAAGTCTATTTGTGCAAGAACGAAATTAACTTATACTGTGCTCAAACTGAGGTTTAACACGTATTGCAACCAAACCAGAGGCTAACAGTGATTTCATAACTTATAATTTCTTTAGTGACCAGCTAATATGAACGACTATTTCAGAGATGCACGTTTCCTCCTTCTAATTATTGTGTAGTTCCTTAGTCACGCAAAGGTAAGTGCGAGACTGCACAATTCAATTCCGTTTGTAAACTGGCGTGGTGGAGCACCAATGGTTAAGTCCCTTACTAGGACATTTGGATGGACCATTTTAGCCCGCAAACGCCAACATACTTTCTGTTCAGTCACTTGCCGAACCGTCGTCCATAGACACTTTTTGTTTCCACTGCAGTGAGGTTTTCGAGTATCGTTTGCTCTGGGAAAAATTTCACAGATAGTCGAATAAGGCAAAAACATGTAAGCTCATCTAGTAGATGGGCGCTTCAGAAGGTGCACCTACATTCTTTTAGGACCCACACTGTTGTTCTCCTTGGCCACTAGTCAACTTTTTTCGTCGCGTCCCAGGTAATCGAGACATCGCATTTAACATCTGGCCTTTAACATATCTGGCGATTCTCGGAAAAGGAACAATTTTTGAATAGTCAGAGTCGGAATCGAATCTCGGCTTTATGTTGTGCGCTGATTATGTAGAAGAGGACTTCTTCGTCCGTTGCTCACAAAATTCTCTTCATAGCTAATGGATCAACTAATGGCGCAGAGTCATGGTATAGCAGAAGAATTGTGGAATTGAACAGTTAGTTAAGAGTTACGTGTCCATCAATTTCTCTTCAGATACTTGAGATCTCTCTTCCTTCCAAACAATCTCTCTTTTGTGACATTTTCTTCGTTTATTAGCTGCTCTAAATAGACATAGCCTGAGGTCTCTATAATCAGACATCCACTAATATCATGAACTGATTTCGTTCCTATTTATACAGAGTCCTACACTCTTCCTGTCACATTGGCCTCCTTGAAAATCGAATCAGTTTCACCGGTACTTCACGAGAATCTCTTCCTTCCAAACAATCTCTCTTTTGTGACATTTTCTTCGTTTATTAGCTGCTCTAAATAGACATAGCCTGAGGTCTCTATAATCAGACATCCACTAATATCATGAACTGATTTCGTTCCTATTTATACAGAGTCCTACACTCTTCCTGTCACATTGGCCTCCTGGAAAATCGAATCAGTTTCACCGGTACTTCACGAGATGGCGATGTGTTCGGAAGAATAAAATTTCGTAGAAATTTTCCAAGAGCAACTCTATGGCAATCCGACTGTGAAGATCTTTCGTGGGGCTTGGCGATGTCGCATCCTCTTTCTTAACGGTAACGTGCAGATTAAAGATCTATGTTTCTATGCTACAGCTATCATACCAGTTAACTTGAGTTCGTATGCATGACAGGTATGCTCCTTGGTTAACGAGCGTTGATGAGATAGCACTTTTTTTTATGATATTTAACACTTTGTAGTAGTCCACAGAGGTTAGAACAAAGAGCAGGTAGTACACACGAGAGGCAAATATGACTCAAATTACGATATTGGCGTGATCCATATGGAATATTTCTTATCAGAAGCCTGCCTACTCAACTGATTCAGCTTCATAGAAAGTCTTGATGTGCTCAACAACATAGTTTTCGTGAAGAGCTAACGGAGCATTGAACAAATAATCATGGTTGTAAAATTATTCTCATTTACCATTTTTGAGAAAGAACATTCCTCTTAAGATCACCCCTTATTTTTTAACTCTTACCTTTTTGAGAGGGCGCGTGTGGCGCAGTGGTTGGAGGCGCCACTGCGGCGCGCACGTGAAATGCGCCCATGGCCCACCAAGCCTTCCATCCCTCCGGGGTCGGAAAATTGGTACCGGACTTGTCTGGGAGGATAGCAGCACTGGCTCGATACATCGGCCGGCCACCGCGAGTCATTGTAAAGGCCAGATATGCATTCAATCACCTCCAACGATGCTTAATGAAGTCGAATGCATGGCGCATCCCTCAGGGATTGATCAACGCCGAGAGCTTTATCCTTTTGCCCTTTATCCTTTACCTTTTTGAGAACATTTTTTTAAATTAGTCCAAAAAAAAATGAAAAAAAATGAAAATGAAAATGAAAATGAAAAAATTAAATGAAGAAAAGTATGTGTGCAGCTGGTGACACCTAGTTTGAAGGGAAGGTGAGGTGACGTGACACTCTTTGCTTCAACTGGGTCTCACGCCATATGTTTGCTCCCCACTGGGACTTATTCAAGGAAGAATACCTCATGATTTTTCTTCAGCAATGTCTTGAAAGTTGGTACCAATGGTGGAAGCGGAATATTAGTCATTCCTTTTTCTATAATTCGCAAAAACAAGGCTTATCATTTTCCTCTGCACCTTCAAAAGTCTAGAAAAACCAGAAGAAATAAACGTTCCTTGCACACACCATGATAATATGGTACCTTAGATCGTTGTTTTCGTGGACAATTCATCCAACGTCTATTCACAGGAAGTATGAAGACTTCTTATTATCCTTTTGCCCTTTATCCTTTACCTTTTTGAGAACATTTTTTTTAAATTAGTCCAAAAAAAATGAAAAAAAAATGAAAATGAAAATGAAAATGAAAAAATTAAATGAAGAAAAGTATGTGTGCAGCTGGTGACACCTAGTTTGAAGGGAAGGTGAGGTGACGTGACACTCTTTGCTTCAACTGGGTCTCACGCCATATGTTTGCTCCCCACTGGGACTTATTCAAGGAAGAATACCTCATGATTTTTCTTCAGCAATGTCTTGAAAGTTGGTACCAATGGTGGAAGCGGAATATTAGTCATTCCTTTTTCTATAATTCGCAAAAACAAGGCTTATCATTTTCCTCTGCACCTTCAAAAGTCTAGAAAAACCAGAAGAAATAAACGTTCCTTGCACACACCATGATAATATGGTACCTTAGATCGTTGTTTTCGTGGACAATTCATCCAACGTCTATTCACAGGAAGTATGAAGACTTCTTAAGGGTTTTTACCTCATACAGCTGTGTTCTATTTGACGATAAAGGACCCCTATAAAAATTAATACCTGGCTGCAATCCAGACATAACTTAAGTGGTCCCTAAGGTCGACTCCATTAATCTCGGCACTGATCAATAAGTCCCGGTTCCCTCGACAAGCACACATGAGGCTGTTATTAGATTATTTATTAATAGTAGTCGAATAGCAGTTCGCTTTCTTCGAAATCTGGAAAGCTCAAGTTGACTTAATCTAGTCAGGTGGATACCTCCATAACCTCGACAGAAAAGCCACGAATCCTAGGTTTTTTCTAGATTTCAATCGTGTTGGAAACAAAACAACTCCACACACCTAGTGGGTTTTCCGCTGAGTACATCAGGTGGAGACCAACAGCAAAGAGAACATGGAAGGCCTCACACACACACACACACACACACACACACACACACACACACACACACACACACACACACACACACACACACACACACACACACACACACACACACACACACACACACACACATCAAAATTTTTCCATAGAGTGTGAGACCATGCGTGATCACAATACGCTCCTCGTTGCGTTTCATTTTTGGACTATTGGAATTTATCCAACGTGCGTCGAGGATTCCCCACGCAGAAGTTTCGAATTCGTCTGCGAGGTTGGGGACTCCTGCTTCAATTCCGCTATACAAACAATCGTCGAACTCGTTATTCAACACGAAGATGCAGCAAAGATGTATAGCTTCTCGACTCAGAAATAGATGGCTGTTTTAAAAGAGCGCCTAAACTGCTCAACTTTTAGATGGTTCGGGAATTGTTTTGCACAAATGAGAATATTGGCAATGGGATAGCAACTGGCGCTCAGACTTGCCATTGTCCATGGACACGAGAAACCCACAACCAGGTGCAAAGGGAAGAAAAACAGGGAGAAGAACCCCTGAGACTGGCGCGGCAAGTAGTCCATTTCCGATAGTTACGAAACTGTAGCTCCTCGAGATAGGTGTAGAGGTAAACATAAGTTCCCAAACTTACAACTCCAGAGATAATAAGGTCCTGTTAATCCTGCCCTTCATTTCAAACGAAGCAAATGCAGCTAAAAAAAATAAGACCCTACTAAAACGTTGCTTAAGTATGGTCGATCTAGTGAAATCGGTTACAGTAATTGAAATACCACCGAGCACTCTAAGATGCCAGCTAATTGGCAACAGCCTGTATGGCCGTCTATGTACAATGCAAAATTGGATAATAATGTCCTAGCAGTAGAGACGGTGACTGCATGAAATCCTCACCTGAGCTCTTGTAAAAGCGCGCTGGGATGAATACATGGGCGAAACGTATAGATCACCGTGCCTCCGTATAAAGGAGCACCTAGGCGGTAAACTTAAAGTTAAACCAGATTACTTCACTATGCGCACATAGAACACAGAGACATAACCGGGAAGATTTTGAAGCAGAAGTCGGTTAGCATTCCCGCTCAGAAATCTAAAACTTCAGCGCGTAAAACTTTCGAAGTTTCTTCCTAAAGTCCAGGCATTCAAAAATGAACTTAAGGATGAATACCTCGCTACCACACATGACCAAGATCTCTCATAATGGCATTTTAACGTGTATTACCCATCAGTGGAGACTCTATACGGTGGGTTCTACGTGGAATATTCAGTGGAAGACCCATGGAGAGCGTTCAGTTGAACTCAACCTTTCTCACCTTTTCTGTTGAGTTTATGGAGGTACTTGGGTGGCTGATTAGAGTACAGCCAACTTGACCTTTCCAGATTTTGAAGAAAGCGAAATCAACCGAAAAGTCAGCTGTTATTAGTGTAAGTAGTGTAATTAATAATTAATTAATAATTAATAAATAGTGTAATGGTGTAATAACAACCTCACGCTTGCCTATCGAGTAAACAGGAAGACACTTCATTCTTTGTTCACGAATTTTCTTACGATTTCAATAGAACTTACTGTGTACCTTCCTCGTTCACGTGTTTATTATTAGCAGTAGTTGTTGCATTTAGTAAAGGACATTTTGCTTGGTATGTTAGGTCCTCAGGTGTGATAAAATATAGTGGTTCAACACCATCGGTAGAAAGAACGACGTCCAGTATCATTTCATTACCCTTCAATGGAAGAGATGAAAGCACACCTGATATGAATGAATGAACATAGTCGGCATACAGATACACATACCTGGAAGCGTATACTGTCACTACAATTTCTTGAGGTTGTCGGGAATGGAAACAGATATTCGAACTCCTTCAGCTCTGTCGGTTCGATACGACAAGTGAAAAAGTCATAGAGACCGTACAACGCTCCAGTGTATAGGAATTTGCTTTTTACCTAAAAGGACACGGCTTTTCATGATGCATTTCACTCCGGTGAATAAGGGTACAATAACCAGCTTTCACCATTCATGGAATGAATGAAGGAAAAAATGAATGCTCAGTCAGAAACACATTCGAAATCGAGATTTCTTCGAAATATGAGCAGTTACCTTGACGAGTATTCCATCATCACGGCATTCTGACTCAAACTTGAATACATCTGATACTGAAACAAAGCATGTGATTAAAGTACTTAATAAGGAACGCACCATTTTACAAAATGAAAGCTCCAGACGCCCTCATTTTAAAATGTGACTACTTATTCATGTTCTATACATTCCTACAAATATATCTAGACTTTGAGGTGTAGATTCCGCTCCACATTTTAGTATCAATATTACCGCTTTCTATGGAATCATGTTGAGTTCAGGACAAAGGATAAAGGATAAAGGATAAAGTTCACGGCGTTGATTAATTCCTGAGCGATGCGCCAGGCGCTCGACTTCGTTAAGTACCGTTAGAGAGGATTGAATGCATAACCTGGCCTTTATAATGACTTGTGATGGTCTACTGTGATGTATCGAGCTAGTGCTACTATCCTCCAAGACATGTTTGGTAGCAATTTACCAAACCCAGAAGGATAGAAGACTTGGTGAGCCTGGGGAGCAGGATCGGTCCTATGTGTATGGTGGGGCGCCTCCGACCTCTGCGCCACATGCACCCTATGTTCAAATAACAGGACGACAGTGGAGAAGTGTAACAGGTTCCAACAATTTCTTACGAGATCAACTCTAAGCCTAAAGGAGCAATGATGACTTTCCACTCGACTCATGCATCTCGCTAAGGATCATCAACGATTGAATGGCGTAAAATTGCTTTCAAAAACTTCCCAAAGGTGGTAACAGCATTAAAGACGGAAAAAGCTGCTAATGATGATGATCAATTGGAAACATCAATTGAAGCAAATCAAGCCACAGACACTGGACAAAAGAACTATGCGTGAATTAAATTATCACTTTAGAACACCTCCTCGAAGAAAAAGTAATAAAAACCGAAATGTGGTTCCCAAATGAATGGGAAGAGGAAAAATGGAAAAGAGAGGGAAAAGCAAGGAATTTTTCGTTATAGAGCCCGCTTCCTCCACTTTTATTCTCAATGGTTTGCTGACTCAATATACCCCGAAGGTGTTTCTGGATGAGAAACTACAGCACAGATTCAGTTCAACTTCTAGGAAAGGTCAGTGAAGTTAAAAAGAAATTAGATAACCCAAGAGACCGACCTTCTATAAATCTCGGCATATATAGTTAATATATTTATTTACGATCTTATAAACTGATCTTCTTTAGCTGGTGCGAGGCTGGTGTATGTCTTCGTTGTTGTTGTTGTTGTTAACGAAGACATCCCAACCTCGCACCAGCTTAAGAAGATCACAATCTTAACCGTTTTTGTTTACTGCCTACTCTTTTTAATGGCAGGGTATATTGCGAAATATAACTTTAATGAAGCTGAGATATTTGCAAAACTCTGGACCGCAGGTGTCTATGGTGAGGAACGAACGCGCTATTGTCCTTTCCGGGGAGTAACGCGCTCACCACCACACCATGCGGGTCCTTCGTTTCGCCTGTCTCTCAGCTAGTTCTATCGATCTTTTTGCCATCAGCAATCACCCAACTGCAGGATTGATCTGGGGAGCACAAATCGGCAATGAACCCCGTTAAGCTGAGGTCCCAGTTATAATCACAAGCTTAACCGTTTTTTGTTTACTGCCTACTCTTTTTAATGGCTCTTTTAATTAACTGGGTTCATTGCCGATTTGTGCTCCCCAGATCAATCCTGCAGTTGGGTGATTGCTGATGGCAAAAAGATCGATAGAACTAGCTGAGAGACAGGCGAAACGAAGGACCCGCATGGTGTGGTGGTGAGCGCGTTACTCCCCGGAAAGGACAATAGCGCGTTCGTTCCTCACCATAGACACCTGCGGTCCAGAGTTTTGCAAATATCTCAGCTTCATTAAAGTTATATTTCGCAATATACCCTGCCATTAAAAAGAGTAGGCAGTAAACAAAAAACGGTAAAGAAATTAGATATTTCCATTCGAACAACCAGGTAAGAGTTAGCACATATAACTACATTCACCTGTGACATCAGGCCAAGAACAAGAAAAGGTATTAGACAAAGGATTATACAAAAGTTTTGGTGCTTGCTGTATCCCCTGAGTAACCGAACACAGTAGTTCTGGTGCGCGATAGAGACTTATGGGATCTAATTGTAATGGATCGAGTTACTCAATGATTGGTGGAACAGCAGGTTTGGTTACACTCGTTTTAACTACTAGATGATTCACGGGAATACAAGACGCCTGGTCTTATTGAAATGAAAGAAGGAACGAACACTATCGGTTTTTTGGTTCAATTGTGATATGATACTAAAACCGGATCACACTTCACCATCAATGCTCTGCGCAGTAAAGGATGAAGGATAAAGCTCTCAGCGTTGATCAATCCCTGAGGGATCGCCATCCATTCGACTTTATTAAGCATCATTTGGAGGTGATTGAATTCATATCCGGTTTATAACTCGCGGTGGCTTACCGATGTGTCGAGCCAGTGTTGTTATCCTCCCAGACAAGTCTGCTACCAATCTACCGACCCCGGAGAAAAGGAGGCCTTGGTGGACCATAGGAGCGGAAAGCGATTCCACGTGTGTGATGTAGGGCGCCTCGGACCATTGCGCCACAAGTGCACATTGTGCACAGTGGTTTGACAAATAGCAGGTACGGGAACACAGCCAGAAGAAACAGAAACCAGAAACAGCCAGATTTTTCGATGCAAAAAATACGTTTTTTGAGCTCCGAAAGCCAGCATATCATCGATGTAAAACAGGAGAACTTCTATGGCAGCTGTCGTTGTTAGGCTTAGAGTAAGTGGATACCAGCTCACGTCGGCCGCTAAGTGTTAGCATTTAAGAGCTTTAAACCATAAGTAAAATGATGACTTATTGTTTTTAATATTCGTAACCTGTCTGTCTCTTCCTCCCTACATGACGACAGATCTAATTAATCCCTGACTTTTCATTGCACCTGGACTACCTAACCATACATAGACCCAAAAATAAACAAGAAACTTTTCTCGATTCCATCGTAAACCAGGACAAAGGAGACCACTCACTGTAAAAACGTTTAATCTTCTCCACACAGTCCGTACTTGTAATAGTGAATGTTTTCACAATCCGAAGTATGACTGAATTCAACTAGGTTAAACGTCAATGCTTGGCGTACAAAAATAGATCGCTTAAGACGGTTTTCCTCCAAGTTGACGGATTACCGTAAAAGACTGCAGCTGATGAAAAGCAAAGATATGGTAAGACTACACCATCAGAGAAAGCGGAAGTCCTAACGAATCTCCCGAACAGACATTACCCGCCTGCTGCAGTACCACTTATGGAATCAAAGAATTCAAACATCAGGGTGACTACACCTGTATCACCTGTAGTCCCGTTGATTGTCGATTGACTCGAGCGGGCGCCAGTAAATCCTACATTTTTCCCTATCGAGTGCAACAGCAGCCCAGTGGGTTCTCCTCGCTTTAGGGACTCCTCGAGCATCATATCCTTCTTCTAGGCTCTGCGTGAAGAACTCTGACCATTGGGTCGGTGGTCTTCTTGCAGTACGTTTGACATCCCGAGGAATCCAGTAACTAACAGCCCTTGTCCATCGGTTATCATTCATACGCATTACGTGTCCGGCCAGCCTTATCTTCGACGGTTTGGCGTATAGAACGGCATCTTTGATTTTCGATCGTTGACGTAGGTCGGAGCTTCGGATCCCATGCCTTACTTGTGCGAAACGGGATACTCCTAGCATCGTCCTTTCGGCTGCGCCTTCGATAAAGCTCAGTGATCCTTCATGCTGCTTACGCAGCGACCAGGCTTCTGACGCATACGTTAGGGCAGGAAGAACCGTTGAGTCGAAAAGGTGGGCACGGAGTCGGGTGTTCTTTGCTCTCTTCACAACATCCGCGATGCTCTACAAAGTTCTCCAAGCAGCTCGTTCCCTTCTGCCCAGCTCTGTAGCTAAGCCGTTCATCATATTGATTTGCCGACCTAAACAGACATAACTGGAGCATTCGGAGATATTCGTTGCGTTGAGCGCGAATGGGGCAAACGAAATCAATCCGTTCTTCATGAACATCGTTTTCTTGAGATTTAGTCGAAGACCAATCTTTCCACACGCTTTATCAAAGTCTGCAAGCATGCGTTCCGCTTGGCTAATGTCTGGTGTTATAAGAACGATATCAACAGCAAAGCGAAGGTGATGTAACTGTCGACCATTGATTTTCACTCCCATATTGTCCAATTCTAATGTTCGCATGAGGTTCTGGAGGCTGGCGGTAAATATTATTAGCGAGATGGTATCGCCCTGCTTAACTCCTCTATTGACGTTAAATTAAAATCGTTGTAAAATGGTGATTCTTGGCTGTGAAGTTTTTGAACAGCTCACGAAGAATCTTTATGTACTGAGTAGGGACTCCTTGACTACCAAGGGCTTCCGTGACTGCTTCTATCTCAATTGAATCAAAGGCCTTCTCTAAGTCGATCAAGTTGAGACAGAACAGTCTTTTGTGCTCTCGCGATACCTCAATGAGCCTTGTTAATGTGTGAATGTGGTCCATCGCACTAAATCCTTTTCGAAACCCTGCCTGCTTGCACGGCTATCCTTCGTCCAGTATTCTGCCCATCCTGTTTAGGATCACTTGAGTGAAAAGTTTGTAGACGACAGAGAGCATGCAGATTGGGCGATAGTTGCCTATATCGTGTAGGTCGCCCTTCTTGAACAACAACACGATCTTGCTGGTCTTCAACTGAGTAGAGACCTTGCATTCAGACAAGTAACGTGTGAAGAGCCAAGCCAGTGTGCTTACGAGGACTGGGGGAAGGTTCTTCAGATGTTCTGATCTTATCCTGTCCGGACCTGGTGCTGTTCGATTTTTCACCGACGAAATGGCATATCGGATTTCGGAACCGGTGAAACAGCATATCCACCCTCTTTTATTTCATAAGACGGGAGATGGACGTGGCTATCGAAGAGATCTGAGTAGTATTCGTGGATGATTTTCTCCATTGCCTTTCTGGATGCTGTAACTGTTCCGTCTGGGCGTCGGAAAGCAATCATCTTGGCCTTGTAATTGACGAAGCTTCGGCGGGTTTTGCCAGTACTTTTCCCAGCCTCTGTAGCTTCGACCATTACTGCTGCTCTTCTTTCTTTAAGATCTTCTTTTATCGCCTGTTTGCATTGTTTCGCAAGTTCGGACGTTAGTTCGCGGTTGCCTGCAGCTCGTGCGAGTCCACGCTGGCGTATTAGCTCGAGAGTTTCTGGAGACAGACGTCTCTTGGTGACCTTCGAACTCTCAATTTTCAGAAATTTTTTTTTCTTTTCAGAAATTTCATGGCGCTATCGTGAAAATGCTGATCGTATTCCTCATCGATGTTGTCGACAACGGCATCTTCCCAACAGCCGACTAATGAGTTGAATAAGCCCCAGTTCATGGTGGTTCTGCGACTTCGGTTTTTGAATTTAGCGGCGTTTTCTCCTTTCCGCGAAAAATAAAATCTTGCACGAAGGAGACGGTGGTCTGATCCCGTGTAAAATTTTGGGACAACAGCGACATCGGTTAGGCAAAACTTCCTATTTACTATGATGTGGTCTATTTCGTTATGGTATTCTCCATTGGGAGATTCCCACTTCCATCATTGACGGTGAGGCTTCTGGAATTGCGAGTTACCATGGATGGCCTTGGTCGCCATGATAAGCTCACCCTGTTCGTTCCATTCTAATCCGTGGGTCCCAATGTAACGTTCCTCATACGATCTTCTTGGTCCGATCTTGGCATTGAAATCTCCAATGGTGACCTTGAAGAGTGTATGGTCTTCTCTGTAGAACCTCTCCAAGTCCATGTAGAACGCTTCGACTTCTCCTTCGTCATAGTTTGATGTTGGCGCGTAAACGACGGAGATTGTCAAAACCGGTGTTGATCCACATCTTTTTAATCGTAAACCTCCGATTTGGGTTGTAAGCTGTTCGAATGAATCGATGTTCATGGACAAACTCGTATTGACGAGAACGCCGACACCGCCTACTCCTCTACTGTCGCATGTTCCGAGAAACAATTCTTCTCCGGTGTCATAGTCGGCGTTGAGTGGGTGGCGTCGTCTCGTCTCGGCCAGGCCGATGACGTCGTACCTTATCATTCTTGCTTGCATGAGCAAGTCTTCCATCGAGTACTCGGATGCAAGTGTGCGTGCATTGTGAGTATAGATCGTCACCATAGTTCTTGATCCAAGCAGCTTCCATTGGCCCTGAGATTTTAGCATCCTCTCCGTACTACTCGTCCTACCCAACGCTCTGCGAAATTGAGGGCTCTTTCAGGGTCAGGGGAATGAGGCCCGTTTTTTTTTTACTGTATTTAGCATATTTGATACCTACGTATAGCTTGCTGGGCTTTGAACGTGAGGGCTGCTTATACTCACGGGTAGCTTGCCAGGCTCTCCCAGAGTGGACATGGAGCTCATTTGTTCGAGGCGACTCCTAACCGCCTCCCATATCCTTCCCTGTCACTTGATTGCAGGCTTTTGGCCGAAGTGACTCATAGAATACAATCCGCATAAAGCGAGAACGCACCCACACACGCATGCATGAATACGCCTAGCAAATACAGAAAGTATGTGCCAAATCGGCGCAGCAGAAACAGGGAGTCCATCCCCTGGATCCACTTGCGTCTCAGGGAAGCAAAGGTCGCTTTTGATCCGCGATTAATCCCCTATCCGCCACCTGGCGACGCGCCACGTAGCCTCGCGACAACCGGCTCGAGATCCCTCATATGATGGAGATCCGTGGAGGTGACTGCACAGTATCCGTAAATAAAGTCATGCTTAAATAATTCTATCGATTCGATGTGTATAAAATCAAATGGTATTTTCGTAGCACTCTTTTAAGAATATTTTAGCCAAAGATATTTAGCACAAAAAAATCCCGTTTTAAATTCTTTTATTCTCTGTTTAGTTAAAGATAATCACTCACGATTATAGCAGTTATTTTCGTAGTAGTCAATACGAAAATTTGGATTGTTGTTAAGGCGAATGGCCAGTGGCTTAGTAAGCTGACTGTCCGCTGAAACATGACAGCCGCCGTCGGTCCGATTGAATGAAACCGATCGACATGGAACCCTGAAGAGAACAATTTTTTGCAAACACAGCTTTTGTACAGTATCACCACCTCCTTAATTCCGATAATCTTTTTTCCAAAGTCGAAACACCTTGAAAGCAAAACCCTTAAGAAATAGATGTTTCCAGAGAAAAGACCAGCATTAGAATCTGCTGGAAGAATGTTCTCAAATTTGAGGAATAACTAAGAGATCACTGACGACTTTTCATTGAGGCATTCGACGAGACAGTCCTCTAAGCTCTTCTTCTTACTGACACGAACCACCTCACGTGCATCCATGTAACGATCAGAGAGGTAAGTGAATGCGTAGTCGCCGTTACACTTACGGGATGCTGAAAGTTTGTCGTTTCAACTCGTACTAATAAGGTAAATCAAAATAAAAAACCTACGGAGACAAAAAATCTATACAACATTCTAAACTGCTTAACAGAAACACTAGAAACATTTTGTTTCATACGAATAACTTCATTCTAATTTTTCAATTTTGAGTGCTGCAGTTAAACACTTAAAGCTCTGAAAAGTTAGGATTACTTCCGATCACGACAGAATAGAACTTTAGCCCAACCAATAAAGCCTTCTTCAGAGAACAAAACGAATGAATAGTTTTTATTTAATGCGTCCTCACGTCCACTGTGCGGATGCAAGCACTTCCCACATCCAATTCGTGTCCTCGTATACATTGGCCACGAAGATCTTCCAACTTTTACATATGACGTCGCATGCTGCTTGCGAATTATCATTTCACCTTGAAAGTCGTAGAATGCTGGTCAAGCGATTCTCCCTGGAGTCCTGAGATACCCAGGCTGGAGCGTTCCCAAGTGGATTGCACAGAGTGATTTTTTTCCCCAGACAATTCCAATACTAATTTCCCCACCCCGTAGGCATGGCAGGCTTGGTTGCCAGGGCGGAATCAAACTAGCACCGTGCTCGTGATGGTGCACATTACTTCTACTGTGCTATCCACCCCTGCCACGTAATAGTTATAAAAAATAAAATTAAAAAGATGAAGCTCTTGGGGTTGATCAACCTCTGAGTAATGCACCATGCATTCGACTTCATTAAGCATTGTTAGATGTAATTGAATGCATATCTAGCCTTTACAACTCGCGGTGGCGTATCGATGTTATCGAACTAGTGCTGCTTTCCACCTAGACAGGTCTGGTTCCAATTTCCGATCCCGAAGGAATGGAGGGCTTGGTGAGCCTGGGACGCATACATCGATCGCTTCCGACCACTGCGCTACACGCGCCCCATTTACGAAAAATAGGAGTTGTATAGGGTGAAGAATGTTTGAAAATGGACAAATGTAGAGGTACTTACGAATTTTTAAGAGATTGATAGCACGTCTTTTATTCTTCTACGTTAAAGAGGGAAGCAAATACCTTTTGCCTTACCCACACGTGAGAATAAATAAGCTATAGATGACTTCAAAACCCTTAACGATAAGGTGATATAGACAACTAGCAAACTAAGCAGCGTTCATTTTTACCCTTTCAATAGCAACTTTTCGTCTTCCGAAAGAAAAATTAAACCAAGAATCAGCTCTATCTGAGCCATGAAAAGAATCAATAGATATAAAACTAAGAAAGAATGCTTGCATTCAGTTAAAGCCACATCCTCCTAATAGAAAAAGGTGGTCAGATATGTCCAGAACCGTTCAGATTCCTGTCCACACGACGAAAGCACGACAGCAACTCAATTCTAAGCAATTTTGGAAAATTAACGGTGAACTTAGCTCCTAAATGCTTGCAGACACCGTGTACACACGTACTGCTTTGCAACGAGAATTTACATTACAAGAGAAGCATGTATGGGAAAATTTACGTGAAAGGATGGAATAACAACAAAAAGGCATTCACTCACAACTGAGGCAATACTTCCAATAAAACGAGTATCGATCATCCGCCTCCACATAACCATCCACGTTTTGTAGTTGATGTGGTTGGAAGATGTCACAATGATGAGCGAATCCATCCGGAGATGGGTGGTGATTCAAGGCTGCACACTCCAATGAACGTCCTAAGATTCAATAGTACACCTGAACTTAAGAGCAAGCAACGAAGTGTACTCTGCCTATGTAGAAGCCAAAAGTGTCCTTGAGACAGCTGGGTAGAAAAAAATGGCCTTTGTAATTGCAAAAGAAACCGATTCTGCCGACCTGGAGTCTGTGGATCTTCACCGAGGGAGCATGCACTCTCACAAGCTCCAAGCACCAACCGCGCGTTCGCAACTGCCTTGAAGTTTAACCGAACCCGTGGCCATCGCACGTAGTATGGATTACACGAAGGCTCTCCTATATTAAAAGAAAACCCTTGTTAAAGTGAAAGGCGACAACCAATCATTAAGCTTACCACTTACAATACAAGAAATACTTAGTGTCACTCACGCATCTTATCGATTGGGTTACACAATTTATAATAATATTAACTATCATTGTGCACTCAGTGTTATGCTTATTCCTACTGGGTTTAAAAAATTCATAAACAGCTTCGAAAAAGTTCATACGATTAGCAGAATGTTACTGCTTACGCTGTCTAGCCATTTCGTGATGTGTAAATCACAAGAGTCATTGATTTAGTTTGCAGGGCACGGCAAGGTTCATGTACGTGTATGGTGGGGTACACATGCATGTATGTGTCTCAGGATAAAAATGATGGGCTTAAATCTTTTTCCATCAAAAGTCTTTCTGGAACAAGTTGTGTAGACGTGCACGGAACAAATGCTTAAGTTTATTGACCCATCTAAACTGCCAAAATCTGCATGGACTGCACCATGATCTGTATTTGCAACGCATTCACTCTATCGTTGGAGTGCTATGTGAAGAATTATGATGTAGATAGAGGGACCAACTTTACCACACTGAATGAGAAGTATTTGAAATACTACGTCGTATTACCCAAGTAAAAGAAGGAACTCGGGATTGAGGTACGACCTACTCAGACGACGAAAGATATGCTGCCGTTCTTCTTAGTAATTTTGAGTGTTATCATGAGCAAGCACACTGATCTCAGAAAAATTTTCGTTGGCAAAGAAAACAGTTAACAACAAGATTACACGGAATGCACGATAAGATGTATATCAACAGAATGCTCGGATTCCTCTTTGAACGAAAAGTGTATAGTTTTCATATACACTAAACGAATGGTGAACGACGATGGCGACAGATAAAAGGTTCAATGGCGCATGTTGAAATAATTCGACAGTCGTCAACATGTATGTGGTAAAGGATTATGACCCTGGAAACCTGAGATACCGGCCAAACACAAATCTCCCTTCCCTCTTCTTAGAGATCTATAAAAAATAACGACGAAAACGATGTGGTGACATGACTTCACTTCAAAAAACGGCATGACACCTAACTACTTTCTTGTTCTTCCTTAACTCTTTCACGAGTATGCACACTGACCCCATTATGTACGCTGCTGTACGTTTCGGACCATAGATCTTGATTTCAATACACATCTCAAGTGCCCCTCTATGACCGGCCGTCCGATGCAAAGGATGAAACCTTTATATTCTATTGTGACAACTACTTAGTGCACAGGGTTGACAACAACTGCTTCTCTTTAAATACTTTCATACAGATACATAGCTTTTTTGACCACATAGCAGCTTTCATGGCACATTGTAATCAATAGATGACTTGTCGAACGCAGATTTTATTTTGATTTTAAACTCACGCTGGCCCATGAGAAGGCATTTCCAGCCATACTTGAAACAGCCGGGGTTCGGACGGTGGAATGAAGTTGAGAGATATAAATGAAATAGACACAGAAATACACTTCAACAGTCACAAAAAACAATTCAGAAGGCTAATAACATCAAGGATAGTTAATGCACGATTTTTTTCATCACACGAAAGAGGAATCTAGAAACATCGGAACATACCCAGAAGAATAAAAGGATAAAGGATAAAGCTCTCGGCGTTGATCAATCCCTGAGAGATACGCCATGAATTCGACTTCATTAAGTATCGTTGGAGGTGATTGAATGCATATCTGGCCTTTATAATAACTCGCGGTGGACTGCCGATGTATCAAGCCAGTGCTGCTATCCTTCCAGACAAGTCTGGTACCAACTTGCCGATCCCGGAGGGATGGGAGGCTTTTTGGACCATAGGCGCATTTCACGTGCGCAGCAGAGGCGCCTCCAACCACTGCGCCACACGCGCCCACATAGAACAATATAGAGGATATATGGAAGTTAGGGAGACATGGGAAAAGTATAAGGGAACCAAACAAGAGGACGGCGACCTCAAGAAACCTCTGCGTCGTGACCCTTGCGCGGAAGCTTAGGAATTGATTTCAATGCACCATCCAGCTGCGCTGCAGAGTCAGGTGGTCCGACAAGCCCAACGAACGAAATTGGCTGCTGTCATGAAAGAACTAAGTTTCTTAATCATGTCGTGTTTCTACTTCACCTGTATCATCTGTTGTCCTGTTGATCGACGAGTGATTCGAGATGACGCTACTAAATCTTCTATTTGTCTTGTACAAGAGTAGGCTGTGGGTTCTGCTTGCTCTAGGGACGTGTCGAGCATCATATCTTGTTTTCTAGGCTTTTCGTGAAAAACTCTGACCATGGGGTCGGTGGTCTTCCTGCAGTACGCTTGACATCCCGGGGAATTCAGTCAGCAATGGCTCTTGTCCATCGGTTGTTATTCATACGCATTACGTGTCCGGCCCAGCATATCTTCGACTACTTGGGGTACAGAACGGCAGCTTTGATTTTTGATCGTTGACGCAGGTCGGAGCTTCGGATCTCATCCCTTGATTGTGTGAAACGGGATACTCCTAGCATCGTCCTTTCAACTGCGTGTTCAATAACGCTGAGTGATCATTCATCCTGCTTACGCAGAGACCGGGTTTCTGATGTATACGTTAGGGCAGAAAGTTCTGTTGAGTCGAAAAGGTGGGCACGGTATCGGGTGTTCTTCGTCTTCTTCACTACATCATCGATAGTCCTGAAAGTTTCTCAAGCCGCTTGCTGCTTCCTTTTAGTCAGCTTTGGAGCTAAGTCGTTCATTATATTGATCTCCCGACCTAGAGAGACATAACTGGAGCATTCGGAGATATTCGTTCCGTTGAGCGTGAATGACGCATATGAAACCAATTCGTTCCTCATTAACATCGTTGTTACGAGATTTAGTCGAAGACCAATCTTTCCACACGCCTTATCAAAGTGCGCAAGCATACGTTCCGCTTGGCTATTGCCTGGTGTTATAAAGACGATGTCATCAGCAAAGCGAAGGTGATGTAACTGCCGGCCATCGATTTTCACTCCCATGTTGTGCAATTCAATGCCCGTACGACGTTCTGGAGGCTGGAGATAAATAATTTTAGCGAGAAGGTATCACCTTGTCTAGCCCTTCTTTAGACGTCAATGTTAATATCGTCGTAAAATGGTGAAATCTTGGTTGTGAAATTTTTGCACAACTCATGATGAATCTTTGTACACTGAGTAGGAGCTCCTTGACTATCAAGGGCTTCCATGACTGCTTCCATCTCATTTGAATCAAAGGCCTTTTGTAAATCGATGAAAGTGGGACAGAGCGGTCTTTTGTACACTCGCGACACTTCAATGAAACTTGTTATCGTGTAGATATGGCTCATTCCGCTAAATTCTTTTCGAAACCCTGATTGCTCACATGGCTGCCCCTCGTCCACTGTTCGGTCAATCTTATTTACGATAACTCGAGTGAAAAGTTTGTAGATGACGGACAACAAGCAGATTGGGCGATAGTTGCCGATATCGTGTAGGTCACCCTTCTTCAACAATAACACGGTCTTGCTGGTCTTCCACTGACTAGGGACCTTGCATTCAGACAGGTAACATGTGAAGAGCTGAGCCAGTGTGTTTAAGAGTACTGGAGAAAGATTCTTCAGATATTCTGACCTTATTCTGTCCGGACCTGGTGATGTTCAATTTCTCACCTATGAAATGGCATGTCGAATTTCGGAAGGGATTCTATGTGGTAGCGAAGCATTGGTAGACAGAAACCTTGCCGAGAGGCAGACGAAAGAAAGGACCCGCG
>MQTX01000041.1:2189406-2234425 GCA_009735665.1 Angiostrongylus cantonensis | reverse complement strand
CCCCCCCCTTAGTAGCACCGTATGAAGGCAGGAGTTTCGGCTACCCAAAAGAACTGCGAAGTATTTGTGGACAAATTCTCTCACTACCTTTCTGGAAGTAGTGACAGCCCGTCTGTACGTCGAAGTGCCTTCATCTTGGTCTTGTGACTGGCGAAATTTCAGTGAGCGTCGGTAATGCCTCTCTGAGCTTCTGCATCTTTAGCCATTGCTGCTGCTATTTTCTCATGCAAACTTGAACTTGAGTTGCCAATCATCCACAACTGGAGCGATTCCATATTAGCACGACTGTACCTGCAGGCAAACGCCTTTTATCGACTTTTGAACCCTCAGGTTTTATAGTACTAACGGAACAAGGATAATATCAGCCAGTCAGAAACTAAAATGTGGTCTATTAAGTAATGGCACCTTCTACTGAATGACTCTCACGTTCAGTGTGGTCTTGGTCGTCATGACAAACTCATACCGTTACTCACCTTATTCGTTCCGTTCTAAACCGTAGATATCAATGTTACGTCTTTCAAACTTTGTTGTGGGTCCAATCTTACGGTAAAGATCTCTAATGATGACTTAGATGTACATCTTCTTCTCTGTAGAACTTATGCAAGTCTGTATAGAACGCTACGATTTCGTCTTCATCATAAATTGGTTTTGGTCGTAGACGATGGAGATTCTCAAAGCTAGTATCGATCCACACTTCTTCAACCACGAATATAAAGCTCGGGTTGCTAGTTGTTCAAAAAAAAAATCAATGGTCATAACAAAAGGCCTTTTGACGAGGACACTAGTGCCATCGATTCCTCTAATGTTGTGCGTTCCAAGCAGTTCTTCATTGCTATTATATGAGGCGTTTAATGGGTGGCGTCTTATCACCTCGGCCAATCCGATGACGTATGTAATCCTCCTGGCCTGAGTCAACAGGCCATCAATGAAAGACTCAAATGCAAATTATGGTTTGTCGGTACAAATCGTCACCTTAGTCTTTCAAGATTACGGCAACCTGGAATGGTCATGAGACCTCAGTATTCTCTGCGTACTCGTCCTATTCAACACTGCAATATCAAAGGCTCTTTCGTGGTCAGGACAATGGGGTTCATTTAGTTTGCTGTTTGGTTATTAATATCTATGCGCAGTTGCCAAGCACCATCTGAGGGCTCAACATCGCTTCCAGAGTAGATTTAGAGTTCATTCCTTGGAAACTACTCCTAACCACATCCCAAATATCTCCCAGTAGATTAATTATTGGCGTTTTATCCATGTGGTAGCAGAGTACAACCTTCATAAAAGGCACACATCTGAGCACGCACGGTTGCACATTTATCCGCAAACACAGGTGTGTGCCAATTCGGTGCAGCAAAAATAGAAAATCTGTCGCCTGCATCCACCTTTGACTGAGGAAAGCACACTGCTGCGTTCTATCCGAGTTTAACCCGATAACCACCACTCAGGGTGCATCGCGTATTGTCGAATAATGTTGCGCACAAATTGTTCGATAGAGTTGTTCTGTACCCGATTTGCAATAATTCACCAGAATTATTTCTAAGAAGCGACAGCAGTTTCTCGATGACTCACTATAACCTGTTATCAACTCGTCAAGAGTACAACGTTACCTCACGATCAATGTCGACGTTGTCAGAGAGTCAGTCCTAAGAGTTGAGCTAAGTAAATCAAAACATTCGCAACTACCTACAAAGATATCAGCAAGAAGATCAATGCAGAGATCTCCTAAAGCTATGATAACATAAAATGGAAACTGTGAGCTATTTACGAAAATTTAGGGAAAACGGTGACGTTTTAGATGAGTGAGTGGAAAGTTACCCAAAAACAACTAGGTTCTCTAAAGAGTAAAGGGTAAAGCTATCGGAATTGTTCAATCCCTGAGGAATACACCATGCATTCGACTTCATGACGCTTCAACAGAGGTCACTGAATGCATATATGACGTATAATACATGGACTCGTGGTGGCCTACCGACCTATAGAGTCAGTGCTGCTATTTTCTCAGACAAGTCTGGTACCAATTTGCCGGCCCCAGGGTGATGAAAGGGTTGGTGAGCCTAAAGGCGGAAACGAACTAATGTCTATTGCAGGGCATCTCTAACCACAGCGCCACAGGCGTCCATACTACGTTCGCCAGTAAAGCGCATAATCTTAGGATTTTTAGAACAGAAAAATTAAGGAAAAACAACAAAATTATTTCAGACCAAGGGTTAGATAAATGCGAAAACTTACAATATTAAGAGCCACGCGAGCCTCGTTTAGTAGATCACATATGCTAGTAATTGTCCGATCAAGATTTGCTTGGTTCTTGTATAGCTTTTTCTGTTCGTAGAACAGATCGCTAAAAATTCTAATATTTAAGTGTTTTAAAAACGGCGAACAGAAAAATGGACCATAGAGAAGATAGTATTACGTCCTCTAACCGCAGTTAACAAGTGTTTTGTCTTGGTATAACAAATAATGCAGTGTGAATATATGAAAAGTAACTAAAGATGTGACGTAATTGGCACATAAAAAATTACAAAACTAGGCCAAAAACGAAGAGACTGCAGAACTATTTGCGAGCAAGCTAACATTTTGGTGGGATTCGCTTTCCTCAGAGTATGCAAAGATCAAGTTTACTTGTATACTTGATGCCCACACCTCACTGGTCGTGCAGACCGCAGCATAATCTCCATCACTGTGGAGTTTTGTTAGTTAAGTTATCGTGGTTCCCGAGGCAGCCAGGCCAAAGTCTGTCCAAGATTGTCAGCACCACAGGCAGTCGCCGAACTTTGGATCAGAGAGATTTGCCACCATACGAATAGTTTGGTACCAGGACGGTGACAGATCCTGGTAACCGTTTACTCATAGCTGGGCTTACTGATGGAAAAGCCGGACTCCTCAGCTTGGGACACTCTGCTGGGAGATGGAGCCGTTCACTGTACATCGCAGTCTGACATCCAGGAACACCTCTCAACCATGATTAGACGGTAAACCATTGGGAGGAAGGTCAAGTCTGCTACAATCTATCGAAAATGGTTTAGCGTTTTCTCTGTTTGGTTATGGAGGTGTTTGGCTATATTGCTTGCGGTCAACCTGACCTCTCCAGGCTCTGAGGGAGGCGAAATCCGTAGAAACGTCAGCTTGTTTGTAAATAAAGAATAAGATAACGACTTCGTATTGGCTCATTAACAGAACAATGAACAATTATTTAATGCTATGGTTAGCAGAAATTCGGTGGTGGGAACTACAGTTAGGCTGAAAACCAAGAAAAAAAAAAGATTGGGAAGACAACAAACCGCTTCGTGGACTGCTGATCGTTGTAAATCAGGCGATAGATCTGTGCGAGACATTGCATTATATAAGCCAGTCTCTTACCCTGGCGTGGCCTTATTACAATTTGTTTCTCAGCATCATCGTCATTCCTAAACATCTGGTCGTTAAGAACCATGGAACATGGATACTTGGATACTTGCATAGCACAACTTCGCTGGTTGTGCAAAATCCAATTCTTCGAGGTTTTACTGGCTTAGCCATTGTGGTTTCCTGGACTCCCGAGGTCAGCCAGGCCCAGCCAAAGTCTACCCAGGTCGCCACCACCACAGGTAGTCCTCGTCCTGGTGAATCAGAGGGAGATTAGCCACCAAGCGGCGATTTCATTATCAGAACGGTAATGGATCCAAGACTGCTTCCAGAAACCACATAGCAAATGTTAATAGCTCAAAATTGTATGAAAACATCTAGAACTTACGCTCTAAGAACTAATCGAGAGCGTGGAGGTGTCAATGCCAGCTGTCTTACCAAATCCAAGCATACGAATTGAATTTTACTCAGAATCATACTCTTCTGAGGACTACTTTCATTCCGAACTGCTTTCTGAGTTAAAGTACTGCTTGATAACATAACCTGTAACCTGCCTGTGACAGTTACGGAGTTTTCTAAAATGGCGCATACGAAACATATGACGATCTTCGATATACTAATCATTTAATAGTATCAAATTGAAACACAATTCTTGAAGGAGCAACCATGGTACATCTATGTGCTATTAATAAATAAAAAAAAAAAGATTGAAAATCACCATCCCTCTCACGGAAGGAGTAACTAGTTTAAAAAAAAACGAGCTTCGCGCCATTCCAGCTACTTGTTCTGGCCCCATTTGCATTGGAGCGCGAATTCGCAAATGATTTTTATATTCATTGCGGCATTATGTTCGGAATTTTGTCTTGCAGTGTTCCGTTTGGGTTTTTCGGAACTCTACAGTTTCCTTGCGCTATAATTCCGTTTTAAATTGTAACAGTTTTGAACTGTATGAGGTCTTCGACGGTCGTCTTTTCCAAGTGATTTCAAATGTGCGGCTACTGGAGGCACTCGAGACGAGAGCCAAACGAGGATGATATGCCAGATGGTGAACAGCTTTTCATTCAGGCGTTCGCGAATCAGCTGTGTAATGCAAATGAGGATTACATCGCATTTGGACGTTTTCTTCGAATGATCTCTAGTTGTTGAACTACTATAGATTTTTCAGTTTACACGAGGTTGCCATGGTTGTAGTTGAGA
This sequence comes from Angiostrongylus cantonensis, assembly GCA_009735665.1. Taxonomy (NCBI): domain Eukaryota; kingdom Metazoa; phylum Nematoda; class Chromadorea; order Rhabditida; family Metastrongylidae; genus Angiostrongylus; species Angiostrongylus cantonensis. Next base: position 2,229,886 of record MQTX01000041.1, on the reverse strand, counting down.
AGCAAAAATAACGGCCGACAAGATGGCAATTATCGACGAGGGTTGGTAGGAAGTACGACAAACTCTCCAGTTTCGACAGACAGCACAGAGGTACCCTTCGATGTGCCCCTCATCGTGGCTCATGCAATGGCAACTCTTCGGTTGGCTGCTGGACCTTGCCAGTGTGCTTGATCTATGGGGCCGTTGGTTTGTCAGAGTCGCCAAACTCATGGGGGACCCATGGTAGCCAAAGACGTCCAGATAGTCGCCGTTTGCGTCCTATGCTTTTAAACTGCGTTTTATATGGAATCCCGCCTATCATATTATGCCCCAATTTCTTAAGACTTTCTAGGAATAATTGCAAAATTTTAGCGTAATAAGCAGAATTATATGTCTAGGTAAATTAAGTTTATAGGTTTCATACCTGTTTGGTCCATCTTCACTGTGTTATCCTGATTGTGCTTTGTCTCTTTATCCTCTACTAGTACGAGGTTTTGACTTTGTGTTACAGCAATGGAGTGATGCATTTTCCATTCTGGAAAATCCTTCTAGTGAGTGCATGTCAACAAACGCGTTCACGTGTTCGTTTCTTTTCAACAGGCACAGATGCGGCAGTGGCCATAGTTGGAAGTGGCCCTGCAGGTTGGCTCATATTCTGATCTATCAATTCTTCATGTTGCCTTTCTAGGACCACTTTTCTTCTCAGTTCCATATTTTCGCTCTTATTTCCAATCTGTTTACTTGCTTCGTGTCAATGACATTTCACATTTTTTTCGATTATGAATCCCTATCAGGACTTACTCCCAAACGGTTTATTGCCTCATCGTGTGTAGTAGGTGCTCCTGGGTGTTGAGATGAAATATACGGCGGTTGGATACATCTCCCGAGAGGGTCTCCCAAGCTGAAAAGGAGTCCGGCGGTTCCATCAAGAAGCCTAACTAAGAGTAAACCGTTACCATGATCCACTACCGTACTGGTACCAAACTAGTCGCATGGTGAAAAATTTTCCTCTGATCCACAAGGGCTGCGACTGCATGTGGTAGTGAAGACCTGGGACAGACTTTGACCAGGCTGTCCTGGAACTCCAGGGAACCACAATGGCTAAACTAGCAAAACTCCGAAATTAGAGAATATGCTGGGGACCGCGGAGTAAGTGACGACGTGCCGCCTAAGTATCCAATTGACTATAAGGACTTTAAATCCTGATAATTTTAGGCTTGTTCACATGCGCATCGTTGTTGAGACGAATGCCGGCTAGTAGGTGTGATATCTTCGATGCATCACCAGTACCATTTGGACTCATCCGTTATGGTGTTGCACCAGATCATCAGGAGGTTGGTTGCCTAGTTTCAACATATTATACGATTGTATTGTTGTTTAGTTGCAGAGTTGCAGGTTAAGAACGTTGTTTAGTTGCAGAGTTGCAGGTTAAGAACTGTATAAATCTCTTTGATAGGATGTTTGAGTCTAACCGAAGTCGTCTATCGTTATTTTGTAATGTGAGGTACGTTTTCACATTTTGTGTCCATGTTTTCCAAGCATTGTTCGTGGATGCGACGACTTAGGATCGGATCCGATTTGTCTGTGGAAGAATTGACGAGATACTACGATGCAGTATTGTTATCGTATGGTGCCCATCATCCGCGCCATCTCTCAATACCTGGAGTTAAATCTAGGAACGTTATGTCAGGCTCGGATTTCGTTTCATGGTACAACGGAGTTCCTAACGCTAAGGTTCTAGCAGTTTGTTCTCAATTTAGTATATATTGGCTTCCTTGGTGGTTCATTTTCATTTTCAGGTTCCTGTTTTAGATGATCCAAATGTGGTAATCATTGGAAATGGTAATGTTGCGCTTGACTGTGCAAGAATACTGTCAAACATGAAGTCACTTCGAACCACAGACGTTCCTTCAGATGTTCTAGTGATTCTTGAAGGCTCTAAAGTGAAAAATATCAAAATTATTGGACGCAGAGGGCCAGAAGATGTGAGTTCCACGTTTATTTTATGGTGTGAGCTTATTTAGAAGTATCGCCGGCGAGTTTTTCTTGCGCAGGTCTCATTCACTATCAAGGAACTTCGTGAACAATTCAAAGTACCAGAGTGGAATACAACAGTTGAAATGGATGTAGAGCAGTTTGAAATGTTAAAGGAAGCAGTTGGAACTATGGAGAGACGAAGAAAAAGGCTTATGAATGTAAGTTCATATAGCTATGTGTTTTTTGTGACTTCGTTTTTCTAATTCACTAAAGTCGTTCGATAGAGTTAACAGAGCTCTTTTAACATGAGCTGGAAGACTGACATGAGGATATCATGACTTTTTAAGGTTCTCCTAGATGGCGTGAAGCTTCCTGAAGGTGGCAAGCAATGCCGTTTTTTAAATTTCCGCATTCCTGAGGAAATAGTAGCAGATTCCGATGGTCGAGTTTGCGCTATACGGTAAGCTTCAAATTTAATCAGTCTCAAATACGTGATATATTTATCTATTATTGTAATTCTGCAACCTTCCATGTTCAGGGTTCTGAATAAACGAACAGACAGTAAAGAAGAAATTCCCTGTGGGCTTCTAATATACAGTATAGGCTATCGGACGGTAGTCCTTGATGGGATTCCCGTGAACGACAAGGTTAGTTGTAAAAAAGACTTCACTTGATCTCTCTAATAGGAGGTAAGGAAGAAATATCAATGGATTTGCCTGCTCAATGCCATGTTTCGTTTTGTTGTCTCGTCTGGAAACTTTCAGTGTACTAACATAGTAAAAGGATGCAGGACAGAGCTCTCTACGTTGATCAAAACTGCAGAGGAAGGCTCGGTGGGCCAGAGCCGCGGGAATCATTCCCATATGTATTGTTGGGTGCCTCGCCACACGCGCCCTTTTTAACTGACCTAGTAGCTCTCATAAACACCATCTATTCTCCACATTCATGACCTGACTTCTGTTTTATTTTGATAAACTCACAGATTGCTTATAAAACCGAATAATTTGGAAGGAAATAGTAGACCTTTGACATAAAATGTTAGTTTTTAAGAAAATGATAGCTATGAAAGACGAATGTCGCGTTGATATGCCATGTGGTTCACTTGTATATGCGGCCGGATGGTGCGCTCACGGGCCACGAGGTGTTATTGTCGATACACAACAGGAATCCATTGCAGTCGCGAACGAAATTGCAAGTGATCTGTTGAAGAAAACTGATCTGAAAGGTGAGTGTGTGTTGTGGTGTCCATCAACATCATAATATTTTGTTTCAGATGTATACCGTACGAATTGTTTTATGTTTATTTTCACGTTTACTATATTTTGTTCACATCTACATTTATTATTTGCACATACTTGGGTACTTGGATGGTCCGTCTTTACTGGTTGTGCAGACCCCACCATATTTTCCATTTTTTCTTTGTTTTGCTGGTTTAGGTTTAGTCCTCGAAGTCAGCCTAGCCAAACTGTGCTCAGGTCGTCACCACTACAGGCAGCTACCGCCTTTGTGGATCAAAAAGAGATTTGCCACTACACGATTAGTTTGATACCAGGACTGTGGTGGATCTTGGTATTGGTTTACTCTTAACTGGGCTCCTGATGCAAACGCCGAATTCCTTTCCCGCTGGAAGTGGGGAGTATGTATTCACCCACTGGACATCGCAGTTCGACACCCAGGAGCAGCTCCCAGCACGATGAGGCGGTAAATCGTAAGGAGAATTTACACGTAATGTATTCTATATTTGTCACTTGGAAATGTTGTATTTATATTTTGACAATGTATCTCTGTTTTTCCTACAAAAGATAAAGCTAAGCTAAAAGAAAAAGGTAAAGCAAAAGTTAGACTCTTTCATATATAATAAGATTTTTTCGTGTTCAGAATCTTCATAGGGAAGGATTTTATGTTCTAACCCTTTACCATGAGTCTTGTATAGGTTGATCAATGAAATAGTATACGGCAATCATTGTTTGGTGCTTTTAGGTTCTGCTCAAGGTGCACAGCCGCTTTTGGATGCCAGAGGTATAAACTACATAACATGGGACGACTGGAAGAGAATTGACGACGTAGAACTGAAGCAGGGTGTCGAGAAGGGCAAAATTCGTGAGAAATTAACAAAGTTTGATGGGTTTATCAAAAAGTCGGTGTAAATTTCTAGGAGTTCATCTCATTTAATTAACATGGCACATTTGTTAGAAAAAAAACCAAGTGCTCTAATATCGCCTGGTTTTATTCGGTTTTGCAAAGCCGTCTGCTACGACAGTCCTCGTTTTTGTCACAAGTGCCTACTAGATATCCAGGTACCCCTCACCATGAACTGAAATGTTAGTAATTTTGCATCTTTTATGTGGTTATTGTCAGATTTCTATCTTGATTGTATAAATATAGACCGTATTAAAGAAATACTACGCTGGTTTTCGAGTTCAAGCTCGTAATACTTGACCTAATTATGTTTCCTTGTGGTATTATGTTGTATTGAGAAGTAATGTAAATCTATCTTGCATATTTAGGAACTGCTAACCTCATATCGCTATTGGTGAAACATCGGCAGCTACGAGTAAAGATGATTGATTTTAGTTAAAAACAGGTCCGGATAAAGTGTAGGTGATCCGAGAGGATCCTGTAACTTCGTGGTCTCCACTGTACGGCTTATTTAAGCGCTCTGTCGTCTGCTCTCATTATATGACTGGCGTATATGTTATTCGCTATCGATGTGCAATGTCTTCGGTTTCGATTAAGGTACAGATGTTGAAGATCTGGGCTTCGCATTCCGGCTAGACGTTGTGTGTACCGGTTAAATTTCAGAAGACATTCAAGTACTCTGTAGATGAGGCGCAGTATTCTTGACGTGGTTGTAGCATCAGCCCACGTCTCTGCAACAGAGCACTGGGAGAACCGTCGAATCGAAGAGGACAGCACGAGTCTTTGGATCATTTAGTTCGTCAGTGGCTCCCTGGAAATGCCTGAGGGCCGGAAGTGTTGTTCTCCTTATTCTGTTTGATTCTTTCTTCATGCTGTTCTCCATGTTCATTGAATGCCCAGGTGCACGTGCGTGGTAATCTCTTTAATCAGAACCATCCATTTCGATTTCTTCTCTTTCGCAGCATGTGTTCTTCATGAGCGCGGTCTCTATCGTATTTGTGCGCACTCCAATTTTTATTCACACTTCGTTGAGTTCACTGAGCATTGTCTCTGCTTCAGTGGGGCTCCTCGAAAAGGCGGCGATTTCATCCGCGAAGCGAGGATTTCGTAGGAATTTTCCATCAATACGTATGCCCCTTCTTGTCTCCGTTGAGTGACTTCAGTATCCACTGCAGGGCGGCAATAAACAGCTTTGGTGATATTGTGTTGTCTTATCGAATCCTTTTTCCCATGGAAATGGCTAGAGGTCGACGGGGTACCTGTATTTTTGTAGTGCGGTTCCGATAATAGACGGAGTCCTTATTTGGAACGGCTCCACTAAACGCCCATGTACTCGTATGACGTGGTCTGTGTAATCAGAGAACCATCCACTTCCATATGTTCACCTCTACAGCATAACTTTTCCATGAAGCACTCCTTCTCCTGATTTAGGCTTAGTCCGATCTTTTTTCATGAACCGGACCTTCTTCCGATTCAAAGTTAGTTCTGTCTTTTTACCAGCTTCGTTGAAACTCGTCGTCGTGAATTCACCAGTGAAAATTGTTTACAAATCTTCCTAGTAGTGCTAGCCAAATGTTCGGCATAATGTGGGCTTTCAGACTTCAAACAGAACGCGCGCCATGCGTCGACTACATTTCATTTGGTAAGGAAATAACGGTCGTTTCCAGGCTTAAATGAGCACCTCAGTTCACATAGAAGTTTATGTGTGTTTAAATTGTTGAGCTTACGTGAGGCTGACAAAGTGTTTATTTCGGATAAAGTGTTTATTCGACGTCTTCGTATTTATCAACGCCAGTGATCCGAGTCGATGGTCGGCGTTTAATTTATTCGATGCCTGAGTCAACTGAAGTTTGTAGTTCTAAATGAGCACCGTTAAGATTCACAGAAGTTCTATGTCTACTAGTTGCATTTTTGATTCTACCAAGAGGAAATCATTTTCGGGGGCCCATGAAAAGTATATGTTCACCACATTTTCACTTTAAGGCTCTTATTGAGAACAAGAACACGAGATTTATCAACGCCAGTGATCCGAGTCGATGGTCGGCGTTTAATTTATTCGATGCCTGAGTCAACTGAAGTTTGTAGTTCTAAATGAGCACCGTTAAGATTCACAGAAGTTCTATGTCTACTAGTTGCATTTTTGATTCTACCAAGAGGAAATCATTTTCGGGGGCCCATGAAAAGTATGTGTTCATCACATTTTCACTTTAAGGCTCTTATTGAGAACAAGAACACGAGACAATGCAATCAGTTGTTGTTTGCGGTAGTCGTGCATGTATGGTTGATTATAAAATTTAAATATTGTTTTGAGTGAGCGGATAGCATAGTGGTAGTGATGCCGATCATCACGAAATTATGTATGCGACTAAGGCATTATATTATACATGCGAGCAAAGTCCTGTGATTCTATGAAGTTATCAGCTCCTAAAACACTTTGAGTGCAGAGAAACTAGCGCCAGTTATTGGTGATAAACCAGCTTACGGTGCTGTTGGCCAAGCAGCTAGACAGTGGATGGGATCATTTTGTCGTGATGTTCTTCGTAAATTTTTCCCATTTCTGTGATTCATTGTTGAGTGTATGAAACAGGCTTCATAATGTGGTATTTATTCTCGTGAATAACGTGTAGTTTAGCGATCAGAACATTAAAATGGAAGTTTATGGTGTTTTTATAGGAATGGCCTCATTGGAGTCGAAATTATTAGATGGGGATTGCGTTGGTTACTGTAGTAGTTCGGATGAAGATGAGGAAGCATGGACAGTAGTTAATGATGAGGATCATCATAAAGTAAGGCGCTTTCATTTTCAAATTAGTGTTCAACAACACTTTTCTGTAGTATTGGGCTGACGAGATGTTGGTATGAAAATATTTATTCGGCTGCGGTTTTGGCGCCTTCGCTTTCCTCAGAGCCACGTTGATCCGAGTAGATGGTTTACAGCTAGTCTTTGTCGCATCGAATCGAATCCAGCATTACAAACATCGCCATAATGGCCAACTTTACTGAACCGTGCCCTTCTATACAGGACGGGTGTTGATCGATTCCCGCCTACGATGTGATCTATCGAGTAAACCAATGCTAGTATCCACCACTTTCGTGGTATAAAATTAGACACATGGTGACAAATCTTACTCTGATCTACAAAGGCCGCGGGTGCCTGTTTTGGTGACAACACGGGGTAGACTTTGGCCAAATTGGCTTCGGGGCACCTGGGAAACAATGGCTAGACCAGCAAAACTCCGAAACAATGGAAATTATGCTGGGGCCTGCACAACTAGTGTAGCAGTCGATACTTCATTTTGCTGCCATGTAACGTGACAATATATGTCTTAAAAACCGACTTTCATTAGACCTTGGTAACATTGATTATACAAGCATTTAATCGGATAACGTTTCGGAGCTTCTACCGACCAAACCAACGTAGCGCGAACTCATGTTAAGTTTTTACACCATCCTTATATCGGCTCAATCGTCCAGACAGTTATTGGTCCTTGTTCCCAAGGTTTAATGAGAGTCGGTTTTCAAGATAATCTCTGACAACAATATGCTACTTATTGCGTACTTAGAAGAATATTTTGATATTGTTCTTTGGGGAAGCAGACATGAGGCTGTTAACACAATGCCTAACTTTTGGTCGGATTCCGCCTTCTTTACTGCATGGAAAAGGTCACATTGATGCATGGTCTACTTTATCAAGTACTTTTGTAAGTTTTCGAGAAATAAGGCCGTTATAGAACAAATATTATTTTGACACAGGTATTTTCTTTGACAAGCTTGCACGAAGTTGATAAGCAATTTTTATTCGGCTAACGTTTCGACGTCTTTGTCTTCAACAGAGCTGATGATCTTCAGGGAAATTATGTTGACAACATCATGCCTGTTTATCGAAAAGGCAAACTTAACACTGTCGTAGTCAATGGAATGTCGTTCCTGGGAAACGCTGTTTACGTGAAGAAGTATCAACGGATCATTTTAAAGTGTTTTGTTTAGAATTCCCAGAAGTTTGGACATGAAAAGAACGAAAAAAAATCTTTTGTTCGATATGTATCTTATTCAATTTTTTAACCTAGCATAAACACAATATTATTCTTTTTCCTTCATTTTGTTCTAGAACTTGTTTCGCTTGAGGAGGTCTAATTTTTTAAGGCGAATGTAATGCGCATGTTGGGTTCAAGCACTAATACTGGTGTCAAAGGTGTTTTGAATGAGTTCGCTGCTGAACAGGAACGATCTAAGAAAGCGAGAAAAGCCAAGGATAGAGAAATACGCGGACTAGCACAGAAAGGGATGTTACAAGGATCCAAAGCGGAACGTGAAGTCGTAAGTTTTCTTTTTCACTTTTTTGTCGTCTTTATTTTTACACTTTTATTCCAAAAATTTCTGTAAAAATTCAACTCCTTTTCATGTTGTTTATACTGGCACTTTCTAGGCGACTGACCTCTATCGGTGTCATACCGAAGTTGCGGGAGTGAGTAGTATGGCCTTCTATAGGTTCCTTTTTCTTTTTGCTGGTTTATTTGCACATAGAACTGTTAACCTAAACTTGTAATCAATAGGTAACTCATCCGACGCAAATGCATGATGTGCCAGGGTGAACCATAAGACGTTAACATCTTAATAATTTCTTAATTAGTTGGATACTTGAATGACTCGTCTTCACTGGTTGTGCTGGCCCCAGCATAATTTCCATTTTCTGGAGATTTGCTTGTTAAGCTATTACAATCCCTGGAGTCCCGAGGACAGCCTTGCCAAAGTCTGCCCCAGGTCGTCACCGCCATATGCAGTCGCAGCCCTTCTGGATCAGAGGGAGATTTGTCAGATGCGACTTTGATACTAGGATGGTAGTGGATCCTGATATTAGTTTACTCTTAGCTAGGCTTCATGATGGAAACGCCGGACTCCTTCTCAGCTTGGGAGGCCTTGTCGGAGAGATAAATCCCTCCGCTGTACATCGCAACCCCACATTCAGAAACACCTCTCAATTACGATGAGGCGGTAAGCTGTTGGGAGGCTTATTAATTTCTCACTTGATATTTCACAAAAAAAGCTTGGAAAACTTATCTGTGAACGAGCTGGCGTTCATCACTATGCGCCCACATATAATATAAAGGATAAAGCTCTCGGCGTAGATCGATCCGTAAGGGCTGCTCCATGCACTTGACTTCGTTAAGCATCTTTACAAGTGATTTGATACATATCTGGTGTATGCAGCAATGACGAATGGTGACTTACCGATGTGCCCAATCAGTGCTGCTATCCTACCAGACAAGTTGCTACCAATTTTCTGACCACGGAGAGATGGAGGGCTTCGTGAACCTGAAGCACGGAATTTATTCCATGTGTATCGCAGGGCGCCTCTAACGCGCGCCCCTGGGTTCACATAGTACTTCTGAATTATCACTTTTTACACATTGTTTACGTTGTATATATCTGGCACTGTCTACAACTAATCACAACACCACACACTGGTCTCCTTATAATCTCATGCCTTATGAATTAATGCATTTAAAATGTATTTCCCAATCACTGCGAATCTCAATATTTACAGCTAGACGTTTCACGCACGTGCACTTGAAATGGCTCCATACTTCCACATCATGTGGACATTATTGGAGCCATCTAAACATGTTGCATTGGCTGGATCTAGTATCAGTCTGCGTGCTTTGTGTATTGTGAGGTTTAGGGACGTAAATTCCTTCAAAGAAGTAATATGGGTAAAAGTAAGATAAACCATATAGAGGAGAATTTAATAACAGTGGTGTAAGTAGGTGAGGATACTCGTCGGAAGTAAGTGATGAACCCAGAGAACTCAAGCGCATTTTTCGACTTCCAAAACAACCTTATTATAGTGGAGTACCACGTCACTAGCTTCTCGTACGCATAGTTCTTCGTCTCTTGCATCATAAACTCTCAGGCTCCTTGCATAAATAATTCATAGAATTTTGTCGGCTCATTGCAATCAATTACTAGCGGCATATACATGCGCAGTCTGTAAATGTTGAAGTTAAAGTGATCATGAGGAACAACATTACCAGACCGCTTGTCGTTTCCCATATCATCGTCGTCGTCACTGTCGTTATTTTCATCTATCCTCATTCTCCGTCTCCAGTTTTCCGTAATCTCTCGCACACATCAATGGATACTGCTCAGACTTGGTAGTATCAGCAGTTTCTTTGTTATCACTGCCAATGATGAGTTTACTTCAAACGTAATTGAAATTGTCACTGAATGACATGGTTGGCACACATAAAATTTAAATTCCTGTATTGTAAAATCTCGTCAAGAATGGTAAACTAAGAACTACATGATAAAGGGATAAGATTGTAATGTAACAAATATAAACACAAATACGGAAGAAAACATAGTAATCAAAGGAGGGTGATCCAAAGAGCAAGGAGCTGTAGCAATCTTTTAAGAGCTCTGGTGTCTAGCCTTCTAGTCTCCTTAAGAAGTTTCATCGAAGGAAAGATGATGCTAGATGAGCTCAGGAAGCGCGAAAGAAACTGGAATGGGTATAAGTACGAGGAAAAAAAGAAAGAGAAGAATGATGCTAGATGAGCTCAGGAAGCGCGAAAGAAACTGGAATGGGTATAAGTACGAGGAAAAAATGAAAGAGAAGAAAGAAGGAGGAGGGGGGTCGGATAGCACAAAGTTGGTGATGCCGACCATCACGAGTCGTCATCCTCCCGCGGGCGGGATATTGGCATCAGGCTTTTCCGGCAAAAAGGAGCTCCAACTCAGCAATTGTAGGACTCCAGAGGAATTGACTCAACCAGCATTCTACGACATTCAAGATGAAATGAAAATTTTCAAAAATCAGCCACCCGAAGCCGCACGTAAACGTTGGAAGAACTTCGCGGATGATTCATGCGAAGAAACGAACCGAATGTGAGAAGTGCTGGAATCCGTAGAATAGACGTGAAGACGGGTCGAATAAAATTTTAAAAAAAGTCTGGCGAAGACCTAATTCATGAAGATTCCATGAAGTGAAGGTGAACAAATCGTGCTGTATGGTTTCATGATTACAGAGACCACCTCGTACGTGTCTTGGACTTTCGATGAACATGGGGAACAACTTAGAGAAGGGACATTACAGAAAAAAGAGAGCAGCGTTGACGCCTTCGGTCCTCCCAAAAGAGCCACCGACCAACTAGCGGACGCAGATATGTGCGCTCGCGTTTTTAACTCTACAGTCCTTCCAGCACTGTTATGTAGCAGAGACGTGGGCTGATGTGCAACAGGAACGTGGTCTGTTACTTCAACCTCGTCAAAAATTGCACAAGCTAAAGGCTGTTGAGCTATTTGACAGTCGTTTACATCTAGCTGGAATGATTAGTGCAGATTTTAAAAATTTATCTCGTGTTCGAGACTTAGGAGAATGCACATCGATAAGGATGCGTAAATTTCCCAGTTATGTAATGAGAATAACAGACGACGGGTAGACGAAAGGAACTGTATAGTAGACTCTAAGAGAATGCAGGTGTCTTCCTTGACGACCAGCTAAACTATGAGCGATTGTGTTCGTGGCTAATAATACCATTTGAACTCGCAGATGGGAATGATTTCAGGATTATGAAATGGGCCTCGCAAGCGTTATAATCTTCGATTCAGACCACCATCGGGCGACGCTTTTGCTAGATAGACAAATAGAAATTGTCCAAGCGATGCGGCTTGAAGACGACCCATCCAAGTATACAAGTAGTGTGACCAAGTTTGTATATATTTTATATAGCAAAGGCCTTTAAATCCTACTGGTTCTTCTTTCAATTAAAAATGCGTTTTATGAGCTGAAAAATGCTTATTTGAATCATTCGTAGTCGGACATTTATCATGTGGTTCATTGTTACCGATTTATTATCGGGCAGCAAATATCTCAGCATCGTTGAAGTTATATTTCGCATTCTAAGATTGTTAGCCGAACAGTTTTTTTTTATGCCAAGCTCATGTCAGGTCGGTCATGCAGGATGTCAGTTATTCTTAGCTAATTAATTATCACGTTCCGTGGAACTCGGTCTCTGAGAATTTGTTTGCTCTGTCACAGAAACTGTTGCTAGCCAGGATGGTAATGAGATGTCATCGCTAATGGAAGTATCACAGAGTATGGAGTATTAGGATGTTTCTAATGTGCAGATACAAATACTTGACTTCCGATAATTTGTCCTTTTTTACCAACGGACTTATACAGAGAATGCTGCTAATGGTGAATGGAGAAGGACACTTGCAATATTTTCATCCACTCTTTCATATACGAATCGCACCGCGCAGTATCTGTTGATGCATTTTCGATTCAGGCTCATGTGTGGGAACGCCATGGAGATCAAGAAGAAGATGATTCTCTAGAGTGTCTTCGCAACCGTCGCCTCACGGAGCTGCGAAAAGCGGCTGCAGGCAAGATGGTAGAAATAATCGAAAAGGTTCGTACAACATTTGATTTTTATGTTGTATTACTGTTGCTTATCAAAGGGCGCGTGTAGAACAGCGGTTTGAGGTTTTCAGTTCCTTTTTTTAAGTATAAAATTATAGGAGCAATTTTTAAAAGCTATAGAGACTTGCGATGGCTTGCTTTGTGTTTTGATTTACAAGCCCAACGATGAAATGTGCGAAAGAGCGACCTACGTTTGTAAGGTTAGTTCTCAGTTTTCTTAAGTCAAGAACTATGCGAATCCGATGCTACTGACACTTAGATGTGTGCAAAATAGATTCGTATAATAACATGGTTTATTTTTTGGCTGCACGCACTGTTGGTTGAAACCACGTTGTCGGCTCGGCCTGCAAATCTCACTAGCACCACTGGCTCAGGTTACGGGATCTTGTGCAGTACACTTTTTTTAAACTACAAAGTGCAGGATGCAGGTTTTCTTGGACGACGACACATTTTATAACATCAGTTATGGGTTGGTTATAGCTTGAATACAAACGTCACAGCTTGAGATCCTTGTGCAACAAGTAAACAACTTGGAAGAAATAGATCGGGAGCAGTAGTGTCTCCGGGGTTCACCACCACACCACATACGGGTCCTTAGATGTAAGGGATCACGCCTCAACAGGATTGTTCTAGAGTCTAACGGCACACATTGGCGTTGAACTCAGTTAAGCTAAAGCTATTATACAAATCACAATGTGGTGTGAAATAGCTGAATGAAAGACGAAACGAAGGATCAGCTTGGTGTGGTGGTGAAAACTTTGGCCTCCTGAAGGGTAATAGCGTGTTCGTTGGCCACCGTAGACACCTGAGGTTCGCAGTTTTGTAAACATCTCCGAATCATTGTGGTTATATTTCACATCTTGCCTTGCCAATAAAAAGAATAGACCAAAAGTGAAAAAATGGATGTTGTATTGTGCCTTGGATCAATGAATTCACTAGATTATTAGTGATAGGAAAGGTATCATACTCGTTCTTGATGATATACACATAACAGAGTTCGCATTTGCTAGAAACAATTATTATCTTTTCTTTTTGTTCGAAACACCTTAGAATATCATATATAGGTTCTCGCAGCGGATTATCCTTGTGTGAGATTCGTAAGGGCCAGAAGTACGTTGCTTGAAATGAGCAAAAATTTCGTAAGTTTTGATACAAGCAGTTTCAAATGTGCCGAAGGTTGATTTTGTTGCTGACTTAACTATTTTCTTAGGCCGACAAAGCGCTTCCAGCGTTGCAGTTTTATTTGGATGGTAATTTGGTTGGAAATTTTATACAAATATCATCAATGTTGGGAGGTGAAATTGATGTTTCCTCTGTAAAGAAATTCTTAAGAAGGTGAGATCTTTCGTGTGGAAGTTCTTTTTCAATCCTGTTATATGTTTTTGGATTATTCTTGCCAAAATGTATGTTTATGTCTTATTTCAGACAACATATTGACCTAGTCCATGGTACATACATAACTGATTCGGAGCACTCAACTGATGAGGACGTCGACTGAGCATTTTTTCCATTTTTTACGATCGAAACTCTCATGGCCAGAAGGCCTCTTGTTAGCTGTTATTAGTACAATAACTTCATATTCTACCTAATATCCGCTGTTCATTTGTATTTTATGTCTTTGACGTTTCGAAAACCATTTGATTCACATGTTCCAGTCATCTACTTGCCAATGAGGGTCTCTCTTGTTCCCTAGTCTTACTTTTTGAAGTCTCTGTTTTTTTTTTGTCTGAAATAAGCTAGACGGTCTCCATTAAATGTTTTGTGGACAGTCTGTAGACTATTTGGTCCATTTTTGGAAATTTTTATAAAGTGATTGTTCTACTTCTTGCATTTTGTATAGTAACATTCAAATATCTTGTAGGCCTACGCTGTACCCGTAACGCCCATTCGATAGCTCACTATAATTTCTGTATTAGTGGAGTATTTAATAGGTATAAAACTTCGTATATTTGTAGACAGGACTTGATACTGTCAAGCTATGTATGTGGTTTCTATAAAGCTCCCGACAAAAGCTTCCTGAAACCATTTTTACTTTGGTCAGAACTCCTTAGGGTAAATGTGATTACCTGCAAGTGCTTCTCATTATGTATTCTGTAAAAGTGTGCAGCCTGAATTGTCTCTACCCAACGCAGGCGTTATGGCCACAGACATAGAGGATACGAACAGAGCCATACCTATGGGTGTGTTATTGGCTACGAAAGGTACTGCTGGGGATCGTCTGCTGTATTTGTATCCACCAGCACCATCAAATGTTGGTGGTAAGTGACATAATCTTATCTGTTTAGTTATTTGCATGACCCGCTGTAACATTGACAGGGATTCCAGCATGTTTTTACATTCGATTAACCTCCTCTTCTTCTGCTGCTTTTCTCCCGTCCGTCACCAGGTCTTTAGATTCCCATGTGGATTCAGCTGCAGCATAAGAATTTCGTCGTCCTCATGGACATGCTTGAAGCTGGTCGATTAGATCCTAATTTTGTATCTTTGCAAGAGTACATTTTAATGCACTCATGTCTCGTAATTTTTCAAGCAGGGATGATTTACTCTAACTATCCTCGTTAGCAGCATTCTTCTGGCTGACAAATAAGCCAGCAAGAAAAACACTTGTTTTTTTTGGGAATAGTACAGTGCAAGAAATCTCTTCTTGAAGAGCCCTACGACGATGATTAACTATAACGATCGGAATTTTAACAAGTGAATTTTTAGTCAAATTCCTGGTTAACAAACACATTTAGGAAATGTTATTTTTATAGTTATGAGTGCAGGATAGAACTTCTTTGGTTGATGTCCACAACATAAATTTGGATAGGTTGTCGAATGAATACGTAAAGTGAAGAGAAAGATTTCTATCATCTGAAATACGCGGCCGAAAAGAAACTGTTTAATCTATGAAGCATTATATTGCCAATGTGTTAATGAGGTCGAATACATAGAGTACTCCTATGTGCTTGAGAAATTCCGACGACTTTGTCCGCATCTTTGCAGCAAAGCGAAAAACGGGAAGAAAATTTTGAAGTCAGTAGTATTGACGTTCAATGTACATGTCTAGGTATTAACAGCTTTTAATATGTTGTTGAGTATGAGTGGTCTTAACAGTGACAGGAAGCTTGAAGTCCTACAATGTTTTGAGGTGCAATTTTGTCAACCGGAGTAAAGTGCACTAGGATAAGTATACTTCTTCCAGCGTGCTAGAAGTTTGGAGACTTCGCCTACATAGAGGGTGTAATCTGTGGATCTAATAAGGCCATTAAAAGCTTCATTGTCTGTTAATTGCCGAGTGGTTTTCTGTGTGGTAAGTTGTCCAGACGTTTGGAAAGGAGGTCACTCCTGGGTGATAGGTGAAAGCGATGCAGTGCATGAAGCACACTTTTTTCTTTCAGCCTTTTCTGCCATTATTGCACACCATTACTTATGAAACTCATAAAGGCTAAAAAAGTTGTCGGCGTTGATCAATTCCTGAGGGTTGCGCCATGCGTTCGACTTCATTAAACATCGTTAGAGGTGGTTGAACTCATATCTGGCCTTATAGCGACCTACATTTGAGTTGATCCAGTGCTGCTATCCTCCCATTCTGGTACCAATTTGCCGACCCGGAAGGATAGAAGGCTTGGTGAGAGTTAGGCGCGGGATTGATCCCATTTGTATTGCACGCCTCCGACCAACACGCACACCTTTTTGTAATATTTATGTTGTTAAGATTGCGTGGTGAGTGAATTTTTAGTTTAAGAAGAATCTGCTGAAATAATAGCTCCAGTAGCAGATGTTGCAGTTCTCTCGTTTCACATTTCAGCCAAGACGTCAGAAAGTGCTGCTAATACTTTGGTGGACTCTATCTCGAAAACTGAGCGTGATCCAAGGCTTAGATCATCTGGTTTGTTTAGCATGTTCTACAGTCGTTTCAGACATTTTCTTGTATTTTTTCTATTGGTTTGCCAGTGTTCTTTTCAGTTCCTACTGCATCTACTCAGCTGCCAGTTCTTATGACAATACAGTCAGTTTTTATGTAGTCTTTCTTCTGTTTCGTTCTAATGTTGTATACTTGTTTTACTTACGTAATTCGATTACATATTGCGCGAATACCAACAACTCTTTTCTTGGATTTATTGTCTTGCAGCCGTGATCCAAAAAAGCCTTCGAATTTCCGCGTGCGTTGGGATGCAGATTGGGGTTTGAGCTTCATTATGAATGTCCTTGAGTTAGGTGTAGTCGATTCTTTGGAGAATCCTGGGGTAGCTACACTAAGGCACTGCTTGATCTTCACCGTAGGCATTTGGCGTTTGTGGATCCGGAGAGCTTATTCCAAACAAGTCTGGTACGAATTTGTTGACTGGGGAAGGATAGCAGGAAGTTTGGCTGTCCTCGACATGTTCGAACTAGGTGCGTATCTTGCACAGCATCTGGAACCACTTTACTTTCCGTACAATTTGTAATTTATTTTGTGTCTTCTCGTTTGAAATTAGTTCTTTATAGTTTGGTTTTCTAATTCTTCCAAAAGGGCGCGTTTTGCGCAGTGGTCAGGGCCAATACACGTGGGATCCATCTGGGTGCCCAAGGCTCACCAAGCCTTCCATCCCTCCAAGTTCGCCAAATTGGTGCCACATTTGTCAGCGAGGAGTGCAGCACTGGCTCGATACATCGGTAGGCTACCGCGAGTCATTATAAAGGTCAGATATGCATTCAATCACCTCCAACGATGGTTAGTGAAGTCGAATGCATGGCGCATTCTTCACGGATTGATCAACTCCGGGAGCTTTATCCTTTTTTTTTAATTCCTCCAATCCGTATTCTTTTGTCCAGCATCATGTAGAGATCCTCTAAAGTGTAACAATTTTTATTTTTAAATTTCGTATCAGTTTTTCTTTTCAACTATCAGTTTTATTTGTTCTAGGAATATGAAGAAATCAGGAGAGATGTCATTTGCAACACAATTTATGTGAGTAACATTAACCTTCCTTCTGAAGTACTTATTATTCATCCCTGTTTTTAAATTTTCATCCATTCGTTAACCATTATTGACCCAGACTCTCAACTTGTATGCTGGCGAACATCCTTAGCGTGAAGGATTCAACTGTCGATGCACCATTTGAGTTAAAAGTGGACAATGTACGATTTGCTGGGCATCCTAAAAAGGTTAGACATTATTTATATAGGCGTCTAACTAGTTTAGCAGTACTTGGTTTATAATTTATTTTGTTGTGCCTTTAAAATTTCATAGTATTTTTTCAGAAGAGCTCCCCAGAAGCAATAAAAGAACTGCCTATCCATTAATACTACATATACATACTTACTTTGATACCTTGATGGCCTGTCTTCACTGGTTATGCGAGCCCCAGCAGAATTTCCACTTTTTAGAGTTTTGTTGGTTTAGCCATTGTGGTTCCCTGGAATCCCTAGGTCAGTCTAGCCAAAGTCTGCTCCAGGTCTTAGCCACCAATGGCAGTGGCGGCAGTTATGGACCAGAGGGATATTTGCCATCTCGCGACTAATTTGATACTATGACAGTGCTGGATCCTTGGTTCGATTGAATTGGTTCGCTCTTAGCTGAACTTCCTGATGAAAATATCGGGCTCCTTCTCAGCGTAGGAGACCCTGCCGGTGGTCAGGGATGAATCCACTGTACATCGCAGACCGACACCCAGGAAGGCCTCCCAGCCACAAGGAGGCGGTAAACCGTTGGGTGAACACATGGCCATAATAAATAAAATGAGGAATGCGAAATGTATGGTTTTTTTTTATGATTTTGATTTCCTGAATCTAATAGTTGCCTGCTGTGTCTGCGTGACTAGTGGTGTACTTTAAAAGATATATCAACATATTTAGGTGAACTTTTTTTGAAATGGCGGTTTGCTGTAGCGGCAGTTATCACTCATTGCGTTTTAATGACTTAAAATGTTAAACCTGTAAGTTCTGTGATGCCTAGTTAAATAGAAATTAGTGTTCCAGACTGTATTTGTGATACACTCTAGAACACTAATTTCTAAACGGGTCTTCCTTCACCGTTCATGCCTTCTCAACTAGGAAATGACCATGTTTCCCTCTTTGGAAATGGTAACCTTCTATCTATCTCAAGCTGAAAGTGAGATATCAACTTATCGTTATCTTTTTAGAACGCTAAGTAACTTGTGTAACCTATTTATAGCCTGCGCTTTTTGTTTGATGTTTCCTATCTTACTCATCATCATTTTTAAAAACTTTCGTAGAGTTCAAGGGCGCGTGTGGCGCAGTGGTTGGAGGCGCCACTGCGGCGTGCACGTGAAATGCGCCCTTGGCCCACCAAGCCTTCCTTCCCTTCCGGGTCGGCAAATGGGTAACAGATTTGTCTGGGAGGTTAGCAGCACTGACTCGATACATCGGCAGGCCATCGCGAGTCATTGTAAAGGTTAGATTTGCATTCAATCACCTCCAACGATACTTAGTGAAGTCGAATGCATGGTGCATCCCGCAGGGATTGATCAACGCCGAGAGCTGTATCCTTTTTTATCGTAGAGCTTGTGTTTAATTCGATTTAGTTATTTTAATATTTATTGTTTGATCTTTAAATGACAACCTTTCTTCTATATGGCAACAATTTCAAACATGGTTGATGACTTATTTATTGTTTCTTCCTATACAAAAGAACCAAGGAAGTAAATATTCTCGGACTTCTTCCGATGGTGGTATTAAAATCTGGAAATTCAGCTCACGACTGCTTCAGAAGGATCATCTACGATATTCTCTATTGTATTTGTGCTTCCAGCGAACGTCGGCTCACATCTTGTAGAATCATTTCAGGTTTGTTTTCATCCTAGCAGAACCAGGATATATGTATAGATATACTTGCAGTGCCTAAAATCGTTCAGTAAAAATTCCAGTTTTGAAGCAGTGAATCGAAGAGCTATAAGCATAGAAATGCAGAAAAATGAGCAAAACTGGAAGCCTCAACTTGACTTGGAACCTACGATTGCTCTTAGTGGAAACTCACGTGGTATACATCACCAAGTACTCCGTTAAGGGGTAATCGCGTACTGGAAGCCCAACTGACGTTCCGAGTTTTGCTCATATCTCAGCATCCTTGTGGTAAAAAATTGACGAGAAGTAAAAGTTACATTTTAAGGAGCTGTGTTTTTGTTAAAAAGTGTTTTACCCATGTGGTTCTACTCTTTAATTTTTGTCAAGCACTCTCTGAACTGAAATTAAGTCATGGCTATCTGCCATTTCTCAAGTTTTTTGTGTACTCTTAGGTGTAGAGGACGGCTTTTTGCATAACCTAAAGATTGAGGGCGAAGAGGGTTTTGTGCGGCAGAATAAGCTACTAGTGAGAAAATAGGTTGCTAACAATTCACAGCGACCAATTCGCCCTGTGTATCATCGGTACTGCATGACAACCATTGATTGCGGAGTGACTCATGCGGTCGCCCAGTAAGTTTCCAATCTGTCCATATGGCATCAAAGAGTAGTGCACTGGGTCATTCTCTCTTTAGGCATTCGCTAAAAACATCAGATCGGTGGTTTCTGCTCTGCGTTAGACACCCTTAAGAATTCAGGCGCCGGCTTTTTTCCACTGGTTGTTGTTCATCAATGCGGCATTTTGAATCACATGACCTTCGACATTTTAGCGAGCATTACAGCATTCCTAACTTTTGATCGTTGGCATGTATCGGAGCTTCGGATGTCCACTGTTACTTGCATCATACAGGTTACTTCCAGCATTTTCCGCACTGTTGTGTCGATAACGTGGAAAATTAGATAACGCTAACATTCTGTTTATGTAGCCAAGGGGTTTCCTGGGCGTACGTTAAGAACGGGACAGTTATGGAGTTAGAAAGGTGGATTCGAGTGTTCTTTGTTCATTTCACTACATCCTCGGTGTTCTTGAAAGCTGTCCAATCCGCTTGCTTCCTTCCGCTTGACTTTGCAACCGCAGTCGTTCATCAAGGTTACTCATCGACACTACGCAACTGGAGCATTCGAGATGTTCATTCCATTGAACGTGAATGGTGCTTATGAAACAAATCTGTTTTTCATGAACATTGTTTTCGTGAGCGTTACTTGAAGGCTAATCTTTCCACAAGTGTTTTCGAAGCCAACCGTTGTTCATTTCGCAGAAATAACTCTTGAGGCTATAAGAACGGCATCGTCAGTTAAGTAAAGATGGTGTAGCTTTTTCGCATGGCATTTTCGACAATGACTATAATTTTGGGGTGGCAGTATTGTTTTCACCAACCTCTCTGTTTATGTGGATATCGTTGTAAAACGGTGATGTTTTGGTTGTGAGATTTTTACATAGCTTACGTAGGGTCGTCACCTACTGAGTAGCAGCCGCCTGGCTATCCAGAGGTTCTATGATGGTTTTGTCTCAACCGAGCCCAAGACTTTCCAAGCCGATAAAAGTGAGACAGAGCGGAATATCTCATGTGTTTCTTAATCGTGGTAATGTGATCGGTTGTATTGAATCCTTTTTTGAAGCCGTTTCTCAGTGCGGGTGACTCGAGAAGAAGTTACAGACAACGGATAACAGACGCATTTGCCACAGTTACCGATGTTGCATTGGCCTGTATTTTTATGCAACAGCGCGATCTTACTGGCCTTCAATTGAATAGGAGTCTTCCTTTCTGACAGCTAGTGTAAAGAAAGCAGAACTATGGTATTTATGAGGACTCACGGAAGGTTCCTCATATAATCGGGTATAATTCTGTCAGGTTGTTGTGCGCTCCCTCACCGACGAGATAATTTGTCGGATATCGGAGTGGAGAGCCGGTGGGACGACATATTCATCCTTTTTTTCATATCAGGACAAAAGGCGTGAATGATTTTCTCTATTGCTTTCCTTGGAAGTTATAACTGATTTTTTGTCGTGAGACTGCGATGGTCTTGGTCTTATAATTAGCGATGCTTTGGCATTCGTAGCGAAAGCAGTTCACTAACTCTGCAGCTTAGGCCTTTATTTTTCTCTCAATAAGATTTTCTTTCACGGCCTTTCTGCAGGTCTTTGCAAGTTAACACATGATTTGGCGATTACCTATGGGTAATGTGATTCCAAGTTAACGTATTAGCTAGAATGTTCCTGGAGACAAGGAACTTTCATACTCTCGGCTTTGATGGCGCTAATGGGAAGACGCTTGATAAGTCTGTCGTTTTTTTCATCGATGTCGCCGATATCGGCATCTTCCCCGCTCTGAAGAGAATGATAGTATAGTCGTCGAAAATTGTGTTTTCCCAAGAGTCGACTAGTGATTTGAATGATTCCCAATTTGCGATGGTTTTAGGTCTTGCTTTATCAAACTTTGCGGCTTTCCCTTCTTTACGCTTAACGCTTAATGTTGCACAGAGGAAGAAGGTATGTTCTGATCCAATTCAAACCTTTGGGACTAGTGAAATCGGTTGGGGAAACCATCGGTGCACCATAAAGCTCTAAAATTCTTTATAGATAAAGCTCCCGGCGTTGGTGAATCCCTGAGGGATGCTCCACGTATTCGACTTCATTAACCATCGTTGGAGGTGATTGAATGC
This sequence comes from Angiostrongylus cantonensis, assembly GCA_009735665.1. Classification (NCBI taxonomy): domain Eukaryota; kingdom Metazoa; phylum Nematoda; class Chromadorea; order Rhabditida; family Metastrongylidae; genus Angiostrongylus; species Angiostrongylus cantonensis. The sequence goes on along the minus strand of MQTX01000041.1, from coordinate 2,207,880 downwards.
ATATCTGGCGTTTACAATGACTCGCAGTGGCCTACCGATGTATCGAGCCAGTGCTGCTATCTTCCCAGACAAGTCTGGAATTTGCCGACCCCGGAGGGATGGAAAGCCTGTTGAGCCATAGACGCGAGGATCAATTAATTCCACGTGTGTGTCGCAGCGGCGCTTCCAACCACTGCACCACATGCCCCTTTCGGTGCACCATAGTTTAGTTTATTTCATTATGGTGTTGTGGCGCAGTGGTTGGAGGCGCCACTGCGGCGCGCACGTGAAATACGCCCATGGCCCACCAAGCCTTCCATCCCTCCGGGGTCGGCAAATTGGTACCAGACTTGTCTGGGAGGATAGCAGCACTGGCTCGATACATCGGCCGGCCACCGCGAGTCATTGTAAAGGCCAGATATGCATTCAATCACCTCCAACGATGCTTAATGAAGTCGAATGCATGGCGCATCACTCAGGGATTGATCAACGCCGAGTGCTTTATCCTTTTTTATGGTGTTCTCCATTGAGAGGTTCACTCATCTATCGTTGAGAGCTTCTGGGATTGTGAGTCACCATGGATGGAATTGATCGTTATTATAAACTTAGATAGTAGCTCTCTCTGTTTATTACATTCTAACCCGTGGTTCCACATGTGTCGTTTTTTTCAGATGTTCTTCTTTATCCATTCTTAGTGTTCAAGTAGCTAATGATGTTTTTAAAGGAACTATAATCTCTGTAGAAGTTCTCCAATTCCGTGTAGTGTTTCGACTTGGTCGCCGTCATAGCTTATTATCGCTGGGTAAACGATAGGGATTGTCAAATCTTGTATTGATCCATATTTGTTCAACTGTAGGCGACAAGATCGGATTGTTAGTTATTCAAGGGAACCGATGTTCGCTGGCCGAATGGTGTTGATGGGTGTTGATGAGTGTTCACGAAGTTGCCGCGACTACTCGGCTGTTGCATAGTCGGAGGAACGGTTCTCCTTCGGCTTCACAGACAACATTACGTGGAAGACGTCTTCTGTTCTAATAAAATTCGATAAACACTCTGTCTTTACAGCTAGCCTTATCAATTCCTCAAGAGAGGACTCAAATGCAAGTGAGCGTGCATTGTAAGTCAAGATCCTTAACGTAGACGAGGTCACTCTTGCTCGGCGTTCAGCCCCTTATCCAGCAGCTGGGGAGGCATCACGTAGCTACGTAACCGATTGGGGATGCGTCAGAGATAGAGCTCCGTGATTACCCTATATGCCTGGAAATAGTATCACATCGAACTCCAAGTATTAAAGTGCAACTTTATCAGTGGAGACAAAAATCTTTGCAAGCAATATACTTCCAGCATTTGAAGGACTACTATTCCATCGTTGATAGGCCTGTTGTATAGGCGTTTTGTTCTCTAAATTTTTCTATTTTATATATCTTAAAGGCCATCGGTATTGAGCGTGAGTATGCACGCTGTCGCAATCATAATAATATTACATGCCCATCCTAGTTGGTTAGCGCCTATCGGATACTTTAGTTCTCAGTCCATCTTCTCCACTTTCTTACGATTCTTCTTTGAGGTGAGTATTTCACTCCAAGGGGAAAATTATACTTGGTGATTCCGTTAACCAAATGTGAAGACTATCGTAATCTTTTTGACGCAACTCTGACTTTGAGGAATAGTTAGGTACACCGTATTCTTCTAGTTTTGCAGAGAATCCCGTCAGTTATGCAAGTTAGTTTAATTTATGTTGTAACAATACGACTAAGAAATGGGTCGCTTCCACTCAACAAAACAGAGATGGAAGCGAGATCTCTTTGCAGTTCATCTTTCAAGGTTTTCTGCACTATGCAGTACGATTGTACCGTTCAGATTCTTCTTGCAAGTAATTCTTTCGTAAGCCCTTAATATGTTTTGCTTGAATCTGCTTAGTTCATCTTCAAGTTCTCGTAGTCGACAACAGGGTCACCATCGCTCGCTTTTCTGTCCTGATTGTTCTTCTACCACGGAATGTTCTTTTTTTATCTCAATGCACTAGATTGTACGCAAATTAAAACATGGGAACAAGAGTATGGTAAAAGTATAGATGGAATTCGTGATAGTTCGATGGATTCAATGACTGCCCCTAATTCTTGATAGCCGCAGTACTTGTGGATTTGAGATCTCAAAAGGGTTACAAATGGCTAGTAGTCTTCTTAAAATGTTTTCTAGTAAATGAATACAACATTAATGAAGAAGTTCGCGAAAGCACGGAAACTATTCATGTTGGAGACCAACTGACGTAGCCAATGTACAAATCGCTTCGGTAGCCTCGGCAACAAAGAACAGGAAACAAGGAATCATTCATGGCTTAAAATTTCCCTATGATATATTTCACAGGCTTGGCCTTGTGTTTGCGGGAAAAATTTGTAGGTTCTGGTGGCTGATTGAAATCTGAATGCCGAATTATTTCCGGCTAAGTATTAGACTTAGTGGTTTGTGTTGTCATGAGTCTTTAGGAAATGGCGTGGAAAAATCTTGAGTGGAAAACTTGAAACTTTCACGTTGCGAAATCAACGAATTCGAGTGGAATAACGGAGTGATTCTTCCAAAATTTTCAGCTTCTCAGTAAGAAGCTCGCACTGGCAGTTGATTCACTACAAACACAGCGAGGTTATTTTGCTGAACAGGTAAGCACTCGTTGATAAATTTTCTTGGTAACTTATGATGTGTTTTCTCATAAAGTTTGTATCTTCAATAAAAGTAGTAGGGGTGAAGAGTAATCGTCATTGAACTCTTCTAATAATATCAGTGCACCCCCCCCCGTCGTTAGATTGCTAAAATCCTTGCAATCGTTGAAGAAGTACAATACAGGACAGGTGTTTATAGAGGCAGGTATTCATGGGGTTTGAATCACTGTAATACTAGGGGCGCGTGTGGCGCAGTGATCGAAAGCGCCCTGCAATACACACGTGAAATCGGTCTCCACGCCCATGGCTCATCAAGCCTTCTCTCCCTCCGAGGTCGACAAATTTGTACTAAACTTGTCTGGAAGGATAGCAACATTATCTAGATTCATCGGTAGGCCACAGGTCATTGTAAAGGCCAGATATGCATTCAGTCAACTCCAAAAATGCTTAGTGAAGTCGACTGCATGGCGTATCTCTCAGGGATTGATCAATTCCGAGAGCTTTATCCTTTTTTTTTCGTTTTAATTTTGCGTGGAAGTGCCTTATTGCAGTAAATTAATACCTCGTTTGTGTCTCGTATGAGAGATCTAAGTGGCAAATGGATGGATCTTATGCGCGCTGTCTTGTTCATGACAAAATATATTGTTTACAAAATGGAGGAGAAGCAATAACTTCTTAAATTGGTTTGTATTACATTGAGTGAGTCTAATTCTTTTTTTTCTCAAACTATGCGCCAGAAAGCGCAGGAAAATTCGCACCATACCAGTCGACTGCATGGCGTATCTCTCAGGGATTGATCAATTCCGAGAGCTTTATCCTTTTTTTTTCGTTTTAATTTTGCGTGGAAGTGCCTTATTGCAGTAAATTAATACCTCGTTTGTGTCTCGTATGAGAGATCTAAGTGGCAAATGGATGGATCTTATGCGCGCTGTCTTGTTCATGACAAAATATATTGTTTACAAAATGGAGGAGAAGCATTAACTTCTTAAATTGGTTTGTATTACATTGGGTGAGTCTAATTCTTTTTTTCTCAAACTATGCGCCAGAAAGCGCAGGAAAATTCGCACAATACGCAGTGCTTGCAGGTTCTCCTTGTTCATTCTTAATAACCCCCGATTGAAAATAAAATTCAATTTGCTTTCCTCTGATGAGATTGAAGTATATGAAAGCGTCAAAAAATTTCCTGTAGTCTTAAAGCATAAACGATAAAGCTGTCGAGGTTGATCAATCCGAGTGTGCGTCATCCATTCGACTTCATAAAGCATCGTTTGAGGTGATTGAATGCATATCTGGCTTTTACATTGACTGACGATGACCTACCGAAGCTAGTGCTGCTATCCTCCCAAACAAGTTTGGCTCCAATCTGTCTATTCCGCAGGGGTAGAGGGCTTGGTAAGCCACCGGCACGGGATCGATCCCATGTGTGTATTGCAGGGTGCATCCGAGCACTTCGCCACACCCGCCGTTTTGGTGCTGTCTTACACAGCATATGCCAGAGATCTTGCTAGGTTTCGAATGTGTTAAGAGAAATAAGTTTAGACTACCTTGAATTTTGGTGTGGGAAGTAACTGTCTGCAGTTGGTGAGAAATAATCAGTATTAGGAATTTTCTAATGCAGTAGCCATTTTGTGTAACTGCTTTAAATGTCAATGCAACTATTTCTGCAGTTTTTTCCAATGTAGGAAAGAGTGATGAGGTCAGCGCTGGACGAATTTGAGGCTGAGGTATCGAGTCATCCAGAAAGTGATCAATCAATGTTGAATATTCCTTGGGAAACAGTAGGTTTTCTTTGAGAACACATCGAATCTTTTATGTCGCTATCACTAGGAGTTAGTTGTCATCTGTATGATTTCCTTCTCAGATACGGAGGAAAAGTGCATTGGCGGAGCTCCTTACTAAAGTGTTTATGGACGTTGGGCGCACAGGAGTAGTCCAGGTTTTTAGACAGCAATTTTTCATAGTTTTCGGATTTTGATCGTTTTGTATCAGTGCCAGAGGTTTTTTTTTCCAAGGTGTTCGTTGATAATTTCATTGAAGTGGGTTTCTGCGTTCAATTTCAAGCGTTCACACATGCTCAGCTGACCCCGAAGAGTCGTGCAGAAATTGATAAAATTGTGAAGAAAATACGGTTGGCATTTTAATTTTTTATGGGTTGGGTACCGAAAGAGACTTCAGAATTGGTTTCACGTAATTCCAGACCCTACCATGGAATTCTATTGCTCGAGGACGTGTGGCCAAGTCCGGATGCAAATCCATCTGTAACTTTGCTTCTAAAGCATTGTGAGCCTGATCGTTCGATCTTGGATATATCAACGGCGTCGGGATTGCCATTGCTTCAAGTGATTTATTCATGGTCTTGGAATATTATATCGATTCCACGTAATTTCTATATTATGACGACCCACAGGTCTTTCTTATCGTTCGCCACCTACTTCTATGGGCTCGAGCTATTGTTATCTATCCGTTGTGCAATGCAAATGTCTATTCTTCAGCGACGTATCCAAAGCCATTGGGCAGGTACATTTTAATAGAAATAGGACGTACAGTCAAAAATTTACCCTGTTTCCTAGAATTTTTTGACAGATAGCATTTTATAAAATTTATAGAAACTTTGGTGTAAAGGCGATCGAGCCATAAATCGTGAGGGGTACTTGAAAAGTTTTCAACTTCAAGGGTTGTATTAGTAAGAGTTATGTGTGAGGGACGACCAACATTTTTTTTAACGTAAAAAGGCTCAATAAGTGCGAAATATGAAGAATTCCAAAATAACACATTTGGTTTGTTCTCTCCATTCAACTTAAGTAATTTTCGATCAAAATTAGTAGAATACAAAGGTGAACCTAGTTCGTTATGGACCTTTAGGCATTTTCTGAGTAATGGCGGAGCAGCAGTCATTCTAGTCTAGTCGTGGACTCTAACAATTTAGAACTGTTTGAAGCGGTCTGTATCACTGGTGAAAATCACAAGTTAAAAAAACAGTGGAGGAGCACAGGGAATGTCGTCCCACTCCCATTCACTTTTTGGATTCCGCCCTGTACATTAATTTTCTTCATTCTTTAGTGTAATTTATTAGAGTGTATACCTACAAAAGATTAACACTTCCATAAAGAATGACACCTATAGGGTGCCATAATAATTTTACGGGAGTGGCGGGCTAAACACGTATAGGTGTCATTTTCATTCCGGTGGTTTATTTTGGTACGCAGAAGCTTTTCCTTCAACTTTTTGTAATCATTCGATAGCTTATCCAATGCAGATGCTATAACAGCGGCTTTGCATGGAAGCATGTCTTGATGACTTTTGACTAATTTCCCATTTTGCGGCGAGAGACCGTCGCTGTTGAAGAGAGTATCCGCCTAGACAGTGTAGCCAGTGAAGAAGCGCAGAAATGCCTCTACCTCTGAGAACTAGCTTTGAGTGCAGTGTGCTTCGTTGTTTTCCAATTTTCAATCGCTGTGATGATTTTTGGGTATCGTTCGGGATGAGAGGGTATCCAAGCTAGAAGCTGGCCATCCCAGTATTTCATGCAGAATTTATGCAAGTTCACTAAGTGCTGATAGGAGTACGATTGCATAGTGAACAAGTTGAGTGTGTTTTTCTTCATGTACAAGAGCTCTAATATACACAAAAAAAAACATGGCAGGGTGTGTAGAAGAACATGGAACATGCAGAGGACGTGCTGAAGTTGCCCCAAAACGCAGGGAAAAACCGACTTGTAGAATGGAAATCGCAGCAAAAGGAGGCAGAGCTACACAGAAACTGATGGAGTGGCCAGTATGACGCCTATAGATGTAACATTAGGCGCAATGATGCATCGTCCGCTTCGCAAAAACGCAAAGGTAGCCGTCGTCGCGAGAATGTTTAAAAATAATAATAAAAGTATAAAGCCCTCGGCGTTCATCAATCCCTAATGGGTGCACCATGCATTCGACTTCATTAAGCATCGTTCGAAGTGATTGAATACATATTTGGCCTTTATAATCACTCGCGGTGGCCAACCGATATATCAAGCCAGTGCTGCTATTCTCCCATGCAAGATGTACCAATTTACCGAACCCGAAGGAACGGTGGGCCTAGTGACCCTGGGACGTGAGGGATCGATCGCATGTGTATTATGTGTATCCCACTGCGCTCCGACCACTGCACTACACGTGACCACGAGAATATTAGAGACCTGATTGTCTATCGTTTTGCATATCATCATAACCGTGTAGGATTGGGATGTTTCGTTGTTTTTTTTGCAGGTACATATCACTATTTTCGCAACAGTTCGGTCCATCATTTCATTTGGCCGACGTGTTAGCCCAGTTCGATCCACCAAGTTCGCTTGGCGAGTATCTGAATTCGCACCAACCGCTTGCTGATCAACAAAATAGGGCGAAAGTTATTGTTGCTCTTCTGCGACACCAACTTATCTTGCAGGTGTTTTATTTTTATTTCTTATTAAAACGTTTCGATGAGTGAGATAAAATTTTTCGGTTCACTGAACTATGAGAAATGTTCAGTTGTCAGTCCCCAGTGCGAGTGCGAGACTAGCTCGGTGGTTTGACACTGCTCTGAAAAAATCAACATCGTGCTAGCTGAGTTTGTATTATGACAGACTGAAACAACTGCTACAAGCAGTTTCACGGGCTTTAAAACACTCACGACTTTACTTGTTTATGCATAGTATGTGCCTTTCTTTTCCCTAACTGTTCACCTCACGCACCGTAAATCGTACGTGACTTATACAGCCTGTTCATACACATTCTTCTATGTAGCTTTGGATTCTTTGGGGACATCTCCAACTCTTCTATAATGGCATATGATAAAAAAAAACTGGAACTCGTCAGCTTCTGCTCTGCTACAGGGAACCAGCGAATTTTTGTGAATTACTGTTGCTCATGACAGAACTTTTTGGAGGCATGGTTTTGATGAAATAACCAGCCACGGTCAGCAGAACGAGTTGTTGCAACCGACAGCGCTGTAGAATAAATAAAAAGACTTATTGGTCAGTGCGTTCAGACGAAAGTCGTTTGTGTACGATAGTTCAGCCGACAGAGGTTTATTAAAAATAAGTCTTCTTATGGTTGTCTGCTATGCGGGACTTTTTTCTTCGTTTTCTGGAGAGTATGGAAGACGTGAGGAAGGAGTATTAAATGGAATGATGTCAAATAGAGCCACTATTATGCTGAAATATTTGCAAAACGTTGAGCCGAGCCCGAATTCGAACCTACGATTACCCTTGACATGGGCTCACGTGTTAACCACCGGCGCCACTGATGCTCTTGCGTTACCCCTCTCAGCCAGCCTTTTTACTGCAACGGTGCCGTTAACGTTCATCCGTCAACACGACCAATTAGGGAGCCCCAAATCGGCATTGAACCAAGTTAAGCTGAAGTTGTAGTCGAAATCACAAAGTTTAACTTCTTATTTACTGCTTATTATTATTCTTAGAGTAGGATATGACATTAAATACTTCGTTTTTTCCTTTTTTGCTGCAAGTTTTGCAAATATCTCAGCATCGTAGTGGTTGTATTTCATATCATACCCTGCTATGTACTAGTAGACAGTAAATAAAAGGTAGAAAAGGGTGATTTTAGTTATACTAGTGGACGAAGGTGATCTTAGAGATTGATAATGTTTTTGTTGATGGAACGGTTTTGAAGGTTTTGATGACACGTGTAGAAGTAAGATCCTACTTTTACTAAATAATCGCATTTATTTGGACATTGCTAACACATATTTTTTCGCTTCGAAACCGACTTTCCTTGAACCTCGGTGTGCTTAATCAATACGTATTTTTTTTCCTTGATGAGCTTACACTAGGTTGATAATAATATTTATTATCGGCTAACGTTTCGACGTCTTCGTCTTCATCAGAGCCGATGATCCGAGTCGATGGTCCACGCTTGTCTTTCGTCTCGATGTCGCGGCTTCGCCTTCGTGTCGAATCAGGTCTTCTTCAGCGGTCCGTCTCCTCGAATGAGGCACACTCACTCAGTGGTGCCCTTTTATACACGATGCTGATGGTGAATATAATGATAATGCCCGTTGATAACTATTTGTTTTTCTTCCGGACATATATCAGAAGACCGCTGAAGAAGACCTGACTCGACACGAAGGCGAAGCCGCCACATCGAGACGAGAGACAAGCGTGGACCATCGACTCGGATCATCGGCTCTGATGAAGACGAAGACGTCGAAACGTTAGCAGATAATAAATATTATTATCAACCTCGTGTAAGCTCATCAAGGAAAAAAAAATACATATTTTTTCCTATGGACAATTGTCCAATTGGAACTACTCATACATAGATTCAATATGACCGAAGAGAATATCGCAGTAGTCTCCTCCAAGCAATCTTACTTGGATAATGGGACGGCTCGTCTTCTCTAGTTGTGCGGTTCCCAGCATATTCTACATTTTTCGGAGTTTTGCTGTTTTAGCCGTTGTGGTTCCCTGGAGTCTCGCGAGGACGTCCTGGTCAAAGTTTGCCCCAGGTCGTCACCACCACAGGCTGTCGCCGTCTCTGTGGATCCTACCAATTAGGGAGCCCCAAATCGGCATTGAACCAAGTTAAGCTGAAGTTGTAGTCGAAATCACAAAGTTTAACTTCTTATTTACTGCTTATTATTATTCTTAGAGTAGGATATGACATTAAATACTTCGTTTTTTTCCTTTTTTGCTGCAAGTTTTGCAAATATCTCAGCATCGTAGTGGTTGTATTTCATATCATACCCTGCTATGTACTAGTAGACAGTAAATAAAAGGTAGAAAAGGGTGATTTTAGTTATACTAGTGGACGAAGGTGATCTTAGAGATTGATAATGTTTTTGTTGATGGAACGGTTTTGAAGGTTTTGATGACACGTGTAGAAGTAAGATCCTACTTTTACTAAATAATCGCATTTATTTGGACATTGCTAACACATATTTTTTCGCTTCGAAACCGACTTTCCTTGAACCTCGGTGTGCTTAATCAATACGTATTTTTTTTCCTTGATGAGCTTACACTAGGTTGATAATAATATTTATTATCGGCTAACGTTTCGACGTCTTCGTCTTCATCAGAGCCGATGATCCGAGTCGATGGTCCACGCTTGTCTTTCGTCTCGATGTCGCGGCTTCGCCTTCGTGTCGAATCAGGTCTTCTTCAGCGGTCCGTCTCCTCGAATGAGGCACACTCACTCAGTGGTGCCCTTTTATACACGATGCTGATGGTGAATATAATGATAATGCCCGTTGATAACTATTTGTTTTTCTTCCGGACATATATCAGAAGACCGCTGAAGAAGACCTGACTCGACACGAAGGCGAAGCCGCCACATCGAGACGAGAGACAAGCGTGGACCATCGACTCGGATCATCGGCTCTGATGAAGACGAAGACGTCGAAACGTTAGCAGATAATAAATATTATTATCAACCTCGTGTAAGCTCATCAAGGAAAAAAAAATACATATTTTTTCCTATGGACAATTGTCCAATTGGAACTACTCATACATAGATTCAATATGACCGAAGAGAATATCGCAGTAGTCTCCTCCAAGCAATCTTACTTGGATAATGGGACGGCTCGTCTTCTCTAGTTGTGCGGTTCCCAGCATATTCTACATTTTTCGGAGTTTTGCTGTTTTAGCCGTTGTGGTTCCCTGGAGTCTCGCGAGGACGTCCTGGTCAAAGTTTGCCCCAGGTCGTCACCACCACAGGCTGTCGCCGTCTCTGTGGATCCTAGGGAGATTTGCCACCATACGACTAGTTTGATACCAGGACGGTGGTGGATCTTCGTATTGGTTTACTCTGAACTGAGCTTCCTGATGGAAAGGCCGCATTCCTCAGTTAGGAAGACCCTACCAAGAGGATGAATCCCCCGCTGCACATTGCAGCCCGACATCCAGGAACACCTATCAGCCACGGTGATGCGGTAAACCGTTGAAAGGTTGCAATTTTGTGTTTGTTAATTTTCAGTTTTAGTTTCCTCTACTATTCTGATATATTGCGAAATACATATTTGCTCCCATGCGAACAAAGTCGTTAGAAAGATTTCGAAGCTGCGAGGAAAAGTATGAAAACGATGTTTTTTAATGCGAGAAACTATTGGCTATTTCAGCTCCATCGATTTTGTTACATTGTACCACCATTTTCTGACGCAAAACTACCTCGAGAGGGTCATCATTGTCCCGATTCTTTGAAGGTTTGTTGTGTAGTATGTGAAAAAAAGCATTTGGAACGTCATATTTAAGTTGATCGTGAATATTTGGTTTAGTTAACGTATGGGTACGAATTACTTTACCAATTTAGAGTTTTACGGGTTTTTTTTTAGAAGATTAACGTACGTCAAATACGTGTACTTCGGCTCATAGCAAGCATTATTTATAAGAATGAATTCCGTGAGAATCAATGCGTTGATAGAGGACATACATAGCCTTCGTTCTTCTTCTCCTTTTCTTCACTTTTCCGGTCCGGTATTTGTTTTCGTTTGAGATGTTGATTAACGACTGCGACACGTTGGGCAGCAATTTCAAGCAAATAGTGTCCGATCTATGTGGACAGATGCTGAATACTCAGAGTTTTAGTTGCGTGAGTTTTTATCCATTCGTTCGTTAGTTACTCCTATTTGTCAAATCGATGGTAGTTTCAGGTGGAGCGAAAACTGACATTATTCCTTCGAATGAGCGCATATCTGCACGGACTTCATCATGTGGAAGATATTGTGTATCGACTTAATGTGGTGAATTTTTTTTATTTTTATGTGACCCGTCTTTACGTCTACAGTGCTGATCCCAGCACTTCCCACATTCGATTCGTTTCCTCCATCTATTATCCACGAAGATCTTCTAACTCTAGGTGTGGCTTCGACTGCTTCTTGAGGATTTCCATTCCATCTTGAATGTCGTAGAATGCCGGTCGGGCAATTCTGCATCGAGTCCTGAGATAGCCACGCTTAAGTGTTCCCAATTGGAATGCAGTTTTTTTCTCGGACAAGTGACACATCCGCTAACAATTTCCCGACCCACGAAAGATGAGAGGCTTGGTTAGCCCGGGGTGCAATCGAATTAACGCCATGCTCGTGATGACCGACATCACTGCCGCTGTGCTATCCGCCCCATTATGCGATGAATATCATCGCTTATATCATTATAGTTGCTGTTTTTGTTTAAATATTTCCTACAGATTCCATATTCACTGGAGTCTGTTTAAGTACTCACATGAATTATCAACGTATTCACGGCTCCCACACTTCTATCCATTTCGACCGTGACACTAATTGGAAGATGGCTTAGGCGCCAAGGCTCAACTGAAGCTGCGGATTGCGTTGGACTTTTCGAGATCCACTATAACGTGTTTCTCGTCCATCTCTGCTATTCAGTTCTCATTTTACGATCGACAAACCTATGTTTATTCGCTCACGCCTATACTGCTGTGTCACGAAAACGAGATATTTTTAAAATACTGAACTGTGAAGCCGACTCTATGGCTAGCTTTCAGTTTTGTGCGAATTTTCAGATTGCTCCAAAATAGCGAACATTTTTTTTTGATTTCACGGATCTGGAAGCAGTGTTTCATTAAACATTTGAGCACTTGAGCTTGCCTAACTACTGATTCGTAATCCTATCCGCTTCCTTCCTTCGGTTATTTCGGCAAACGTTGTCTTTCATTTTGTAATACTTTTCAAAAACGTAAGACTTCGTGTTGATCGCACACTATGAAGTCAATGCCATGAGTACTAGCGGTTAAACCGTCTCAAATAGGGAGATGGACTTGTTGGAAAAAGGATTTCATTAGAGGACACGAACTGCAGAGAGTGGGTCTTCAAGACAATCTTCGTTTCCATTACTATGCTTTCGTGAAGTTTTTCTGATAGTAATTCTCAGAACGAACTTTCTGTTAACTTGAGCCTTGATCAGTGATTCGTCATTTTCTTGATGAGCAAACACGAAGTTGCTATTGCACTGTTTATTCAAAATAGCTGCCGTTTCCGCGGTTCCTGTTTCTTCAGAGCCTAGAGAAATCAGATTGCTGCGCAATATATGTATTCGGCCAAATACTTTCATAACTTGAGCAGAAAAAGCTTAACGCCCAAATTTCAACCTCATGGAAAGCAACTTCTCTGATAGCGTATTCTTGTTCTAGGCCAATAGGTATCGACTCTTATCTTTTTCTTCTTCTTTTTCTTCTTCTTCTTTGAGTCTTCTAGTATCGATTTCAGCCGTAGCATTTTTATAAAAACAGCTTCTCGTTACTAAAAGGCTTTTCGAGATCTCTGTATAAGTACCGTGTTCTTCTGGTGTTGATGGAGTAGCGGATGATTCCAGTTTGCTTGTGATAAGGCATTCAGAATCAGCGAGTTGGGCATCAGCGGCCAGAGCGAACAACTGTAAATGATGCAGTTTTCTCACTTAAATGACCATCGTTCTTCCGTCGTGTACCTGCCAAGTGGCCTCTTGTTGTTGCTTTCTCCAACGGCTATCACAAAACCTTTATGGAGGTTTGTTAAATCGGGAAGGTAATGGCTTGGTCATGGAAGTGACATGGCTCTACATTTATTGAATAAGAAACAATCTCCATAACGTGTTGTAGTTCGTATCCGTGAACGCTTTCTAAATGAACATGTAAAGTAGCAAGATTACTATCACCTGAATTCTGTTAACTGAATGAGTTATCTTGGCATAGCGGAACTCTAACACACTTTGTCTCAAACGAGATTTGACGTTTGGGCTCCGCTCGTACGAAGGAAACAAGCAGTATTGGTATTGTGTGCCATGAATCCCATGCTATAAGATCTCTACAGAGTAATATTATTTCCGCTAGTTTATTTTGTCACCCACAACTTTTTTCTTCGACTTCCTTTAATCACCTGGTTGTCAGCCAACGCATATGTTCTACTAGCCTTCTTGCATTGAAACTTGCCTTCTACAAAAATTGCAACCACCCTTTTACGGACGAATTATTTGAGCGATGATTTAGTAGTAATTGACTTCTGATTTCGCTTCCAGTCGCTGTGATTATGTGATAAGCTGGTATTGACTCCACATGATGTGCCGAACACTTTCAAATGTTGACAAAGATGTGGTTGCATGATGGACATTGTTTGTTTTTATTTTATGTTACATGATCCGTCATTACAAGTACTGTGCGGACCGCAGCACTTTTTAAATTCGACTCATTTTCCCCACATGCATCATTGACAAAGATCCGCGAACACTTCCCGTGTTGTTCCGCCTGCTGAAGACTTCCACTTCTTTGTGAATGTCGTAGAATGTTGGTCGAGTCGATTCTCATTGCAATCTCGAAGGTACCCAAATGAAGGCGTTCCGACATTGATTAGGGGAGAGGGACGATGAGGACGAGATTGAACTAGCGATTTTTTTTCTATCTGATCGACGTTATCATTAACTGTTGCGAAACCTCCTTTGTTGATGCATATTACTAGTAATGGTAATAATAGTAGCACACCATACATGTGCAGTCTTGTTCGACAATTCTGGCACAATCCCAATTATGCTGAGATGTTGGTAAAACGTGGACCTCGGGCCAGATTGAACCACGATTACCCTTTCTGGAGGACCACGTATTACGCAATGCACCACTGCGGTCCTTGCTTTGCGTTTCTCTCAGCTAGTTTTCTACCTAACGCTGCCACCAGCAATCACCCATCAGTAATATGCGAATATCTCAGCATCGTTGTGGTTGTATTTCACATTATACCCTATCGTAAAAATTGTGCTAGGCAGCAAATAAAAGGTTAGCGTTGAAATTCTAACACATTTTAGACTCCACTTGACCTATCGAAAAGTATCCTATAAAGCATCCTAGTTATCGGGAAATTATCGCGTTTTGTCGATAAAGCCTGCAAATCTGTAACCGCTGAAATTATATGTCCCACACTTCGACCAAGGAAAATTAGAGGTCTTCGCATAAGTGCTAACCCACTTTGTCGGCCAACATTTAGTCCCCATTTTCGCTAGATTGGATGCTTTATATAAACTTGAAACCAATTGTCTCGAAATCCCATGTGTAGGGGCGATCCGTAGGATGAACATTAATTTTGATATTCATTTCCACTTTTGTTTTCTTCATTGTATTAGTAATTCTTCTGAAAAAGAAAGAAAGCTTCATTGTTGCTTCAAAATGGAGATAAGTTCCATTTTCATAGCCGTTATGCACGCAGTCCTATCGCCTGTAATCTCGTTTAGTCTTAGTCTTTGGCGAGAAGGCACCCTAGCTTAGCTTGTTGACCTTTGCTTTGACATAGGTGTATTCTTACCTGCCCTTCAGGATAGTAATGGCAAACACAGTAGTGAGGGCGGTTAGGTTTCTATAAATTTTTTATATAGATACACTCTGTTTTTTTTTCTGAGATTACCCATGTAGACACGTTTTCATCGTTTTTATTCTACTGTATGATGTTAACATCTTCATTTCCCTGTAAGTCATTGAAATACGAAACATTATTACAGGAACGGGAAGCGGTTGAAGAAGTTCTCGAATCGTTCTCGTTAGTTCTGTGTGCATTTCGTCGACCAGATTTCATTTCAGAATAGAAGTAAACATCTGATGTGTCATCTCCAAGAAAAAGATGACAGTATCTGCTATTAGGTTAATGAGCATCATTGTTAAAGCTCAGATCACATAGCTCGATGTTAACACTTTAATGTGGTGTTAAATCAACCGTAAGAGCCACATACGATCCATTTTTCTTTTCACTGACTTTTGCGGGTCAAATGCTTCCCTATGATAAGTGCTGTGCTCCCTGTAGTTCGAGAAAGAAAACTGTTCTTTGCAGAGTAAAGTCTATACGAAATAATTGTTAGGATGATTCCTTGTTTTTTTATGTGCAAAATAACAAAGGCCGTCAACGTTTCTGTCATGCGGTCACAGTGGACTATGTGAGTCATATATCCTTCACATTACGTGTGGAAAAGACTACGCTTACTCCAATGCCGAACTTTTCGAAGACTGGTCGTTTTCACGGATCTTTAAAATTTTGGCGCACTCGTTTCAAAATGCTGCCTGCCATATACGCAACGTTAAGGGTTTAAGGATCGATCTGTACCAGGGAAAAGATACGTAATACCTTGGAGGTTGAATTACCCAACAGTTTTTAGTTGGTTTTGCCAACAGTTTTTGTATGTAAGGTTGACCGCTTATTTCTATCAGGTATTCGAATTCGAGGGTCACAGTAATACTGCTTCACCACATAAACTACATTTCTATTTGATTCTTTCCAATGGAATTTGTAGTGTCGGCTTAGCTCTACTACCTCAATTCTGTTGTTTATCGAGGTAGGGGTTCTCAGTGAATGTGCCATATTAACTACTTTCACTAGGTTAAATTTTTCTTAGCTATGAACAACTTTTGTTTGCTGTGATATTTGGTTGTAAATAAGTATGTATGAATATTTGTAGTGGGTAAATAACGTTCTAATTGGAAATAAAGTGGTTTTGTCTGCGATCGAAAAGATCTTGGAGAAGTGAGTTTCAAACTCCACTTGATACTTAATTGCTAATGTATTCTTTTCTTCTTCAAGAATTTTTAAGTGAAATTTTAACCTGAGCTATGTTCTTTGTTGTTTTATATCATTTATTTGAAGAGATCTTTGATAGGTATGTGCTGAAGACATGACCAATAGTAACGAGCTTGAATGGTTTCGCACAGTAGTTTATGATCGGTTGTACAGAGACCTTGAAGAAGTGCTGAACCGTCGAGAAGAGATCCTTCGTGAGCTTCAGGAATATGCTTCTTTGCTGCTGGTTGTCCGTAACATGCAGGTACGTTGTGTTCTACAGGTACTATGCATTTAGTATATAGCTGTTGTGTTCTACAAGATTTTCTGGACACACTTTTGACTCGTTAGGAGACTACCTAGTACCTCCATTGTTTCGTGCAGTACGCTGAATCATCCAGGAAGTGTTATCTTGTGTGCACTCTGTAATCGGTAATGTAGAGCTCCCTCAGTGGCGATTAACGAATCGATTTCACTGCGGCGTTGTTAATGGGTGACTTTCCACGATTTCCAGTTCGAATTCGGAGTTCTGAGATACTGATGGTGATTTAGTTGGTTTTATTGGTAAGATGCTGGCACAATATAGGTACACAGCAGATCTTTCAATTCTTCATGTTCAACATCCATCGAAGAGAACACAGTCTACCTGAAGTTCTTCGGGCCTTTATGAATTTTGAATGGCAAAAATAAACAATGGAAGATATGACCTTTATTTCCGTAAAAGGTTTGAACTTAAAGTTTCAGGTGGATGAACGTATCTTTCTTAATGTGGATTTCAAATCTTCAAACTCTTGTGCTGCGTGCTAGGAATGAAAAGGAATGAAGTCTTACCTACTAAAATACTAGTTGTATTACGCAGTGCCTTCTTGTCTAGGTTGGCCCAAAACTGTTATATTTCATCTTATTGCTTCTCAGATCCTTAATGGCTACTTTCAATTTTGTAGACCCAGTCAACAGTATTTAGTATAATTTTAGCCTTTTTATACGTTTCTTTATATTGCAATTCCTGCCAACGGTTTACCGCCTTATCGTGGCTGGGAGGTGTTCAATGGGAGTTCATCCCCCCACAGGGGCCACCAAGCTGAATAGTCCGGCGTTCCCACCAGGAAGCCCAGCTAAGAGTAAACCAGTACCAGCATCCACTACCGTGGTATCAAACTAGTCACACGGTAACAAATCTCCTTCTGATCCACAGGGGTGGCGACTACCTGGGGTGGTGACGACCTTTGGCTGGGCTAACATATGGACACCAGGGAAGCAATGGCTAAGCCAGCAAAACGCCGAAAAATGGAGAATATGCTGGACCTACACAGCCAGTGAGGGCGGGCCGTCCAACTATCAAGTATCAAGCAAGTATGTTGTAACTACCGTTTCTCTCTTTCTTCATTGTTTTTTTAGAGCGAAGCAGGACACCGTCGTGGTAAGACTTGGAGGTGATCTCTATGCCGAACTTAGATTGGCACGCGCAGAAACATTTGTTACTGAAAAAATAGAGGTGAATATTTTTTCACAGAAAATAAAACATAGCGGCATGAACGTCTTGTGGAATTTCAGAGGGTTTTTCAGATTCTCAAGAACAAAGCTGCTGTGTGCCTGGAATTATCAAGCAAAATCCGTGCAAGAATGAAATTCATTATGGGAGTTGTTGGAGAATACGATGAGATCGTTGCTTCATACCGGGGATAAATATGTGACAAGGGTACTTATCACTTCTGCAAATAAAGTGTTTATAACTCTTTAGGAAACTGATTATGATGAAATCCATCATGTTCTGTCTTTCCATGTGGTATCTCTTTGAGTACAGTGAAATAGCGTCGTGTTTCTACAAGTATTTTTCATATTAATATTGTGTTTACATGTGGCGGAGTGGTCGGAGGCTTCTTGCAATACAGATGGGATCGGTCTGACGCCCAAGGTTCACCAAGCCTTCCGTCACTCCGGGGTCGGCAAATTAGTACTAGACTTGTCTAGGGCTGGGAGGATAGCAGCACTGGTCCGATACATCATACCACCGCGAATCAATGTAAAGGCCGAATATGCATTCATTCATATCTAACGATGTTTAATGAAGTCGAAGCATGGCGCATCCCTCAGGGATTGATCAACATGAGGAGCTTTATCCTTTTTTTATGTTGTGCTTACATCTCCAACTGCTACTGTTTCACACTGCTTGCATGCTTGGGAATCGTTTCAGGCTACGATGGTTGCTGCAAACTACATCAAAGAGTCGGCCGTCCGTTCGTTGATCACAATTGGATGTCGCGGCAAAACGAAGCCAAAATCAGTTGACTCAAATGCATTACGCCTATTAACAACACTGACAAGCACACTCACTTTAGTACGGTCTTTT
>MQTX01000041.1:2160679-2189359 GCA_009735665.1 Angiostrongylus cantonensis | reverse complement strand
TATATATATATATGTTGCAACATACCCTGCTATTCAAAAGAGTAAGGAGTAAGTAGCAAGTTGAAATTATGATTATAACCACAGCCTTGGCATAATTGGGTTCATTGCCGATTTGGACTCTCCAGTTCAGTCCTGCTGACGGGTTATTTCTGATGGCACTAAAACTAGCTGAGAGGGTAAACGAAAGACACGCATGGCGTGGTGGTAAACGCGTTAGACCCTGGACGGTGTAGTAGCGCGTCCGTTCCACCGCAGACATCTGCGGTACGGAGTTCTGTAAATATCTGAGCGTCATTACAATACAAACACTGGATTTAAAAAATGTAACAAATGAAGTCCTCGCGGCTGAACAAAATTCGAAATAGCACGCACTGAAATCAATGCGTAGAGCTGTGTTTGTTATCGAAGGGACGCAGAATCGACTCTACTTAGTTACGATGATTACTTAATGGAGCACAACTAATGATGCGCGCGTGTAGCGCAGTGGTTAGGCCGCCCTGCAATACATACGTGGTCTTGATCCGATCCCACACCTCGGGCTTTCAAACTTCTGCATCTTTCTGTGATCAAAAATTGGTATAAGGCTGTTCTGGGAAGATAAAAGCACTCAACTAACACATTGGTAAGATCTCATAGGTCACTGAATAGCGTAAGTGTGAACTTATTTACCTCTACCGGTAATCAAATACGTGGCATGTTCCTGAAAGAGTGGTCAATGTTGTGTACTCTATAGCTTTGCATTTTACTTATGATATTTACTCATTAAAGTCGGCATTAAGGATATGTGACTTATGCATGATCGAAAATAAAAGCCTTCGAACATTAACCAGGCTCGTAGAGTACGGTAAAGGCGCGGGAATCGATCCCATGTGTATTGCAGGGCGCACCCGACCTGAACATGGATATATGAAGAGTGAATCATCACAACTTCTTATCTTAAATTGCAGACTAGAATGGAGAACGTGACTGTTGCACTTTTAAATTGATGATATTGTAGGAAACACTGCTACGAGCGGCTCACTGTGCGAAAGCCGAAGGTCGATCAGCGGTCACCTTAGATGACTTTCGACGTGTGCTTCCTTCTATTTTACTGGATTTTTCGGTATAACTATAACGTAATGTAAGACTGCTTTCCCCACGCAACTTTTTATGATGTAAAAATTTTTATTACACATTCCAATTAGTAATGAAGACGGTCTTTACAATGTCGAACATGTAATAACCGTTAAATGTGGTTAAATGTGGCCTTCGCCTATCTTGCAGGGTACTCAGTCGTTAAACCTGAGAGAACGATATTTTTGAAGGACTAGACTAATGATACATGGCTAAAGAGTACACATGACTTAGATAGAGAAAGCGTGAAGCAGTACAACTAGTTCAGTTTAACGACACAGCAAGACAGAATATTTAAAGTGCAAACTGATGTTGATACATTTGCAATGCCTCCCACTCTGCCTTGAACGCAGCTTTGGGGTCTTGTTGTGGCGATATTGCGGCTCCTAAAACAGTATGAGAACTACTAACTTTGGAAGATGCATCACGATATTCATGCCCATCTTGTAGATGCACTGAAGCATTTGGTCCCGAGTTGAGTTCCTATCGTCCGCCAGCATTGTCAGATTTAGTTTGCTACTCTATTTTCATTTCATTAAAAGAGAGAGAGAGCAGTCACCAGTATAGCCGCCTCTGCTTTTGAGGTTGGACATATTCATGATTAACTTTACAGGCTTTCTCAAAGTGCACGGAGTTTTTTACAGATGGATTGCTTACTGCAGGAAGCAATGAAAAACATCCTATGTGGTCCGATGCAATACACACTTGATTTGTTGTTGGTTCGGTGTTACGCGCTGGCGCCCAGAATCGTTCCACCTTTGCTGAAGCGTGGAATCGCTGTGACTCGTTCGGGAGAGTGAAAAATGCTGACGTCTTACACCAACGAAAGTTATTCTATTGGCCAAACATGCACTCACCTAGCACTAGGCCACCTAAGAGGAAATCAAATGTCTGGCGCTCCACTAAGAAATTGGTCAATGTCGAACGGCGTCATTCTTTACATGGCGAGACAACGGTAGCATTGTGGATAACTTCACTTAGATCCCCCACATAAGGAGGAAAGCCCAGAGGTTTTCTTTTATCAGAACGAACATGGAATAGTTTATCATGCCACCTACAACGAGTACTTCTTTTAGTCACTCAGTAGTAATTTGTCAGTTGACTCACCTGCACCTACGATGAAGCGTTTGAGCAACATTATTTATCTTCGGTCTTCATAGAAAACAAGTTTTCGGAAATTTTTAGTTAAAATGGATATTAGGTAATACATAGGGGCGAAATACATAGACAGAGCAGAAGTTGCTGTCCTTGAAAACAACTGTTGGGTCCGAAGCCGAAACCCAGTGCAGGTCCTACTGTGGTAAATGTAGCAGTAGGAAGCGATGCTTCATAATCTCTGCCTAAGAGGAGGCGGAAAGCACTGTGGCAGTGATGTTCGTCATCACGAGCATGGTGCTAGTTCGATTCCGCCCCAAGCAACTAAGCCTCTCATCCCTCCGGGGTCGGGAAATTGGTACCGTACTTGTCTGGGAAACAAACCCTGCAATCCAATTGGGAACGCTCCAGCCCGGCTATCTCAGGACGCCAGGGAGAATTGCTCGACCAGCATTCTACGGCATTCAAGACGAAATGAAAAACCTCAAGCGGCAGCCGAAGAAACAGGTAAAGTTCGAAGACCTTCGTGGACAATGGATGCGAGAATACTAATGGAATGTGAGAAGTGCTGGGATCAGCACAGTAGAAGTGATGACGGATATTGTTTTAAAAAAAAGTTACAGCACTTTATTTGCTCATCTTCTGGAACTGTTGTCATTTAAAACGTCCGCTATATTTTGTTCACTGTCTATGAGAGAAATGCTTTTCAGTTAATTCCAGCGAGAAAACGATCAGGACAATTTTCACACCCTATTCAAGCAAGTTCTGCAAATAGGCTATCCAAGGGCTTCAAGCATGTTGGCGATGAATAGGCAGGCACTCATAATTATATTGATCAATTAACTTCCTAGTTAAAAGAATACCGGTCTGTCTTCGAAAAACATTTGCAGTGTCGAAGTTTAAGTACTGACAAATTTTACTTACCACTCATCTGGTCCTCCATTGCTTTCGATTGGTCTGCGGCGTTCTCTTCACCCAACACAAGTGTATAAATCGATCTTAGTCCGAACATACATAAGAAGTACCATGAAGCAGATGATACCGGGAAAAGAATATAGCCACGTTAGTGTGTACTCTGTTTCATTTACTTTTAAACGTAGCCCAAAAAAATGCGATAGTATAGAACCTAAACAACGCTTGCTGTTTCTGTTTCCTCTAACTGTACATCGAATTAGCTCATAAGAATTCAGGTCAAATGGTTAGATACTTTTTGGGCATCAAACTGCCTACCTTTTCTGGACACGTAATATATTGTGACACATTAACTATCCATAAAGAGACGCGTGTTGAGCTGTAGTGGGAAGAGCCCTACAAAATATACTGGATCGATCCCCGCGCCCAAGGCTCATAAAGCCTTTCATCCTTCCGGGGTCGGTAAACTGCGATCAGACTTGTCTGGGAGGATAGCAGTACTGGCTCGATACATCGGTAGGCCACCGCGAGTCATTGTAAAGGCCAGATATGCATTTAATCGCCTCTAAACGTTGCTTAATGAAGTCGAATGCGTGGCGCATCCCTCAGGGAATGATCTACGCCGAGAGCTTCATCCTTTTTATCCTTTAATAATCCATTGGGAAAAGCCTGTTGAAGTAAAGTGCAAATTTGGCAGCCAGGAAAAAATCCTCAGTAAATTTACAGATAAATGTCGATAGGACACCGCATATCGATGAAAGTGGTCAGCGCTAGCAATATATTTCTAATTATAACATGAGCGTAATAGACAATCATACATACCCATGCCGAATCTAGTGAAACCAGATCAACACCACGCTGTAACATTGCCTTGAATTTTAATGTCAACGGAAACGGAACTCGCGTTGTGACGAAACCCGAGAAAGTCCAATTAATCCAGCCTCCCACAACAATCATTGGAATCTGAATTATCCTCAGTTACGTGCTCATCTTCAATTGCTTTCTTAAAAATGACGGAAAAATTATGGCCTCGAAGCACGACGAAGCTCACCATATTCATCATATTTCCCTTCAGCATTTCCGTCATTTGGGTCGGATCCATCGGATTTGGGCCCTTACTGGGTCGTTGCATTGCTTTCGATAAATATCCTAGTGACAAAAAGCATTTTTGAAAAAACTCCAAAACGGAATCAAAGCCACAATGATGCTAAGATATTTACAAAGCTCCGCACCGCAAATGTATGCAATGGAAAATGAATGCGCTACTACCCTTTTTTGGGACTAGATGGTTCACCCCAACCCATGCCGGTCCTTCGTTTCGCGCCTTTCTCTCGGTAGCTAGTCGAAATCACAATGTTAACCTTTCAATTTACTGAACTATAAACGAAGCAACAAAGCCACTACCGTGATCTTCCGCTGAGAGGAAATTTCGTCTGGAATAAAAAGATGACCGAGGCAGGAAACGACCATTCTCTCGTAAAAGCCTCGACCGCAACAAGTACTGTCCGTCTGCAACATTTTCCAACTCGATCTAAAATGAAGCCGGTTATGACGTTTATGATATCGCTCGACGAATTTCTATATTTACACTTATAGGAAATTTGATTAGCTTATATCACTCGGTGTAAAGAAAACTAAGCAGCTGAGATTGGTGATCATATGGCTCAATGGCTCTCCAATAAAAAAAAACCATATCAACCAACTTATCAAGAATCATTTTGCAACAAATCTAAACAAAACTGGAGCAACATGGACATTCCTGAGGACTCAATCAATCAAAAGTTTATTTCAACAGAGTTAAAATTGGAGACCAAACATTTTTTTTCATAGACAAAGCAAAGTAGATATATACAACAGGGAAGTGGTCCCACAATGCTTGATAGTTAGCCAAAACCAATACTTGATACCTGATACTTGAACAGCCCGTCCTTACTGGTTGTGCAAGCCCCAGCACAATCTCCATTTTTTGGGAGATTTGCTGGTTAGGCCATTGTGGTTCCCTGGAATCCCGAGGTCAATTTGGCCAAAGTTTGCCCAGGTCTTCACCACTACAGCAAGTCGCAGTCCTTGTAGATTAGAGGGAGATTTGCCACCATGCGACTTTGATACCAGGACCGTGGTGGATCCTGGTAATGGTTTACTCTTAGCTACGCTTCCTGATGGAAACGCCGGACTACTTTTCAGCTTGCGAGATCCTGCCAGGGGATGAATGCCCCGCTATACATCGCAGTCCCACACCCAGGAACACCTCCCAACCACGATGAGGCGGTAAACCGTTGGCAGGAGCTAAAACCAATGCAACCTTCAAGACAGCCATACCCCCCTATGTAGATAAAAATCATAAATATATCAAGACACTTTCCTCCGATTGGTCAATGTGGAAAAATAATACTGTTCTTAACAGTTATGGTTAGGTAACTGTTAGGCACAACATGATTTTAAGTTAACAACTGTTAATTCGTGTACAAGGTTGGGACGAGAACATTGCTGTAGTCCTACGTTCCTTTTCATTCATAATTATAGATTTCGTATATTTCAGCACCTTTTTCACGCGAATATTTGCTGACTACCGGCCAAGCGATAAGTCGAGAGGTTCGACATCATATTCTCTATCGCGATGCATTGCAGCGTCCTTAACCATTACTCGCTTAACTTCATAGACAATAAAACAAACACATGCACGCGCACGCACGCAAAGGCGCACGCACGCAGACGCACACACACTGCATTAGAAATACTCACGTCACCCAAGCAACAAAAGGGCAGAAGATGTGTACAGTATAGAAGAGCACTAGTTCCTTAGAGTCCCTTCCTTTTAGTGATTGCCCACTAATACTGGAAATTGTTCGTATTGTACGTATTGTATCAAACATAGATATCTGATGTTTTCAAAGCTTTAAGGTCTTTAAGTATATACATTTCATCAACTACATGTTATAAGAGTTGAAAATACGTAAATTCTACAAACTAGTGGGTTCTGCGCTAAATGGTACGTCTTGGAAATAAACATCATTACGCTATTACGTTGGAAACAGCAATTTTGATAAGTCCATTACTTTTGTTGGAGTAAAAATACTAAAGAAGAAGAAAACCTAGAAATTATTTAAATGCCCAAATGTCATTGACTATGCCATTAAAAATGTTCTTCCATTTGTATAGAAATCGGATTTCACACATAACTCAACCCATCTTCCATTATCCAACATCGATGTTCATTCTTCTTATTGTAGAAGTCAATATAATATTACAGATATGATGGACGATACAGTGTATTCGACTTCATCAAGGACCATGGAGGTGGCTGAGTGCATATGCGGTCCGTGCAATGACTTGCTGTAGCCCACCAATATACCACGTCAACGTTTATATCCTTCCAAACAACTGTAGTACCTTATGAACTGATCGCTTTCAGCTGATGTGAGGTTGGTATAGATGTCATTATTACTGGACGATGGCTGACGTGTAGGCGATTTCGCCTTCCTCAGAGCCGTGAGAGTCCAGCACGGATCTGAAGAAGGCGAAATCGCTAGCATTAACTCAAAAAGAACAACTCATGACAACATGTAGGTAAATATGTCGATTATTTATACCAAGGTTTATAGAAAGTCAGTCTTTTGAAATATGGTACCAATCTGCCGATCCAAGAGAGAAAGGTCTAGTAATCCTTAGCGCTATATCGAACCAGCAATTGATTTAGTGTTCATTGAACAACACCTCTAATCGCTTCGCTAAACGCATCTTTTTGGACATAAACCAACGAAAAAGCGGTCAAAGAGGAAAATCTAATCCTCAGTACTAAACAGAAACCATTAACTGTTAGTTCCAACCTTAAACACGGGGCGGGAAATAAACATCAATTAACAATGAAATTTTGATGGCAAAATAGTATTAACAGTCAACAGTAGCTGAACATTCGTCTTTAACATCTTCCACCGAACATGCGAGAAGCTCACTTGCTAGAGTGTTGGGTCTGAAGGAGGTAAAGAAGTCTAAACTCTTAATACATCATCTCCAGTTCACCTCGATTCCAAAGAGTTGGCTTTTTTCTTGGAAACTGTCTACGAAAAATTCCGAAAGCAGTACAAAATAAACTAACCAGAAAAGAATGACGCTGAGATATTTGCAAAACATCGGACCGGTGTCTGCGGCGGAGTTCGAATATGCTACTCCCCTTTCCGAGGGCTAACGCGTTCACCACCGCACCATGCAGGCTTTTTGTTTTGCCTGCCGTTTTCTATCTATGCAAATATCTCAGCATCACTCTGGTTGAATTTCATATAGTATCCTGCCTTGACAAGTTGTAGTAGGAAGCTAATAAAAAGTTGACATTGTAACCGGGAAAGTTCCTAAAGAACTCACTTTCTTCTTGCTCATAAGCAGCAAGGATACGTAGTGGCGAAGTACGCCGATCATAAACGTTATAACGACGATCGGCAAGAAAACCCAGGTGCGGATTGCCGGATCAAGGAGTAAATCCGTCATCTTCTGATGAAATCACGACCGGCAAACTAAAACAACGTAATGCAACAATAAAGGGAATAGTATAGAACATATCCGCTATCCTATTCGATGCAGGTGTACCATCTATACTAAGGACCCAGTTCCGAATAACTCCTAACGCTACTCTCATACCTACAAATTAATTAACCCTCCTACTGAAGCACAACTATTTCCAAAGAACTAATATTCACCATAACATTCACCAATTTTCTTCAGTGTTCTTAACACCTATCACTCCATTTCCTTCTCAGTTCTCAACTACAAAGATTATTTAACCCACTTCATTACATGGATATTGAAGGTTTAAGTTACTACGTACTATTGATATCGCACCTACCAACGGTTAACCGTCTTATCGTGCCTGGGAGGTGTTCCACGATGTCGGCCTACGATGTGCAGCGGGAGACCCACCTGGCAAGGTCTTCAAAGCTGAGAACGAGACCGGTGTTTCCATTAGAAAGTCCAGCCCAGCTAAGAGTACATCAATATTAGGATCTACCACTATCCTGGTATGAAACTAGCAGCATAGCGGCAAATGCCCTTTGAACCACAAAGACGACGACGCACCTGTGGTGGTAACGACTCCCTACTGACTTTGTCCAGGTCGACCTAAAGACTTCAGGGAACCACAACGGGTAAACCAAAAAAAAACCCGAAAAATGGAAATTATGGATGGGACCGCACAACTAGTGAAAACGGACCATCCAGGTATCCAGGAAAGTAAATATGGTAACGCGCTTTATCTTAAAGCTCATTACAACACAATAAACCACTTTCGTAGTCAACTATCCTACGTCCTCAAACTTCACTTCGAAGTACAATAGCACGGATTTAAAAGGTATAGATCAGATATGCAATGACAGTTATCACTTCTCATTGTACTATTGTAACAATGAAGCGCGAAACTACACACAAATATTTATTCATACATATATTAAAAGACACACGACTATAAGCATTTAAATGGCTGCAGTAAATAGTACCAACTGCACCAGTTCATATCACTCCTCTTCACTTTGAAAAAGGAACACCACATTGCTTCTCAACGATGTGTCAACATCTCCACAACTACTTTAAGACCATATGTCCGCTGACTGTGCAAAAACAAAGGGACCCTCTAGGAAAAGCTTGCGAAGTAAAAACAAGTAGAGAAACCCAAACACGCATCCTTACAGCCACAATGGTAAGCGTAACGTACAATTTGCAAACCATGTGTAAAAGCAATCGGAAAGTACAACAAACCTCCATACCCTAAGCATCCCACCAAACAACCGGACCATAGGCTCTACCGTTTCTAGGACACTGTATGATGGGATAACCTTGGATACTGCAGGCCAGTACAACCTATGCTGCACCATTCCGCATACTCCGCCAAAGCCATAGAGGATAGAATACTAATAGCCTAACAAAGCTGTTCAATATAGACATGGGAAGTACAAAATCATACTATATACCTGATCACTGTCACTAAATAACAGTTCTAACAGGTTTCTCCCAGTTACAGTTCCAGATTCACACAGATTTCAAGAACTCTCGTTATGATATCCTCTAATTCTCCACTGCAGACCTAGAGTTCACCAAATTCTTCACTTAAAAACGGAACGAATCGCCAGAATTTTAGATTCATATTTCTTGAATGAGAACAAATGACATGCGCATTAGGAGACATGTTTTGTTGCCAAAAGAGAACATAACATGTTTACAGTCACTTATACACTATGAAACGACATAATTCTTTAAAATCTTATACGTCATTATTTCTTTTACAAGTCGTATCTTGCTGGTAGCATTAGCTGTGTAGACAGGCAAACGGATAGGATAACGTAGTTTTTAACCCTAACATTTACCCACCAGCAATATACTTCGATCTTATACAATTCTACCGAGCCCAACTCCAACAAGACAAGAATCCAACTTTCTCCGGATATTTTGAATATCAAATGCCAGATATTTTGTTAGTGATTTTCAACAACTTAAGGTATAAAAACTACAAATTATTAGAGTGCTCTTATTACAATGAAACACGGATGGGTTACACAGTACAACGTCGGTTACACAAAACTAGGGCGAAAGGTCAGGACAGAACTATTTTGTGGATCAGAACACCCATATCTGTCAAAAGTTGGTTATGAAAGGAAAAAACGATGAAAACAAATTATGAACAGCGTATTATAAGGTTACAATGAAAAAAATGAAAGAAGCAGAGGATCACTAATGGGAAACGAGCTTATCCTACGAAAGCAACAAGATGGATAGTTAAACAATTGACACAATTGAATATCACTACTGCCACTGACAACACTGCTGCCAGTTCTTAACAACTGGTGTAGTACCGCCAGGTCGCAATCTGAACGTCTCAGTACTCCTGAAAATGAAGTTCATTCGAGCAATAGACGTTGGATGAAGTACTCCTATTTGGCTATATATACTGAAACAAAAAACGTTAATCTAAACTAAAAGGTAATTCGAAAAGGAAGCGTTAAACAAATACTATACGTTGAGTCTCGAAGAACACCCTGGTCGTACTGGCGTTTCAAAATCGTCGCCAACTCCAAAAAAGCTCCGTCGACGTTCACATTGTTCTTCGCGCTTGTTTCAACTATTGAAAACATACCTAAAACTGATTCTTAAAACGTCTTCTAATCCCGCCTTTTCACAATCTTGCACGAAAAAGTAGTTCAACGACAGAATACTAGGAACTTTAAGTGACAAGCCAAACATGAACTGAACTAGTAACATGGTAAAAGGATAAAGCTCTCGGCGTTGATCAATACCTGAGGGATGAGACATGCATTCGACTTCATTAAGTATCGTTGGGGATGACTGAATGCATATCTGACCTTTACAATGACTCGCGATGGTCTGCCGATGCATCGAGCCATGCTGCTATCCTCCCAGACAAGTCTGGTACCAATTTGCCGACCCCGGAGGGATGGAAGGCTTAGTGGGCCATGGACGCAGGGATCGATTCCACGTGCATGTCGCAGTAGCGCCTCCAACCACTGCTCCACGTGCCCCCTTTCAGTAACATGATAAAATTAAAAATACGATGAAATTTAAAGGCGTTGAATAAAGAAATAAAAAAAAGTCCTGACCGTTGGCTCTTTGCAAAATTTCACCTTCTTCTCGTTCGACAACTCTCTGATCCTCCAGATCACATTTAGTAGCTAGAACATGCAAACAATAGATGTGAAGAAGAGATGTCAAATAAAAGTGGAGCGGCATTCGAACACTGACCAACTAACAGTTTGACTACGTTAGGAGCAGCAAATTTCGAAACATCGTCTATCCATCTAAAATATAGTCACGGATTAGCATAACTAATCAAGAAAATAATATGATAACTTTTTAAGGGAAAAACTGCACTTGAGTCTCAAATGCTAAAAGTGACAGATCGTTATAAAATGTACTTAAAAAGAATTTAACAGAGTGGTGATCAATAAAGTCAAACGTAGTACATAAAATCAAACGATAAAGCTCTAGGCATTGATCAATTCCTGCGGGACGTGCCACGTAATCGACCTCACTAAGCATCGCTGGAGTTGACTGAGTGCATATGTGACCTTAACAATGGCTCGTGGTGGCCTACCGATGTAGCTTGTTGGGCCTGGGGCGCTGGGATCAATCCCATGTGTATAGCTGCACGCCACTGACCACTGCTCTGCACGCGCCCTAACGTAGTATATGTAGTACACAATCCAAATAAGAACAAGTAATGGAAAATGTAGGCATAACTCCATTCAAAAATACAGTATGTCATTGATGTTGATACCAATTAAGAAGCGATACCTCGGAAATCGTTCATGTGAGAAATCGAGCAGTCTAATCGAAATCCTCACATGGCAAATGGAGCGCATAACATATAACCAAAACGACTAATTACTTGCACTGAGACAAAGACTTAACTGATAAACTACGAAATGCCAGCGTTTTTAGCGCCAAATTGACCTATATGTTCCGAATGGAGATGGTCGTTTGTTTATGCCGCATTAAATGCCTGGGAAGTGCATAGGTGGCACACAACAGCCAGTTCCAACAAATGAGATTAAAGTTTACTACGTTAAAAATCGCACTATCGTTACCTTCACGTTCCTCCTTTAAACTAATTCATCTCTACAGTAGGACAGAACGAGATATACACATACATGAAGGCATCGGTGTGCAACGTCAACGATGAGAAAAATATGCGCGCCCAACACCACTGACGTACTACGAGATTGGAAGACGTAGATCACCATCCCCATAAATTCATAACTTCGAGCTCTCCTTAGACCGAAACTTGATCTATCCGAATAATCCGAGTAAAAAAGTAATCGCTTTGCGACTTCTATAACTGTAAATGAGTAAACTGTAACTTCTGCTGAGATCTCTCTGACTATAGTTGGGCAACACCACCGTTTTTCAACCGCCAGAATTTCGCAACTTCATCCGGATCCATAATATCTATGCAGAGGATCATCGATGAATTCTCGTCCTATATTTTCTACAGTAATGCTCACCCTGCTTTATATCATTGCCACTGAAGGTTTGATTGATTTGTTGACAGACTGTTTCCCCTTTCCATAAGACGTGCTGTTTCGTCTGCAAGAAATGAAGGATCACACAGCCGTATACTATATTCTATGAATAAAGATACCAACAACTTGAAGGCCAAACTTGTTCATTAACCCCTTCTAGACCGCGAACACTTTCGAGAGCAAGGCCCATCGGATTGTTTGCCATCGAAGCGTAACCAAAATATGCATTCAAATCAACATGCAGGGTGTGCCATCCCGTGCAAGAAGCTTGGGTCACCGTTTTCTTACGATTATCGTTCGAGCACTGATTTCCTTACGAAATTTTCCATGTTTTCCTAACTTCTACGTATCCTCTATGTTCTTCTCCCTATGCTCCACTGTACTTAAACCATATCCAGCTCTTGCGTGTGCTGAAAGAAAACTCGTCTACAATTCAATCATAGTGCTATTGACATTTAATAAAGTTATGTAAGTGATAGAAAAAATATTATGCTGCTCAAAAATAAATGAGTGTTTTAAAAGGAAAGTCAAAATGTTCTTCTCCCTATGCTCCACTGTACTTAAACCATATCCAGCTCTTGCGTGTGCTGAAAGAAAACTCGTCTACAATTCAATCATAGTGCTATTGACATTTAATAAAGTTATGTAAGTGATAGAAAAAATATTATGCTGCTCAAAAATAAATGTTTTAAAAGGAAAGTCAAAAAAAACTCGACAAGTGGGTGCCACAAGAATTAAACGAAGGTCAAGAAAGTCGTCGTTTTGAAGTGTCGTCTGTCTTATTCGAAGTGCTTTATTCTGCGCAACAAAAAGGACCCTTTTCTTGATCGAATTGTGACGTGCGACAAAAAAGGTTATGGTGACTGTTTGGTGGTCTACAGCCGCGCTGATTCATCACAGCTTTTTGAATCCGAGTGAAACGATTACGGCAGAGAAATTTTGCCAATAAATCGAAGAAATGCAAGAAATGTAAACTCCAACAACAACGACCGGCATTAGTCAACAGAAAAGGATCAGTCCTTCTCTAAGACAACGCCCGGCCTCACGTTGCGGAACCAGCGTTGTAGAAGTTGATCGAGCTTAGCTACGAAACTGTGCCTCATCCGACGAATTCATCAGACCTCTCGCTTACTGACTCTCACATCCTCAAGAACCTTGACAACTTCTTGCTCGAGAAATGCTTCACCAACCGCGATGACGCAAAAAAAGCCTTCAACGAATTCATGCTTCCAGGCCTCCAGAATTTTAGGCAACTGGAACAAATACACTTGTTTGTCTTTGGCAAAAATGTGTAGGTTCTATTGCTTTTATTTTTATCAATAAAATTTTGTTTCAAGTAAGTTATGACAATTCCCAAGACCTACTTTCTATTAACCTCGGCAATGATTGATAACTTGATGTTTTCCATCAATAAGCAGTCACGAGGCTGTTAATACAGCATTTATTAGGATACAATAGCTGACGTTTCGGTGGTTTCGCCTTCTTCAGAGTCGTTTATTTGTTGTAAGTACTTAAGTTTGTTGGTAGAAAGCAGCCGCACTGAGTAAGTTATGACGTTATAACACTTTAAATTAGATACCAAGATGCTCACTACTTGACCACTCTGCATATGACTGAGAAGTTTCGCTGTTTTTAAATGTTATATCTGGCGCGGCAACCGTCCGTCACTACGCCAGTGAATACAGCAAACATCATGGAATGTTAGGCTTACAGTTTTCTAGTACGACCTATAACATATGTAATCCAATTGCGTGCAGATGACATTCGGCTTAAAGATTTTATGTTCTAGCTATGAACTGCAAACTGCGTATCATTACAGATGATCGGCATAAAAAAATGCTTAGTGACAAAGTTCATCAGGAAGCAAGGTGATGGTTCGACACTCTCGCCAACGCTCTCCTCCAATACACGTGCGAACGGCTCAAATGGGTTATCTCCAAGGTTTCAGAGAGAATCTACCTGACTGGCACCTTAAGACGTTCATTTAAAAAAAATGAAATCCTCAAGTAGCAGCCGAAAAAACAAGCGAAATGTTCGAAGACCTTTGTGAACGATGAATGCGAGGAAAAGGAATACAGTGGCAGTGCGCGGATCTGATCGTGGATCAGATATGATGACGAGTCATGTAATAATAATAGTTATAATAACAATAATAATAGTAAGAATAACCATAATAATAGCAACAGCATATCATTGTAAGTTGTACATTGACCCGTATGAAGTACAAACTGATTACTGACTGTTGACTATATGTAGATGTACCAGGTGTTGATTATTGTAGGACATACTAACTGCTGATTAAACTGAAGAAGGAAGTACAAAATTTATGTGAAACGGATAAATTTTTTGACTAGTGTTGATTCTATAATGTTATTTGGTACAGTAATACTTTAACAAGTTTACAACATTAGTGAGGCCTAATGAAAACATGGATCGGGAATTCGCATATTTTCCAAACAAAAACATAAATTGATGAATGATAACTCTATCTACACATTTACACCTACCACATACTAAGAATACCTCCATATAAATTTACCTTACCTCTTACAGTGTGTGGGGACAAACACGACGGCGAAACGGCTAGACCACCCTGCAACCGTACAGAAGAACACAGTCCATAAACTTAATGTCAAACCAAATACTTCAGTAGGCGCACATAGGACACAGAGGGATCGGGAAGGGAAGATTTTGAAGGGGAAGTTAACATCCTCGCACAGGAATCGAGAACATCGCGCACCTCTCCAAACATTCTGGGTAAATTGCAAGAATCCGAAAATGAACCGCAGAGAGGAACGCCTCGTAATCATGAGTGCTAGTATAATAGACACGTTACACTTCCATGTGAACTATGTGCGGTTGGTCTCCACAAGATATACTCAGTGGAAGATTTACAGAAATTTGTGAGCGTACGAAGAAGCTACTTTGTTCTCAACGCGAAAATCGCAGACACAGTAATAACAGCAATAAATGTGAACTATGTGCGGTTGGTCTCCACAAGATATACTCAGTGGAAGATTTACAGAAATTTGTGAGCGTACGAAGAAGCTATTTTGTTCTCAACGCGAAAATCGCAAACACAGTAATAACAGCAATAAAGTAGTGATGAAAATAATATCTCATTCTTTCTACTTCTGTTTAGCAAACAAGAGGTGTTATTTTATTTCTTTATTTACGTACAAACTAACGTTCCGGCGGATTTCGCCTTCTTCAGAGCCTGGAAAGGTCAAGTTGACTGCAACCTACATGGCCAAACACCTCCATAACTAAGCGAAAATGCTAAACCAAAATTTCAATCACATTGGACACAGAGTCTTCGCAAACTCACCGCTTTCTATGACTCTTCCACTGAGTATGTCGCGTGGTGACCAACCGCGCAGTGTTCACATGGGAACGTAATGTGCCCCTCCTATCAGAATAACAGGCTTATATACTGCCCAATATCACGCGTCATAATGACGCATCTCTTCCTGTAGTTCATCTACGGATTCTTGGAATTAATTCAGAATGCCTCGAGAGTTTTACGCGTTTGTGTTCTCGATTCTTGCGCGAGGATCGTAACCTCTACTTCAAAATCTTCTCCGTTATGTCTCTGCGTCCTATGCGTGCCTAGTGGAGTATTTGGTTTACTTTTGCCGACTAGGTGTTCCTTTATACGGATGCAGAGTGGTCTACCTTTTCGCCAACGTATTCGTCTCCGCACACTTTACAAGAGATCAGATAGACTGAACCCGAACTCATGCAGTCACCGTCTCTACCATTGGGGCAAATTATACAATTTTGCGTTGCACATAGACGGTCATGTAAGCGGTTAAGAACTAGCAGGCGTCTTAGATTACTCGTTGGCATTTCAATTATCATTACCGAATTCTCTAGACCAACACTTCTTAAACAGCGTTTTATAGCTGCACTAACTTCATTTGAAACAAATGGTAGGATAAACGAGACCTTATTGCTGCTAGAGTTATCGTTGGGCGGCCTCATTTTTCATAATATCTCATTTTTCCTCAACACGAGTGTAGTGAATATCTAAGCAATACCGAGGTTAACAGAAAGTCGATCGCGAGAAATACTAGATGGACGGTCAGAAACGTACAACAAGGTGCACATTAAGATAAGTGTGCATAATCGCAAAATGGTCAGCGACAACGCCTAAATGCAGTTCATTATGAAATTCCCAGTTTTTATAAAATTGACAAGTCCTCAATAACCACAACAGACGATGTGCTGCCATCATAACAAAAATACAAAAAACTTTTCTCGATCGCTCCTGAGACATGCATGATATACAAGCTGCTATTCATTACGTTTTACTATGGGTCACAATACATCTACACTGCTGTCAATGTCTGGAAGTGCTTTGTGGCTTATGATGAGTCGATTTCTGTGCTCCAAACGGTTTCCCATTCCATATTAAAATCATGATTCTTCATAACGTCTTGAATTGAACCATGTTCAATTACTAATCAAATTAGAGGTCAATGAATTAATCCGAAAAAGGCTCATTCTAATTTGTTAAGAATAGAGAACAGCTTCCC
Source organism: Angiostrongylus cantonensis (assembly GCA_009735665.1). Classification (NCBI taxonomy): domain Eukaryota; kingdom Metazoa; phylum Nematoda; class Chromadorea; order Rhabditida; family Metastrongylidae; genus Angiostrongylus; species Angiostrongylus cantonensis. Next base: position 2,172,684 of record MQTX01000041.1, on the reverse strand, counting down.
AAAGACGATGGCCGCTATAAAACGTGTTGAATAAGCTATCGGTTGGCTACGAAATGTCTACGAAGAGTGTACCGTTCGCCAAAATGAACCAGCGACAAGGATATGACCTCTAGAAGATGGGAGCGCACAATGACAAAGGTAACATACGTGAGTTGTTGATCAACACAACTATCGGTTAAAAAATCTTCAGTGGTCAGTTTATTTTTATCTATGGTCTGATCTTTACCTCACTTATTTTATTTCTGATTTTTACTTTATTAGCAGTATTAATGGCGAGCAAGAAGTACTCGGTAATACAGACACTAAAATGAGCTAAGTTTCCACCAGAGCATGTCAAAATCAACTACTCAAAGTGAAACGAAACATTAGAAAGATTATTTTGCATATCACTCCTAGAGTATGCATGTAGCACATTGGCAGGAGGCGCAAAACTAGTAGGCGATACCAATTTTCCATGACGGTTCCTCTACGTTATAACACGCTCGTAGTATTCATTAGTCCTTAAAAGGCAATATATTGATTTTTATCTATGGTCTGATCTTTACCTCACTTATTTTATTTCTGAATTTTACTTTATTAGCAGTATTAATGGCGAGCAAGAAGCACTCGGTAATACAGACACTAAAATGAGCTAAGTTTCCACCAGAGCATGTCAAAATCAACTACTCAAAGTGAAACGAAACATTAGAAAGATTATTTTGCATATCATTCCTAGAGTATGCATGTAGCACATTGGCAGGAGGCGCTCTGCAATGCACACGGAGTCGATCCCCGCGTCCAAGGCCCACCAAGCCCTACGTCCCCACGAGTTCGGCAAACTGGTACCAGACTTGTCTGGGAAGATAGCAACACTAGCTCGACACATAGGTAGGCCGTCGCGGGTCATTGTAAAGGCCGGATATGGATTCAATCACCTCCAACGATGTTTAATGAAGTCGAACGGATGGTGTATCCCACAGGGATAGATCAACACCAAGAGCCTTATCGTTTTTTATCCTACAGTTTTTTCATGCCCAAAGGCAAAAGTTGTACACTCAAACACCTAGAACTCGCCATACGGACGTCTATTAAGTTGTATTTATTTAATAGAAACAATTTCTGCATTCACATTTGTAATTCGACTAAACAACAGTAAAAAAAAATTACGTTCCACCTTTACAGGATTATAAGATCCCATCGAGAATCTCGTCAACTTCTTACAATTTTTTTTAACAAAATGATAAAAACCCTCATGCTAGAAAGAAGTGAAGAAAATAAAAATCACCTTAAAATAATCGATACGCCAAATCAAGAATGTGCAACATCAGGCACAAAAAAATTGATTCCCGTCGCTTTCCACTGTCCCAGTGGGCTCAAATTCCGCGCAAAGCTGAAAAAGAAAAGCCATAGAATAACAATTGTCAATATCTATATGTTTGTGCTATACTTACGTGACATTTAGAACCATTACACTACTTCTGAAATCATCCAAAAGTTGCGTAAGCGTTGCATCATAGGGAACTGAATCACTAGTCCGAATGAATGATGCAGTAGTGAAATAGATACATACGATACCATGGTCATACTCTGTAATTTAGAAAGGGTTAGGAAAAGGAGAACGAAGTGAAAACGACTGAAAGTAACCTACTTCTACCGAAATTTCTAAGTGAAATGAAGGACGAATGCAAAAATGACAAGATAGAATCATCAGGAGCGAATCGTAACATCTCCAGCTGATCACTAGTACATCTGGAACATAAAATCTCTTCTGTAAACCTCTGGGGTAAATTTAAATCGTTTACTGAGAGAATAAATACGCTCGAGGAACTGCTCTGACTACCAAAACCTTCGCTGCACATTCACATCACACCTACAAACACCTTGTACAGTGATGACCTCTAAGAACGTTAAAGCTCTACACTTCAAAAACCTCTCTGCTACCATCTGATAGACTGCACAATGAAGAACAAATTCTAATATGCAAAAAACGTCGAAGAAATTTTAAAAATTTCAAAATTTTAGGAGTTAACTTTCTAATTACTAATTACTTAATCAGTTTTAACTACCCATGTGTGAGGCTGCTAGTGGTACGACCATTATATTTCGTGCATGTTTCAGGTTCAACAATTTCAATACATATTAATTCCTTTAGGACTTAGTTAAGAAGAAAGTAGGGATTGAAATTACACTGCACTAGTACAATCTCGATAAAACATGCCATATCATCGCACGGTGATAGCTCAAAAAACACCTAAAAGAACGTCTAATCTAAGCAACCTGATAAATTGAAGTATTTAAACTGGTTAAATAGCGAATTTATACTACCTTTACTCACTAATGAGCTTATAGCGTGTGTACAGTATTGCAAAGGAAAAGCAAACCACTTCATATTCTCTTAATCAACTTCCTCACACGTCACGATTCGCTGCCATGGCAGCAGATTGGATTTGACTGTGACAGAGTAACTTTTTCACTTAGAAGATTTTGAATATTCCGCTGAACATCGTTAGCATTTCCGCCACTAGTGAATTTACAGATAGAACGATAATTCGTGGGACCTTTAGGAGAAGTTCATAGAAGTTTTTAGTTTTACATGACACGTCGTCACAGATTGTGTGAATCATAGCATTTCCGCGTCCCAACAGTTTTCTTGAATTCATCATTTATGAAAAATTTCAGATTTGCGTGCGAATTGTCTGTTGCTTGCGGAATTTCAGGCTTCTTTATAAGTGCCGGTAGGCGCTGGTTAAATCGATCGTTCTTGGAATCCTGAGATTGCTTCTGCAAGAGCGGAGCCATCTATTGCTTAGTGGATGAAATCAACTGATCCCAGGTAGGCTTACCGTCAATTTCCACTTGCATAAAAATTATACCAAGAAAAACATCAGCCACGTAAAAAAAATCATTCTTGACGACGTTTTTAGGTAAAACCCTGCTGCATAGCTACTTGTCAATGGTGAACGATCCGTTGTTGCTACAAAAATTTTGTTATAGGCATCATTAACAGCCACAGTGGTTACCAACGAGTACAAATTTAGTTCCGATGTTGCGAAGTAAAATTTTCAGTAGATGACCTCATTGGTAACTATTTGATAGGAGTACTGAGAGTTTCCAATGCATGGTCCAACGGAAGGTCTTGGAAGGCTTCACTCCTGCCAAATGTAGAAGATGGGTCCAGAGTTGAATACGATCATTATTACAACATGAGAGCTATGGAAACTATGAATGAATATATTCCGAAATTCACTAGCCCCTTTTTTCAGTGTTTAACGTCTCACTGTGGACCCTATCGTAGCAACTGAACACATATAGCTGTACGTTCTATTCGCTCACAAAAAATCCTATGTCTTCTTATTGTTAGCACTACTCAGCGAGCTCCGCCATAAAGCATTAACGGATAAATCTGTCGGCGTCGATAAACCCCTGATGGATGTGCCATGCATGCGACTTCATCAAGCATCGTTCGATGTGACTGCATGCATATCGGACCTTTCCAATGACTCACAGTAGCCTACCAATGTATCCGACCAATGCAACTATCCTCCCGGACAAGTCTGGTACCAATTTGCCGACCTCAGAAGAATGGACGCTTTGGTGGGCGTGGGATCAATCTCATATGTATTGCAGGGTCCTTCCGACTAGCGCGCTACACGCGCTCCTCACTTACACATTATTCATCAATTATAAAGCGTAACAAGAAGAGCTCCAACTACTTCGTTCTCTTATACAGAAGGCTAATGAGAGCCAAAATAAACGAAAAATGAAAACTTATACAAATGTGCTGGGAATTTTAAGTTCTACAGAGACTGACCTCCGCCTAGCTATTTTTGCTTGTTCAACAAGATCTTTTGAAGCCAGAAACCCCATACGATTCCATTCCCCGTTAGCTATGCATTCTCCTAAGACTGACGCACCCTGAAACTCAGGAAGAAATAACAAACAAGTTGAGAGCTAAATATTTAGCTGATAACTTACTAATGTATAGGGAGACAGTTACCTCGACGGAGACACGAATGAAACGCTCTCTATCATAAGCTTTTTCGTAACACAATTGGTAAATCGCTTCTGACACAAATGTGCCTATTCGTCTTGCCGGATCGAAGGTAGGTACGATAATTTTTGGAGACGGAAACAGGGAAAGATAAGGATTTTGTGTCACCTAAAGTAGTGATCGATGAGGAACGAAAGAGGAAGAAACTTCCTTGTGAAGGAAGACGAAAGCTATTGGGGATTCCAACAAAAACTCTGTGGTATCCGACATTTCCTCCGTGATACTCCACAAGTATTGTTTGTTTTACCACCTCACTTTCACAAGGAATGCGTCTGCACAAGAGTAGAAAAGCACAACTTTTCAATGCGTCTTTGGCTTTTCAAAAAAAGTCAGTTCACAAAAGATCCCTCATTAACAAATATTGGACTTGAAAACACCAAAGTGCTACACCTGCACGAGTCCACTTCAATACTGTGGAACTTAGGACTGTTCTGTCGTTACGTAGCTAAGCAGAACTACAGCTGAACTCTTAACACCGTTATGAATGAAAGCGACCAACCGGTCCATCCTCGAAATCAGTTATCGATCCAGCGCTCCCGTCAGAAGCCGAGAGCATTCCACCACCACGCATAGCAACTGTCGACAGTACACGTCGTGCTGCATGGCACAGCATACGCATTGCCTGAAATCAGTTAAGAATGGGCTGGTGCTGCCTAGGTGCTCCACTGCCTTCAACTGTGCGTTGCAACCGGTAATCGGAAAGGAACACGAAGACACAAACAACTGCCGGCAGCCATGATTCCTTCGTGACTGAATCCCTTCGAATCACGACTGGAACCACTGAATTCCTCTCAAAGATCGTGTTTCGAAGTCGTATATTTCCAAAATTAGCCACAGCTAGCAGACCGAAATTTGTGTGGAGAACAAAACGGCAACACAACTCGTCCATTTTTGACAGATTCGCCTGGAAGCGTTCCGTTTCAAATCTTTAGTTGTGTGTGACTGAATTCCTCTCAAAGATCGTGTTTCGAAGTCGTATATTTCCAAAATTAGCCACAGCTAGCAGACCGAAATTTGTGTGGAGAACAAAACGGCAACACAACTCGTCCATTTTTGACAGATTCGCCTGGAAGCGTTCCGTTTCAAATCTTTAGTTGAGTGTGTGGGTAACTAATTAAAAATCCGAAAGGAAGCCTCTAAAAGCTGTTTTTATTCACAATGAAGCACCAGAAACCTTTCACTTCATCGTTTTGTCAGTTTCTTGCTGGTGAGCACCTTCCATTCCTCACTAGTAGCGATTATTAGAGCCCGTGAATCTGCTCGTCGTGGACGACTTGTCGCGTTGGCCATTAGACAGGCCAAACGGTTTTGTGGCCTAAAACGCTCCTTATCACTTGTTAGTTCTGTTAGCAGTTGTGCTACTTGTGTCGATTCCGGGCGACAATGCCCATGTTGTTATTCTCCATCGATTTTGTAATCAAGCTGGAGATGATGGGGTTAGGAAGGGTGCAGTTATGAAAGGTTACGATGGCATGGAAATCTTGGAGTATTGCTTTAGAAAGTACTGGACGCTTTGTATTCCTGGAGAGGGGCGAGCGAAGTCCAGATTCCGTGGGAATGGTTGTAGCTTGTTAGATTTTCTGCTTGTTTACCCATCATAGGGATTCCTGTGCGTTAAAAAAACAAATATCCATTTCATATATTTATTTATATGTTCTTAAGAACCAATCTTCTCGAGCTATCATGACAGGCTTGTGATTGCAATGGTTCATTTTACAGTATGGATGTAATAGCTGTGTTTGAATGGTGTTTCCTTCCGTTGTCGGAATCCTAGAATCAATCCTAGAAGGATCCTAGGAGCTTGTAGGATTCTAGGAGCGTGTATTACTTGTCGCCTTCTTGCTTTTCTTATTGCAACTGTTCGGCCAGTGACATTCGTTTCGTATCCTGGTCGCATGCCTACGTTTTTTCTTGCAACTATTTTGATGAATGACGGTTTACTGACTTTGTTTTCTAAGGTATAATGCGATACGTTTCGGCGTACCTTTTGGCTCTTGCCGGCGGAAACCAATCACCAAAGGTATGCTATGGATCTCGATTTTTTACTTCCTTTCCCGACCCATTATCTGCCCTTTGTAGCCATAATCTTCTATCCTCAACACGTTTTCAGCTGGACGATATTAAGAACATTCTTGGTGCTGTGGGAGTTGACACTGATGCTGAAGCCGCTAAACTTGTCATTTCAAGGCTACAAGGAAAAAACATTGAGCAGGTTATTGCTGAGGGTGCTGCTGACTTGGTTACGGTGAGATATTTCCCTTTTTGCTTAAGATGGATTCTTATGGCTATTATTCGTATTCTTGTTGAGCAAACGCAAGGTATTATTTTTATTCTTTATTCACGAATAAGTTGACGTTTCGGCGGACTTCGCCTTCCTCAGAGCCTGGAAAGGTCAGGTTGACAGCAATTTATTCGGCCAAACACGTCCGTAACCAGACAAAGAAAACGCTAAACCAAGATTTCAATCACAATGAGCACTGCTTTGCACACTCACCGCTTTCTATGAGTCTTCCACTGAGTATGTCGCGTGCAGACCAACCGCACAGAAATCACATGGAAGCGTAATGTGCCCTTTCCATCAGAATAACAGAGTTATATACTGCCCAATATCACGCATGATAACAAGGCATTCTTCCCTGCGGTTCATTTTCGGATTTCTGGCTATGCTTTATATTTCTTGTCCTGACCAGTATTTCCATATTCAGTCATCGTTGAAATATTATTGGAGCACAACGTATAGATGTGCTTTTTAAAGGAATCACATGGATGCTATGTAGTCAAGTTATAAAAGTTGTGTTGTGCTATATTTTCTCCAGAAGGTAGTCAAGTTATAGAAGTTGTGTTGTGCTATATTTTCTCCAGAAGGAGGTCCATCGAAGAGTTTATAAGACCGCGCACAATTGACCTTTCATATTCAACAGAAGGAGGTCCATCGAAGGGTTTATAAGACCGCGCACAATTGACCTTTCATATTCATATCTAATCTGAAGGAATTCTTAAGATTAACTGAGGAGAAAGTGTTACTTGGTTTTGGTTCTCGCTAAGCCTTTGCACCGTATTTTGTTCTATGGATAGCTAATGCTGGCTATTAATAGATCGGCAGCGGAGCATAACGAACGATATCCAAGACAAAGTATTTGAGATACTAAAAGCCCGGATTTGTTCTGTTTTGTATCAGTCCTGTAGTGAATCCCATGTGTGTCTACGAGATGGCAGAGAGAACTCTTGAAGAATTCATTCTTCTAACCACCATCTATTTGCACTTGTAATGATTTAAGTTTGAACTATTTAAAGTATTGGCGGCGAAGCGAATAATTCGGAGCATAACGAACGATATCCAAGACAAAGTATTTGAGATACTAAAAGCCCGGATTTGTTCTGTTTTGTATCAGTCCTGTAGTGGATCCCATGTGTGTCTACGAGATGGCAGAGAGAACTCTTGAAGAATTCATTCTTCTAACCACCATCTATTTGCACTTGTAATGATTTAAGTTTGAACTATTTAAAGTATTGGCGGCGAAACGAATAACCATCTGTAACCAAGTCCAGTGTTAGTGGATAGGTAGTTTTCAACACATTCGTGGCCTACATTATTTATCTACGCTTCGTATGTGATATGGAGCACAGCGGATCGAAGAGCAATACGTGATTCATTTTCTTCCCAGGAGATCTTTTCTATTCATTCTATAGTTTAGCCACCACAAACGTTGTTCACAGTGTGACTCGAGAAATGTTAGATTCTGCGATTTATATGTACGCAACTGCATCTAATTAAATGCAGTAGCAACTTGGCAGTACGGGTAGTTTTCTGCCCCTTCAACTTGCATTTGAATCCGTGTATTCGGTTGACCTTAGACATCAGGAGTGATTAAAGCCTTGCTTTTCATTCCGTAGATCGGTTTTTCTGACCATTTCACCTTTGTTTCTATGGTATTTTATGTTCTACTTATCGTCTTTGTTTTGCTTCTTGGATATATCTAGTTGCTATAAGTGATGAAAACACCTGTTACGTAGTTTAGCCACCACAAACGTTGTTCACAGTGTGACTCGAGAAATGTTAGATTCTGCGATTTATATGTACGCAACTGCATCTAATTAAATGCAGTAGCAACTTGGCAGTACGGGTAGTTTTCTGCCCCTTCAACTTGCATTTGAATCCGTGTATTCGGTTGACCTTAGACATCAGGAGTGATTAAAGCCTTGCTTTTCATTCCGTAGATCGGTTTTTCTGACCATTTCACCTTTGTTTCTATGGTATTTTATGTTCTACTTATCGTCTTTGTTTTGCTTCTTGGATATATCTAGTTGCTATAAGCAGCTGTTACAGCATCTAACCATGTTGCTGTTGAGCCCTGATAAGATTTCGTAAGACATGACAGGGTACATATATGAAAGACTTGTCAGTAGGAGTTGTAAAGGCTGTGTATGTTGTAAACTGCGAAACCAGCGGAACTGTAGCGCTTGTAATTCTGTATAAATTATGTGTGTAGGAAGTGTACATTGAGGACGAAATACTTGGATACTTGGATGGCCCGTCGTCACTGGTTGTGCGCGCCCCAGCGTTGTTTCCATTTTTTCGGAGTTTTGCTGGTTTAGCCAGTGTGGTTCTCTGGAGTCCCGACGTCAGCGTAGCCAAATTCTGCCCCAGGTCCTCACCACCACAACCAATTGCCGCACTTGTGAATCAGGAGATTTGCCACTAAACGACTAGTTTGGTACCACGATGGTGGTGGGCCCTGATATTGATGTACTCTTAGCTGGACTTCCTGATGGAAATGCCTGACTCCTCAGTTTTCCGATTCTCCGAATAAGAGATTGTAATAGAATGTTCTTGAGTACGACATTTATAGAATTAGCGAAAAGTAAGAATAAGAGTTGGAATTATGTGCTATTTCCAAACATACCCTTTATACATTTGTGACTACGTGTTCTCCGTAGGCATTGTCCATTTACACACTTCATATACATTTCTACAACTTTCCTTTATGGTTCGCAATCCAACAGCGGTGATAGAACATACTAGGCTGAAGATTTTGGTGTGCAAGTATTTCAGACAAGCTGGTACTCACCACGAGATTGGAGATAGAAAAAATGCCTAAAAAACTGAATGTGGAGCAGAGGTTTTTTGAGCAATACAGCTCGAAACATCTATGTTGGGCAAATTACTGACATAGTATGAAAAGAGCATTACCAAAGTTATAGTTTTTATACTTAGTTAGTTATCAATATAATGTTTTGCAAATCTTTTGCAGGTCATTTGGAACCTTACATTTTCACGACCCTTACTGACTACGACCTCTCCAGTGGCACTTTTTTCCGTAATACTTACAACTTTCAACTTCTACAAGATAAATTTTCTGCACATGATCTGAAGTTTTCTTTGTTTTCTTTCACTTTTTAACATTTACGATTTTCTTGTGGCGTCTAAAATATCTAAGCAAAAGTATTTGTCGCATTGATTACATTTTGTATTTACTTGCCTGACACATTTTGAAAAGACGTGAAATAGCGATGTCTTGCTACCTTTTTACAACAACCAACCGAAATTCTTCTGAGGATTTCCCGATATTCTTAACAATATCACAAATTGTAAACGTAGTAGCAGTTATAGATTAAACGTAAATCATGTTCATTATTTTGAAGTCATTCCAATTCCCGGCGCACCGTCACAATTAACCATGCGTTCACGAAAGACATCTGAATACCTACGTGGAAGAACAGCCGCAATTGCTCAAATTACAAAGCTGGGAAAAAATGGATCTGTTTAAACCTTTAAGAAGCAAAATCTACTTACAACTTCCAAGTTCGGCTGAGATATAGGGAAGAATGTGATGCCTAGTCACTGGTTTTCAAGGTAGAATTTTTCGTAGGCATAGCTTCCGATGGGCGTGTCTGATGCAGTGGTCGGAAGCTCCCTGCAATACACATGGAGTCCGCAAAATGGTGTCAGACCTGTCTGAGAGGATAGCAGCACTGGCTCTATATATCAGTAGACCACCGCCAGTCATTGTCAAAAGGCCAGATGTGCATTCACTCATCTCCAACGATACTCGATGAAGTCAGATGCATGGTGCATTCCTCAGGGATTGATCAACGCCGAGAGCTTTATTTATCATCTATAACTTTTGAACTAGTACGGTTTTCAGTAATTAGTCGTTAGGGTCCAGTAAGGGAAGGGATGCGAAGCTTCGGCGTGCGTCAACGGTCAGAATTCAAAGACGCCGTTCTGTACGCCAAACAGTCGAAGATAAGGTGGGCTGGACACGTAATGCGTATGAATGACAACCGATGGTTCTGTTAGTGACTAGGTGACAAGATTCCTCGGGATATTAAACGCATTGCGGGAAGACCACCGACCCCGTAGTTAGAGTTCTTCGCGAAAAGTCTAGAAAAAAATATAATGCATAAGGAGTCCTTAGAGCGAGCAAAACTTACTGTGTATTCTTGCAGACGAATGGGGAAAGTGGAAGACTGACTGGCTCCCGCTGGAGTAACTCGGCGATCAGCGGGACTACAGGTGAATCGTTAGGGTAGCGTTATGCATCTTGGATCGTAATAGTATCCCTTTTTTGTTTTTACTGCAGTGCTATTATTCCTCTTTCTTCTGTCGAATCTCAAAAGACTCTCTGTTCAAACTCTGCTATTTAATGCTCGAGAATTCCTTCTTCATTCTTCTTCGTTGTAACCTATGAGTCTTTCTCTGGGATATGCCAACAGATATATCTTATGTGAGAAACATTTGCGGAATGCAACGCTCACACGTTTTTACTTGGCCTGAAGACTAACGCACCTACTATGAAACAACATATATCACCTGTATCACCTGTAGTCCCGTTGATCGTCGAGTGACTCTAGCGGGCGCCAGTAAATCCTCCACTTTTCCCTATTGCGTGCAAGAGTAGCCCAGTCGGTTCTGCTCGCTTTAGGGACTCGTCGAGCATCATATCTTTCTTCTAGGCTTTTCGTGAAGAACTCTGACCATCGGGTCGGCGGTCTTCCTGCAGTACGTTTGAGATCCCGAGGAATCCAGTCACTAACAGCCCTTGTCCATCGGTTATCATTCATACGCATTACGTGTCCTGTCCACCTTATCTTCGACTGTTTGGCGTAAAGAACGGCATCTTCGATTTTCGATCGTTGACGTAGATCGGAGCTTCGGATCCCATCCCTTACTTGTGTGAAACGGGATACTCCTAACATCGTTCTTTCGGCTGCGCTTTCGATAACGCTGAGTGATCTTTCATCCAGCTTACATGGCGACCAGGTTTCTGACGCATACGTTAGGGCAGGAAGAACCGTTGAGTCGAGGAAGGTTCTTCAGATGTTCTGATCTTTTCATGTCCGGACCTGGTGCTGTTCGATTTTTCACCGACGAAATGGTATGTCGGATTTCGGAAGGGAAAATCAGTGGTACAACATATCCATCCTCCTTTATTTCATATGACGGAATGTAGACGTGACTATCGAAGAGATCTGAGTGGTATTCATGAATGATTTTCTCCACTGCTTTTCTGAACGCTGCAACTGTTCCGTCTGGACGTCGGAGTGCAATCATCTTGGTCTTGTAATTGGCGAAGCTTCGGCGGGCTTTGCGAATGCTTTTCCCAGCCTCTGCAGCTTCGACCATTACTGCTGCTCTTCTCTCTTTAAGATCTTCTTTTATCGCTTGTCTGCATTGTTTCGCAAGCTCGGATGTTAGTTTGCGGTTGCCTGCAGCTCGCGTGATTCCACGCTGGCGTATTAGCTCGGGAGTTTCTGGAGACAGATGTCTTTTGGTGTCTTTCGAACTCTCAGCTTTCATGGCGCTAACGTGAAGATGTTCAATGAGGCAATCGTATTCCTCGTCGATGTTGTCGACAACGCCATCTTTCCAACAGCCGACTAATGAGTTGAATAAGTCCCAGTTTGTGGTGGTTCTGGGACTACGGTTTTTGAATTTAGCGGCTTTTTCTCCTTTCCGTGAAAAATAAAATCT
>MQTX01000041.1:2141239-2158133 GCA_009735665.1 Angiostrongylus cantonensis | reverse complement strand
GGGGGGGGGGGGGGGGGGGATGATTTCTCATCTGATAATTCACAAAAAAAACTTTTTTGCACAAGGTCATCAAGGTCATTTCGTGGTCGAAAAACTATTACTATTGAAGAAAGTGTGCGTTGTTACTATTGAAGAGAGTGTGCCCTTAGGTTGTTTAAGCGAAGCCTTTAGCCCCTAATTCCAAGAATCCGAAAATGAATCTCAGGGAAAAATGCCTTGAATCACGCGTGACATTGTGCAGTATATAAGCCTGTTATTCTGATGAGGGGGGCAAATTACGCTTCCATGTGAATTCTATGTGGTTGCTCTCCACGCGACATACTCAGTGGAAGCCTCATAGAAAGCGGTGAGTGTGCAAAGCTGTGTTCAGTGTGATTAAAATCTTGGTTTAGCGTTTTCTCTCTTTGGTTATGGAGGTGTTTGGGAGATTAGATTGCTGACAAATTGACCTTTCCAAGCTCTGAGAAAGGCGAAATCCGCAGAAACGTCAACTTGTTTGTGAATAAAGAATAAAATAACACCTCGCGTTTGCTCAACAAGAATACGTAGAATTCTTTGCGGAGTTTGCACGACTTCATTTAATCCTGAGAGCAGTATTGCTGCATAGAAGACTAGTTTTCTTTCATTCACGTAAGATTTATGTACGCATCGAAAACATGGGAGGATGTACAGAAGAACATTAGGCATGCATGTAGGGGAAGCTCGGAAATTTTTCCGAAATGCGGTTAGCATGCATGAATTACCTCGCGTTTGCTCAACAAGAATACGTAGAATTCTTTGCGGAGTTTGCACGACTTCATTTAATCCTGAGAGCAGTATTGCTGCATAGAAGACTAGTTTTCTTTCATTCACGTAAGATTTATGTACGCATCGAAAACATGGGAGGATGTACAGAAGAACATTAGGCATGCATGTAGGGGAAGCTCGGAAATTTTTCCGAAATGCGGTTAGCATGCATGAATTACGATAAAGTGGGGCGGCGCTAAATAAAAACTGCTGGAGTGGCTGGTGTGACATCCATAGGTGTCATAGCGAGCATAGCGAAAAATTTAATCCACAAAAAGGGAGCTTAAACGTCATCGTGAAAGTATTAAAACAACGTCGATCTCATTTATTTACTTTCATAGCATCTGGAGTGGCTATCATGTCGATATCTGCTAAACGTCAACTTTTATTATATTCCATTGATGTAGTAGTAAAAAATGATCTAAGGCTGAATTTTCAGATTAGCGGTGGAGTTCCTGCTGCTTCTACTCCTGCAGCTGCAGCGACAGATGCCCCAGCTGCAGCAGCGGATGCTGCAGAAGCCAAACCTGCCAAAAAGGAAGAAAAGGAGGAATCGGATGATGACATGGGATTTGGACTCTTTGATTGAAATTGTCTGTCCAAATAAATTGTTATTTTTATATAGTGGGGAGCGCTTTGATGTCTTATTCAGATATATTTGTTTAACAATTCTTTAATAATAAAGACGTTACTTTCCCCTAGGTTCTCAATATTCAGAAGCAACGTAATATATGTACGGAGTTTACGAAGCAATTCCCAGTCCTTTTGGTGAGGTGGTGTATAACTTCTTATTCCTATTTGTTTGAATGACGTTACATATTGTTTTCAAGGCGTGAAAATTGAGATAAATCAGTGTTCTCCACCTTTGATTGGTTGAACGTCGTCACCGAAACTGGTGATCTGTTTTGCCATTCCTATTTGTTTGAATGACGTTACATATTGTTTTCAAGGCGTGAAAATTGAGATAAATCAGTGTTCTCCACCTTTAATTGGTTGAACGTCGTCACCGAAACTGGTGATCTGTTGCTTTTCATGACAAAAGGGTTCAGTGGTAGGTTCAGAGATCCGAAGCGGAGAACCACTAGATGGATTCTCGATGCAACTTGTGTTTCCTAATAGTGGTAATTTTGTGGCAAAGTTGGGAATGGTCTTTGTCATTCATGTCTGACCGCTGTATAATCTGGTAGTTACATGAGCACAATATACGTTGATTCCTCGCAACGGTTTACCGCCGCAACGTGGATGGGAGAAGTTTCTTGGTGTCGAGATGCAATGTACAGCAGGGGATTCATACCCCTGCATGGTCGCCAGGCTGAGAAGGAGTCTCCATCAGGGAACCCAGCTAAGACTAAACCACTACCAGGATCCACCACCCTACTGGTGTTGAAGTCGCATAATGGCAAATCTCCCTATGATCCATAAGGGTGGCCACTACCAGTGGTGATGACGACATGGGGCAAGCTTTGGCTAAGCTGACTTCGGGACTTCAGGGAATCACAATAGCTAAACCAGCAAAACTCCGAAAAAATGGAAGTTGTGCTGGGCCTACACAACCAGTGAAGACGGGCCATCCGGGTAGGTAATATTGCTCATTAACGTGTTCTCTTCTGATATGTTATCACATGGGAATTCGTGTTGTTCTATGTCTCGCACATCTTTTACTCACGTGATTTTATTTGATTTTGTTTAGGTGTTGCTGGCGGAAATTGATTTTGAGTTGTGCGCTGTTTCATTTGTGAACGGTCGGCGGCGTAATGCTATCGAGGAATTGGTAAAAGGGTTTCCATTGGTGGATTTCGTGCGTGGGAAAGTTTCGAACGCAGATAATGTTGGACATATTAATTTGCTTTTCATATACATGTACATATAGGTTTTCGGAAGGCATCTATTTCTTCGTAGAAGTATGAGAATAGTTACAGTGCGGCAGATGGGAATAATGATTGAAAAGTTTCTCATAAAGGATAAGAAAGATAAAGATCTCGGCGTTAATCAATCCCTGAGGGATACGCCATGCATTCGACGCCATTAAGCCTTTACAATGACTCGCGGTGGTCTACCGATGTATCAAGCCAGTGCTGCTATCCTGCCAGACAAGTCCGGTACCAAATTGTTGACCCCGCAGGGATGGAAGGCTTGGTGGACCATAGGCGCCGGGATCAATTCCACGTGTGTGTCGCAGTGACGCCTCCAAGCACTAAAAGCCAGATATACATATGGTCAGATATGTATATCTGGCCATATGTATATCTGTATACCATATAGATATGACCAGATATACATTCAATCACCTCGAAACGGTGCTCTTAATGAAGTCGAATGCATGGCGCATTCCCCAGGGATTGATCAGTGCCGTAAGCCTTATCCTTTCATTTATAAAAAACCTGAATCTAGTTTTAATTCTGTCATCTATGTTTATAACCTTATTTTTTGTAGGTGTTAACATTACTCAGTGGCGAAGAAGTGGAAGACATTCCAATCTCAAAGTTCGTGTTTGAAGGTTACTCGGATTTTAGAAAAGACGTCTACAGAGCATTACTTCGTATTCCAAGAGGAACTACAAAAACGTACTCCGAGGTGAGATGCTCTAAAATATACTGTTAGCAGTTTTCTTTGTTTTTGGCAATGCATAGTTGGGAATAAGAAATGTCAAAAATTAAGATAGCTTCCCAAATCGGTCGTCCGAGAGCCTACCGTGCCGTGGCGCAAGCTTGCAGTGCTAACATACTGGCTGTCGTCATCCCTTGTCATCGAGTCGTCGCTTCAAACGGATCACTAAGCGGTTACAAATGGGGTGTTGACATAAAACGACAGTTGCTAAATATCGAATCCTTATCATGTGTACGTAAAACGTGAACTTCCTAGATTCTTGGTGTTCCTAAAATGCGACCATCCTACATTCTTAATGTTCTTATTATTCCTAGATCACTAGTCTGTGCATTTTCAAATGGAAGTTTCTGGAGCTTTATAACATTGACGTAATGATAAGAAAGCCATGACAGCTCTTGAATTTGAACCATGAACCGTTTTACTATACACGCTCAGTATACCTGAATGAGACCATAAATAAGAAATTTTTCCCACATGTATGAAGAAAACCATGAATGAAATTTTTTTTCTCACCAGCGTTCCACTTCGTTGAATAATACGGATTTTCTCACGGTGGCAGTTACTACTCACTAAGTTCCAAGAAATCGTTATCGTGTTAAGATTGCAGCAAGGGGGCACAAATATGTGTGATGTGTTACGCGAGACCTTATACGAGGGCATTTAAGTCTCTACACATACGTACAGTTTAAAAAACAAGACGATGAAGAAATCAATAAGAAGCGATAAAATGGCGGTTGCACTGAAAATACAAGGGTAGCTTATGTAACGTACTGACGAAGCGGTATAAGGAAAAAGTGACAAGCCGAAATACAACCCAGCTACGAAGAGCTAGAAGCACATGGTGATGAAAGAAGAGATGGGCAGAAATAACTAATGGGTAATTTTAGATACTGGGTGAAAGTTGATGGTGACGGAGTAAAGCAGTGTGGTTCGCTTTACCTACAACTTACTCTTTGTTGGCGAATGTTTTTTTAAGTGATGATATCTAATACCGTAAAAGGATTTGGTATCTGGTCATGAAACAAGCTGTGTTGAATTAACCACAAGGTTCGTTAGATACGAGCAGAAGTCAGAACCTCAGTTTGACTTTGAATCCGCGACTACTCTTTCGGATGGATCATACCCTATCCTCCACACTAGCCAACGCCATTGCTTTACCTTTCACTCAACTGGTTTTTTTTAGTTAAAAAAGAGATGGTAGCACCTGAATCCACGGTTAGAGTAGTCGTGGATACGAACACCAACTGAGGTTCCGGGTTTTGGGTATATCTCAGCATTCTTGTGGTTGTACTGCAAATGAGAGCTAAACATCGTGTTGAAACACACTGATGAGCACATGCTCAGTGAAGGCTATGACGATATCTGCTCAATGATTTCTTTTCTTATCATAGTGGAAAGCCTTGTTCAAGTGCCTAACATCGTTGGTCAAGCCCAGTAGAGATGCCTCTGTTCTCCTCCAAAAGGCAACAGCCTCCCTTCTGGCTGCTGTCTTTACCAGTTATAGTTCCTCGCTTATGAAATGGAAATGGAAAAAAAAAAAACGGAAATCACCACCCCACCATGCGGGTCATTCGTTTCGCCTGTCTGCTAAATGAATCAAAAGAAAAAAAAAAGAAAATCAAAATGCAAAACATCGATAGAACTAGCTGAGAGACAGGCGAAACGAAGGATCCGCATGGTATTGTGGTGAACGCGTTACTCCCCGGAAAGAACAATAGCGCGTTCGTTCCTCACCATAGGCACTTGCGGTCCGGAGTTTTGCAAATGTCTCAGCATTATTGCTGTTGTCATTCTTAATCACGTATTAGCTATGGAAATTTCGATGGTAAGTAAAACTATACAGACCATTGTGTTGGAAGAGGTTGTAATGATACGAAAACAACGACGTTATCGTGTAACCAGAAAGATGTTAAGCTTTGATCTGACATCTAAATAGGACTAAGCCACCAGTGGTTTCACATAGTTAACCTGATAATGCTAAAACTTGCAATAATTTGAGGTGTGAACGAGTTCTTTCGTCTTTTGTCCCATCCTCATCTCTATTCTATTTTCCACGCTTCATTTATCTTTAGAACCATGCGGTAAAACGTCTAGAAGATAAGCGACGTGTTACGTTTGTATTCACCGTGAAAGGGGTTCCACTGTTTGAAATTTCGGCTACTGTATGCTTTTCATTCCACTTATTTGTCCGAAAATTGTCTCTGGATCTCCGCGACAAGGTCACTTAAAAAGCTAAATTTTAAAGACTTTCGTAGATGATGAAAGCGAATCGAACGCAAGTGCCGGAGTTAGCACAGTGTGTTATGTCCCGTCACGTGAAGTAAAGCAGAAAAATATATACCAGAGAACTACGCCAGTTTATCAAGTGCTACCCAACTGGAGCACTGGAGTTAGCACCGTATCATTGGGCTTCGAGACGTGTGAAGATCGTCTGTAATTGAAGTTATGTTCTGATTCGACATTTCAACAGTGTATCACAAGACATAATATTTCATGTGACTATTTACTGGAGCACAATGAAGATTGGCATGGAAAAGTATCACTACAGGAGTTGTCGCCGTTTGCAGCACCCCCATCAACGATCGATGCGAAGGTAAGGAGGGGCGAGATCACGCGTGATCTCGGGACATTCCTCCCTGGTATTCATTGTAGGATTTTTGGCACTTATCCAAAAAGCCTCGCGGAGTTTACGTGTCGGTGTTTTACTATCCCGTGCGAGAATAGCGACTTTTATATAAAAATCGTCTACGCTATGCTTTTGTATCCTATGCGCGCCTCGTAGCGTGCCTTGTCTTGCTTTTCGTTTGCCATCTAGGTGTTCTTTTATGCGGATACATAAAGGTCTGCCCGTTTCGCCAATATATTCGTCTCCTCAAGTACCACAAGAGACAGGTATATCGTACCTGAACTCATGCCTAATACTAACCCAGTTGCTTAACCACATTCCAGCTCACCTCACGAACACCCAAATGTTCCTAGAACATCTACGTGACGCGTCTCGTAATAACGCGTGCGTGATGGAGTCGTTCGACATTACTGCGCTGTACACCAACGTATCGAATGACTCCGCGATGCAAGCCATCCTCGAACTTCTTGTTGAACATGAAGGAAAAATAAAAATGCATGGCTTGTCCATCCAGCAGCTTATGGCTCTCTTAAGGGAGTGCCTAAACTGCTCGATTTTCAGATGGTCTGGGAAATACTACGAGCAAATGAAGGGGCTGGCAATGGGACAGCGCGATGCAAGCCATCCTCGAACTTCTTGTTGAACATGAAGGAAAAATAAAAATGCATGGCTTGTCCATCCAGCAGCTTATGGCTCTCTTAAGGGAGTGCCTAAACTGCTCGATTTTCAGATGGTCTGAGAAATACTACGCTCAAATAAGGGGACTGGCAATGGGACAGTGACTGGCACCAAGCCTTACCATTGCGTTTATGTCTAGAGTGGAAGCCCCCGTTCTCGGTCTCCGGCTGTTAGTCTACTGCAGATATATAGACGATTGTTTTGTCGTCTTCTCTACACAGGAGGAGATGGACAAATGCTTTGAATTATTGAACGAGTAGTCTGAGTACATCGAGTTAACCTGGGTGAAACCGAAGGACGACTGGATCCCGTTTCTAAACCTTCAAATTAACTTGTCAATTAGAGGTTACATGACAAAGTGGTACCGAAAACCAAGCCTCCAATGGCTACGAAATTGTAACCCCACGAGATAAGTTTCGAGGGAGAGCGACGCTCCAAAAGGAACGGTTTAGCCAAAACGAGGTCCCGTTTATCTTGCCCTTCATTAGCGATGAAATAAGTGCAGCGATGAAGCGATGCTTAAGCAGGGCAGATCTAGTGGAATCGGTAGCGATAACTGAAATACCACCGATTACTCTTCGTCACCAGTTAGTTCGTAACCGCTTGTATGACCGTATGTG
Source organism: Angiostrongylus cantonensis (assembly GCA_009735665.1). NCBI lineage: Eukaryota > Metazoa > Nematoda > Chromadorea > Rhabditida > Metastrongylidae > Angiostrongylus > Angiostrongylus cantonensis. The sequence continues at coordinate 2,150,816 of MQTX01000041.1, read as the reverse complement.
TGAGAAACAAAATTGCGTAATCTGCCCTTACGGCAAGGACGGTGGCTGCATAAGTTCAGGTACGATATACCTGTCTCTTGTGGTACTTGCGGAGACGAATATATTGGGGAAACGGGCAGACCTTTATGTATCCGCATAAAAGAACACCTAGATGGCAAACGAAAAGCAAGACAAGGCACACCACTAGGCACGCATAGGATACAAAGGCATAACAGAGACGATTTTGATATAAAAGTCGCTATTCTCGCACGGGATAGTAAAACACCGACACGTAAACTCCTCGAGGCTTTTTGGATAAGTGCCAAAAATCCTACAATGAATAGCAGGGAGGAATGTCCCGAGATCACGCGTGATCTCGCCCCTTACCTTCGCATCGATCGTTGATGGGGGTGCTGCAGTCGCCAGCCATTTGCGAATCTGAGCGGCTATTCTTCTTCGGTGGAAGACAGGTGAAAAGAGCGGTGGGTGTTTCGAGAAGCCGTAGATCTTGTAATTATTGCCCAGCTTTTCATCTTTCTGTTTGTGCTGTTGAAGTGTTTGACCTAGTAAGCTGCGTATTAGTGTACCCTTCCAGGCTCTGAAGAAGGCGATTCTGCCGAAACGTCAGCTACGATTGTGTTGTATGTCTGTTATTGTATGCAAGTAAACGTGTGCTGTTTAAAAACCTCGCGATTGCTGAGAGAGAAAAACGACGAATTTACAAAAGGCTTAGTTACATGTAATAGAACGAAGCCACGGAGTCGCAGTCAATCGCAGCATCAGATACCACGATTAGAACAAATGTTCTCCAACAGAGAGCATGTGGAACGCAGAGTGGACCACATTGCTTTGCCATAAGTTTTAGAGCTCTAGAAACGGCGAAGTCAGGAATCAGCAGTTCATCTTAGTAAGGAACGATGGAAATTCTCCCCTGTGGGAACAACACATTTCATTGGAATAGCCGCCAAGAGGGATTATCGTGATATTGAACATGAACTTGGTGGAAATCGGAAAACTTCCCAAGCGTCAACAAGGGCCTACGCATAGAAAAGCAGAAAGCCTTCGTGGGTCTAGAAAGAAACCGTGGGAATTGACGCCTAGTGAAACATAACGCTTCACTGGAATCGCTATTGGGAGCGACTGTAGTAAAATTGAAGTTGATCCCAGTAAAAATTGGAAGATATCTGAAGCTTCATTAATAGCCAATCTATAGAAAAAGCAAAATATCTGCGTTGGTCCAGTAAGAAAAGGTGGGAAATGGCCACTAAGGAAACGTAACGTTCGACTAGAGTCGCCAGCGAGAGCGATGATCTCCACTTTGGACATGGACCCCGTAGAAGTTGGGAAATGTCCATGGTTGCCTTCATGGACAATGTATACAAAAACAAAATGTCTGCGTGGCTCTTGTAAAAAAAGGTGGGAAGTGGCACCGATGGAAACATAAGGTTTGACTGGAATCTCCATCAATAGCGATTGCCCTGATGTTGAACAAGAAACCAGTAGGAATTCGAAAATATCCGAAAAGTTAATCTGCTCCAGTATAAGTAAAGAGCGATTAGTCTACAAGGGTCAAGTAAGGAACTGTAAGAATAGGCCTCTATGTAAATAAAAATTTTCATTGGAATTGCTACCGACAGCGACGGCTGCACGATGTGTACCCTTCCGTGCTTCCTGCCCGCTGCATCATCTTGATTTCCCAACTTAGGCAGAGGTGACTGGAGCATTCGGAGATATTCATTCGGTTCAGAGTGAATTTGGCTTACGTAACCCACCAGTTCCTCATGAACATCGTATTTGTGAGATTTAGGCGAAGACCAATCTTACCAAAGTCGGCAAGAATCAGTCCGCCAGGCCAATGCTTGGTGTTATAAGAACGTTGTCATCAGCAAAGCGAAGATGGTGTAATCGTCACATATCGACTTCCGCTCCCGTGTTGTCCTAATCCCATTTCGCCTGACGTCCTCGTATATTCCGGTAAACAGTTTTGGCGAGATGGTATCGCTTTGCTTTACACCACTTTTGACATCGATTTAAGCGTTGCAATAGAATCGAGATATTTTGATTGTGAATTTTTTATGCAGCTTACGAAGAACCTTCATATACTGAGTACAGACTCCCTCACTTTCCACGACTTTCAAGACTGCTTCTATCTCAACTAAATCAAAACTTTCCTTTAAAACAATGAAGGTAAGATGAAGTGGTGTCTCGCACTCTCGAAAAACTTCAATGAGCCTTCCTATCATGTGGATTTATTCCAATATAGTCAATGCATTTTGGAATCATGCCTGCTCACATGGATATCCCTTGTACACTGTTCTGTCAATCCTGTTTAGGATGATTCGAGTGAAAAGTTTGTAGACGACAGACAACAAGCAGGTTGGGCGATAGTTGCCTATGTCGTGTAGGTCACCCTTCTTGAACAACAACACGGTCTTGCTGGTCTTTCACTGAGTAGGGACCGTGCATTCAGAAAGGTAACGTGTGAAGTGCGGAGCTATTGTGTTTACGAGAACTGGTGGAAGGTCCTTCAGGTGTTCTGATCTAATCCTATCCGGACCTGGTGCTGTTCGATTTTTCACCGACGAAATGGTATGTCGGATTTCGGAAGGGAGAACCAGTGGTACAACATATCCTTCCTCCTTTATTTCATGTGACGGAATGTAGACGTGACTATCGAAGAGATCTGAGTGGTATTCGTGAATGATTTTCTCCACTGCTTTTCTGAACGCTGCAACTGTTCCGTCTGGACGTCGGAGTGCAATAATCTTAATCTTGTAATTAGCGAAGCTTCGGTGGGCTTTGCGAATGCTTCTCCCAGCCTCTGCAGCCTCGACCATTACTGCTGCTCTCCTCTCTTCAAGTTCTTTTATCGACTGCCTGAATTGTTATGCAAGTTCGGACGTTAGTTCGCGGTTGCCTGCAGCTTGTGCGATTCCACGCTGGCGTCCCACGCTCGAGAATTTCTGCTGACAGACGTCTTTTGGTGTCCTTCGAACTCTCAGCTTTCATAATGCTAACGTGAAGATGACTGAGTGGGCCGATCGTGTTTCTCGTCGATATAATCGGAAACGGCATCTTCCTAGTAGTCGACTAACGAACTGATTAAATCCCGGTTTATGGTGGTTTCGGGACACCGTTTTTTGAATGTAGCAGCTTTTTCTCTTTTTAGCGAGATACGAGACACTGCACGAAGGAGGAGGTGGTCTACTCTTGTGCAGAATTTTGGGACAGCAGCAGCAGCAGCTAGATAAAACCTTCGGTTTAGTGTGATGTGATCTATTTTGGTACGGTACTCCCTACCGGGAGACTCCCACATCCCGCGTTAAGGGTGGGGCTTCTGGAATTGCTGTTTATTATGAATGGTCATGGTCGTGATTACAAACTCAGACAGTCGCTCACTATCCTCATTTCATTCCAATCCGCGAAACTCAATGTGACGCTCTTCAGACGTTCTTCTGTACCCAATCTTAGCGTTCAAATCAACAATTGTGACTGTGAAGAATGTGTGGTCTTCCGACTTCTTCTTGGTCATAGCTTCATCTTCGTGCTTAATTTACGACTCGCTGAGCGATTTACGACCCAGTACAAAAACCTCCGTGGATGACGAATGCGAGCCCCAAATGAAAGAATTACTGCAATCCACACAGTAAAACGTCGTGTTTTACGAAAATAAGAACAGAAATAAACAATTGAAGCTAAAATGTTCTGCATGAGGGTTTTCTTCCATCTTTTCAAACTTAAGGGAGCTTATTTAAATAGAATCTGGAAAAGACATAAACTGGGACAATTAGTGAAACCACGGAAGAAATCAAAAATGAGTATGATAAGGATCAGTGCGTTATCAAATGCCTTAATGCTTTGGTATTTTCAGAGCAATTGCAGCGTGGTATGCCATCATTTTCATTAAATGTCTTCATGCAATGAGGTTGAAACAAACTTGTTTACTTCTACTTTCCCTGTATTTGGTGTACACTGAGGTAAGCGATTTTTGTTTTATTCTTGTTTCGCATGGCCCGTCATCACATCTACTGCGCGGATCCCAGCACTTCTTGCATCTGATTTGTTCTCCTCGCATTCATCGTCCACACTGGTCTTCTAACATTTCGCCTTTTGTTTCGGCTGTCGATTGTGGGATTTCACCATGGATTTAGTTCGAATTCTGGTAAAATCTATCTTTCTTGTAATCTTGGAGATAGGTGGGATAAGAGGTTCCCACGTGGACTTGAGGCTAGCTTCGGGGATAGGGTTAAACTTGCACCCTTGTTTCCTAATCTATCGCATCACCCGTCACTGCGTTACGGATACACCCTCACATTTTGGCTACAATTCCAACTTCCGCTGCAGTAAGCGATTACCATGATGAAAACTGAAACTGTAGTCAAAGTTTGTCGAAATATTCATCACTGTCAGCATAATTTCTTTCGCTCGTGAAAGAGAAATGAGGACAAAGAGTTTTGCGTTACTCACCTCATTCCTTCAAAATTCGCCACGTATTGCGATCTATTCCTAGGAAAATTGGGATGAATGAATATGTAGTTGGTTCATATGGTAATCTGAAAAAAATTATTGAAATCATGAGTCGGGCCGGTGTTTAGTGTTCTCGCAAACGACTTGTCGACTTTGAGGGCTTGGGAGATTTCTTAGCGGACAAAACACGAGATCGAACTCTTCACGTCATGCAGGGGAATCCTAAACACAACGCTGTACATCTTCTTTTTTTAAAAAAAAAATAAAACATTTTGGTTCGATATCACTGCAACCGCCTTAGATTTGCATTTAAAGAAGTTTTTTCTTCAACTGTGAAAGTTTCGGACATCGTTTCAGGCTCTTATAACTGCTCAATCAACAAAAGGTTAGTTCTTATACAACGATGATGCACTCATGTCTTTTTTGCGAAACAAGTCGTTCCGTACGTACTTTTCTTTTCCTTGATTAGTTTTTTTTTTCCATTTCACCCGACCCGTAATAAAGTCTGCTGTGCAGATCTCAGCACTTCTTCCATTGGATTCATTTCCTCGCAACCATCATCGGCAGAGGCTTTCAACTTTTCTTCAGTTGATTCGGTTGCTGCCTTTATGAATGTTTGTGAATACTGACCAAGTCAATTATACCTCGACTCCTAAGATAGCCAGGCTAGAGCGTTCATAACTGAATGTCATGGAGTTGGACGTTCCGAAATAAGCACGGTGCAAATTTTCCGATCCGGGAGAGATGGGAGTCCTGGTGAGCATGGTGCAGGGTTGAGCTATCACCACGTTCACGATCAACGGCATGACGGAACCAACGTGTCAAAGGTCAAATCCACTTACAGTCAAGCGTAACATGGCATATATGCAAAAAAAATTTACTTCCACAAAAAAACTATAGATTTATTCAAAATCATTTTTAACGATGATATTTTTTTCATTCACCAAAAGTTTACTGATCCTAACCGTTGGAAGACCGTTTGCAAAACTTTTAGATTCAGCATTGCCGATAACTACTGGAACAATGACAAATTCAACAGCGTTCACCGCTTCGCTGTTGACTCAGATCAAAGTGCCATCGATTGCGTCTGTAGTACACCCACCAACGACTACAACAACGCCGCGAAGGATATCAAGGCCGCCACGAAAAGCTGTGCAACCGCTAGTAATTCCTCGGGGCAAAGTAAGATCTCCATCGGTAGGTAACAAAGTGCTACGAAGAGATGCAGAAATGACGCCATCAGACGTGACAACGTCGTTAACGTCCATAGTAACCACGTCGACGGTTACGACAACGTCGTCGACGTCCACAACAACCACGTCAACGGACACTACAACGCCGCCAACGTCCACAACAGCCACATCAACGGAGGCGACAACGTCGTCATGGTTTCCAACAACGTCTTCAACAATTCGGAAAGTATCACCAGTTGTGAACTCAGCTGGTACCTATAGTATGTTAATGTTAGTTCATGACTTTTATTACCGTCATCAAAGTTATTTTTCTTAAGAAAACGTGTGCCGTGAAAAAATAACATATATTTGAAATGGTATTTATGAATATTGTTATATTTTTTCAAAACAGTTCAGCAGGGAGGGGCTCGTTAAAACGAATGCATGGGACCATCCCTTGGAGCAAACCATGCTTGTTCAAGAAAATTTGTGTAACAGTGTGAAAGTTTGCTAAAGTAGAGTTTCGAGAGATTCATTGGATACTTGGATACTTGGACGGTCCGTCTTCACGAGTTGTGCGGACCCCTGCACATATGCCATTCGTTCCTTTCTCTCGCAATCGTAGTCCATGGTGGTGGTCTTGTTCGAGCATGGTATCGTTTGCGAGTCTCATACCGTGATCTGAAAAACATTAACAGAGCGCTGGGGGGACCGTAGAATCGAAGAGATGAGCGCGGACTTTCGGGTTCTTCAGTTGGTCGGTGGCTTCTTTAAGAGGCCCGAATGCGGCCCAAGCTGCTCTCCTTCTTCTATCTAGCTCTTCCTTCATGCTGTTTTCCATGTTCATTGATCGCCCAAGGTATACGTACGAGGTGGTCTCTGCAATGAGGGAACCATCCAATTCAATTTTTTCGCCTTCGCACCATGGGTTTTTCATGAACTCGGTCTTCTTTCGATTTATGCGAAGTCCCTATCTATCTAAGTCCCTATCTATCTATCGAAGTCTCTATCTCTCTTTATGCGAGAGATTCATTTGCTATCAAAATTGTTTCTTCCGTCTTTTTGCGTAATATTGACATTTTTTGACAATATAAGAAAATTATTCTTACAAAATATTCTTTTTTAAAAATTATGTTCCAAATAGTGGAAGAAGTGAAGTGAAGCAGGACTATTGAAAGCTTTGACAAATTTGCTAGGATTGAGCGTCATGAAATTCTGTCTGAACAGGTAGAAGGAAAAAAAATTTATTTTTCTATTTGCAAAAAACAGACGAATTACTGTGGTCCAATCAAGAAGATGATGACAGCAGTCCGCCTTCCAATACTGTTAAGTGGTGAGTTCGTGGCCACGCTTTCTCCTTTAGTACTTAAACAATCCATTTTTATTTCTTCAATAGTGTGTTAGCTTCATTTCATCAATCATCTCCTGCATAACCTTCTTCTTAGGATCGTATTCATCTTTGTTTTTGTGATTATACTCCTAGCACTGATATACACGTATATGTTTGACAAATTCTTGAAGGAGAAAGCGATAAAGAAAAGACGTAAGTTGCATACTGCAGTTTTCAGCGATGATTTCTGAAGGACGTTTTCAAAAAATTTGATAACCTCTTAAAAGCATAAAGCTCTCAGCGTTTATCAATCCCTGAGAGATGTGCCATGCACTCGACTTCATTAAGTATCGTTGGAGGTGACTGAATGCATATCTGGCTTTTACAATGACTCGCGGTGGCCCACCGATGTATCGAGCCAGTGCTGCTCTTCTCCCAGACAAGTCTGGTACCAAATTGCCGACCCAGGAGGGATGGAAAGCTTGGTGGGCCATGGGTGCGAGGATCGATTCTACGTCTGTGTCGCAGTGGCAGATAGCCTCTTAAGAACTAAAAATCCAATTATGACAAACGAAAATGTAAATTTCAATGATATTGAGATATTTGCAATACTCCAGACTGCAGGTGTATGCGGTGGGGAACGAACGCGCTATTGTCCTTTCCGGGGAGTAACGCATTCGCCACCACACCATGCTGGTCCTTCGTTTCATTATATATCTCAGCATCATTGAAGTTATACATCGCAATATACCCTGCCATTAAAAAGAGTAGGGAGTAAATAAAACGGTTAAGATTGAAAATGTAAATGTCCAATGTCTTAAAAACCGATTTTTTATAAATTTCGGTAACCATAATGGACAATTTTCCACATAATTGAGGTAACATGAGGTTGGTATGAAAACTTTTGTTCGCCTAATGTTTTGGCGCCTTCACCTTCTTCAGAGCAGTGCTGATCCCAGTTGATTGCCCACAGCTGGTCGTTGTCGCGATGTGGGTGTTCGTTGTTACACCGGTTCAAATCCAGTAGAGGGAGCACCACTCGAATAGAGAACATTACTGGAAAGTGTCCTTTTACACAGAACGGGTGTTGATCAATTTTCACCCTCAAAATTTTAAAACTTTTACTACTTTGATCGGACAGTGCGTTTTGTAGCGACCGCAGTAACAGATTTAAGATATCCCCACATTCCAGCAAATGAAGATTCTTTATTTAATCGGCGCTCTCCCGAGTAAATTCGACTAGATGCGACAGCGAACACCCACATGGAGACAACGAACCAGCTGTGGACCACCGACTTAGGTCCACGCATCTCTGAGGAAGGTGAGAGCTCCGAAAGATTTGCTGAATTAATGTTTGCACAACCTCGTGTTACCTCAATCATCTAGAAAGTTATTGCAAATGTTCGCTTTTACCCCACGATGGAGTTTACGATCTTCGGAATATCACCTGTATCACCTGTAGTCCCGTTGATCGTCGAGTGACTCGAGTGGGCGCCAGTAAATCCTCCATTTTTCCCTGTCGCGTGCAAGAGTAGCCCAGTGGGTTCTGCTCGCTTTAGGAACTCGTCGAGCATCATATCTTTCTTCTAGGCTTTTCGTGAAGAACTCTGACCATCGGGTCGGTGGACTTCCTGCAGTACGTTTGACATCCCGAGGAATCCAGTCACTAACAGCTTTTGTCCATCGGTTATCATTCATACGAATTAGGTGTCCGGCCCATCTTATTATCTTCGACTGTTTGGCGTATAGAACGGCATCTTTGATTTTCGATCGCTGACGTAGGTCGGAGCATCGGACCCCTTCCCTTACTTGTGTGAATCGGGATACTCCTAGCATCGTCCTTTCGACTGCGCGTTCGATAACGTTAACGATCTTTCATCCTGCTTACGTATCGACCAGGTTTCTGACGCATACGTTAGAGCAGGAAGAACCGTTGAGTCGAAAAGGTGGGCACGGAGTCGGGTGTTCTTTGTTCTCTTCACTACATCCTCGATGCTCTCTCGAAAGCTCCTCAAGCCGCTCGTTTCCTTCTGCTCAGCTGTGGAGTTAAATCGTTCAATTGATTTCTCGACCTAGATAGACATAACTGGAGCATTAGGAGACATTCGTACCATTGAGCGTGAATGGGGCAAACAAAACCAATCCGTTCTTCATGAACATCGTTTTCTTGAGATTTAGTCGAAGACCAATCCTTCCACATGCTTTATCAAAGTCCGTAAACATACATTCCACTTGGCTAATGCTTGTTGCTATAAGGACGATGTTGTCAGCAAAGCGAAGGTGGTGTAACTGCTGACCATCGATTTTCACTCTTATATTATCCTGTTCCAATGCTCGCATGACGTTTTGGAGGCTGGCGATGAATAATTTTGGCGAGGTTGTATCGCCTTGCCTAACTCCTCTTTTGACGTCAACGTTAATATCGTCGTAGAATGGTGAAATTTTGGTTGTGAAATTTTTGTACAGCTCACGAAGAATCTTTATGTACTGAGTAGGGACTCCTTGACTACCAAGGGCTTCCATGACTGCTTCTATCTCAATTGAATCAAAGGCCTTCTCTAAGTCGATGAAAGTGAGACAGAGCGGTCTTTTGTACTCTCGCGATACTTCAATGAGCCTTGTTAACGTG
>MQTX01000041.1:2086488-2141059 GCA_009735665.1 Angiostrongylus cantonensis | reverse complement strand
TCGACTGTTTGGCGTATAGAACGGCATCTTTGATTTTCGATCGCTGACGTAGGTCGGAGCATCGGACCCCTTCCCTTACTTGTGTGAATCGGGATACTCCTAGCATCGTCCTTTCGACTGCGCGTTCGATAACGTTAACGATCTTTCATCCTGCTTACGTATCGACCAGGTTTCTGACGCATACGTTAGAGCAGGAAGAACCGTTGAGTCGAAAAGGTGGGCACGGAGTCGGGTGTTCTTTGTTCTCTTCACTACATCCTCGATGCTCTCTCGAAAGCTCCTCAAGCCGCTCGTTTCCTTCTGCTCAGCTGTGGAGTTAAATCGTTCAATTGATTTCTCGACCTAGATAGACATAACTGGAGCATTAGGAGACATTCGTACCATTGAGCGTGAATGGGGCAAACAAAACCAATCCGTTCTTCATGAACATCGTTTTCTTGAGATTTAGTCGAAGACCAATCCTTCCACATGCTTTATCAAAGTCCGTAAACATACATTCCACTTGGCTAATGCTTGTTGCTATAAGGACGATGTTGTCAGCAAAGCGAAGGTGGTGTAACTGCTGACCATCGATTTTCACTCTTATATTATCCTGTTCCAATGCTCGCATGACGTTTTGGAGGCTGGCGATGAATAATTTTGGCGAGGTTGTATCGCCTTGCCTAACTCCTCTTTTGACGTCAACGTTAATATCGTCGTAGAATGGTGAAATTTTGGTTGTGAAATTTTTGTACAGCTCACGAAGAATCTTTACGTACTGAGTAGAGACTCCTTGACTACCAAGGGCTTCCATGACTGCTTCTATCTCATTTGAATATAGTATATCTCTTCGGAATATAGAGATGAGATATTCAGTTTGCCAATGGTAACCCATGTGGAGTGGTAGCAAAGTGGTCAAATCAGATCCTTGGCAATCAGTAATCTACTGTAATGCATGTGCGGTGTTCCATGGTTATCAATAAGCGATAAAAATTAAGAGATCGTGATTACATGGCTCAAGTTTCCAGTGAGCTTCTTTCGTATTCCTCATGATAATATTACTAGACGGAGGGAAAAAACAACGTGTTGAAATTCCGACCATAAAAGAAAGGGAAGAAGTTACATATTATTTTATATAGAATACTGTAATTGGTTGGCCACGTGTGGCGCAGTGTTGGAGGCGCCTCTGCGGCACGCACGTGGAATTGATTTCTGCGCCCATGGCCCACTAAGCCTTCCATCCCTCCGGGGTCGGCAAATTGGTACCAGACCTGTCTGGGAGGTTTGCAGCACTGGCTCGATACATCGACAGGCCACCGCGAGTCATTGTAAAGGCCAGATATGCATTCATTCACCTCCAACGATTCTTAATGAAGTCGAATGTATGGCGCATCCCTCAGGGATTGATCAACGCCGAGAGCTTTATCCTTTTACTGTAATTGGCTATAAGAAGGACTACTGCGAAGGAGCAGCAGTGGAGGTTGGAAAGACATGTATTTGTATTGTTCAGCTTACACGAAGTTGATAAATAGATTTTTTTTCTGCTAACGTTTCGACGTCTTCTTCATCAAAGCCGAAGATCCGAGTCGTTCATAGTTGTTCGTACTCTCTGTGTGGAATCTTCGTCTTCACATTAGTCGGATCTTCCTCAATGGAGCATCTCTCGTATGAGGCGTACTCACCCGCCGTGCATAAAAGAGCGCGGGCGTGTGAGTGTGCCTCATTCGAGAGAAGCTCCACTGATGAAGATCCGACTGATACGAAGACAAAGGCGTCACATCGAGAAAACAAACAACTGTTAACCAGTCGAGTGAGATCATCGGTTCTGATGATAACGAAGACGTCGAAACGTTAGCCGAATAAATCTATTTGTCAACCTCGTGTAAGTTCAACAAATTAAGGTGTATTGATTTTTTTGCTACTAAATGACGGTCAGTCTCACAATTATTGTTGAGAGGGCAGTTTGGATACTGCAATACTCACTGATCAATGATGAAAGGCTTGTATGCTCTAGATTCTGATTTGACACTCAGTCCGGAGTGGCCTTTAGAAGAGCGGCTATGATGAGGGATTCAAATTAAATGTGAGGTGTGAATGCATAACGAGAACCAAAGGGTCATCATGCACAATGCATCTTCACCCACTTCTTGCCTATTTTTTCGTCCCAGAGTTGTCTTTTTCGGTTCCGCTGGAGGTTCTAGTTTCGTTTAGGAAAAAATTAAAGGTAGCAGCTCGAAATTGATTTGCCAATAAATGGTTCGAAAAAACAGTTATAGGAAGGGTCATCATGCACAATGCATCTTCACCCACTTCTTGCCTATTTTTTCGTCCCAGAGTTGTCTTTTTCGGTTCCGCTGGAGGTTCTAGTTTCGTTTAGGAAAAAATTAAAGGTAGCAGCTCGAAATTGATTTGCCAATAAATGGTTCGATAAAATAGTTATAGAATTGCTGACAAGGGTAAAATTTACGTCATTGAAATATTTTTTCAGGAAGAATTATTAAAGAGCGACAGACTCGGCGGACAACGAGAAACAGCGCTGTTGGTTTTGATCTTGTTCCTACTGACCCATGGTTTAGAAATAATTACTAGTAAAAACTGATTATAACAACAAAGAAAGGATTTGTGAGAAAGGGTTTAGTGAATTGCCTTGAAAACTGAGAGGCCTCTCAATAAAATCCATTCCCACTTAGAAGATTTTCGATGGCGAATCTGCAACTAACAAAAAAATTACGAGTTTTTACGAGACTATGGAGTGTTGGTATCAGAGCTGTTTGTCTTTCACCCTGAATCAAGATGGAACAACATACCAATATGTCATTCACATCCAGCAAGCGTTTACATATTAGTGCCAAGTGATTTTTGCTTTCGACGATTTTGTGAATGTGGAAGGACTTCGTCACTACTTCTTCACAGTAAACACTTGATCCGTTTTCTCTATCTCGCTGGCAACAGTGTTGCTTTGGCTTCAGCTGCTGTTGTCTATATCTCTTCTTCTCCATTCTATAGAATGATCGAGAGTTTCATTGCTCTGAGAATGGCAATATGAGTGAATATGAGTGAATCAGTGACGTGGATTGTGGAATCCCAGCTGTCTTTTTATTCGATTTTTACTTCGCATTTGTTATTGTCGAAGGTCATCGGATTTACCAACGGTTTCGCTAATACTTGTGTATTCTTCTTCTTCATTAAAGTCGTTAAATGCCGAGTCGATCTGATTCTTCCTAAGATGACTGGAGTCGTCTCATGCACAGCCGAAGCGACGACTATGCGTTTAATTATGTGAGGTAACCCCAACCACTGGGCTTCAAGGGCATCCCGTTAGAGACAACATTTGTAACTTGAAGATCTCGCTTTCTATTTTGCTCGATAATTTTAAGGATAACAAAGTTAATAACTACACATCTTTTTTGTGAAATCTCATTGAAGCTGTTCGAAAGTTTCGTCCTTTCAGGAAGACAGGAAAGGAAAGCAAAAACCAATTGTATTTTTTAACACTCAGGCTAAGGAAGTCGAGGTATTTACAATTGCTCAGACGTTCCGTGTTCCTACTTTCTAAAGAAAGAATAGCTAAATTGAGCTGCGTACAGTCTTTTGAAAAGATTTCATTTTTTACAAATTCCTGTTAACTAAACCTTTACTAAAATTGTCCTGTCCATTCAAACGTAGAGGTCGTCTCGTAGTGGAAATAACGTTTCGGATGGTGTTCGCAGAATGATAACATCTTTTTTACATAATTCTATTTAGAGGAGAAGTCGTTAGGAGACCGTTGCGTTGAATCATTCAACCATAGTTGTAGAAGACGTTCACCTCATAACAGTAACTGTTGGGTTCTTAGTTAAACTTTACCTGAAGATAAGGATGAAAATGGCACAACTATTGTCTATGATCAGAACGATGCTAAGATATTTGCAAAATTCCGGACTGCAGATGTCTGCGGTGGGGATCGAAAAAGGTACTACCCTTTCCGGGGGCTAACGCGCTCACCACCACACTTTGCCCGTTCTTCGTTTCGGCTCCATCTCGGCCGTATTTTGCAGGTGCTTCCAGCAGTAATCCTTCAACAGGATTGATCTGAGAACCACAAATCGGCGTTGAACCCAGTTAAGCTGAAGCTCTAGTATAAACCACAATCTAATCATGTTTTATTATTAGCATCTATAAAACGGCTCAAAAGGAGGCGAAACGAGGGACCCTTATGGTGTGGTGGTGAGCGCCTTAGCTGCCGGAAAGGGTAATAGCGTGTTCGATCCCCGCCGCAGACACCTGCAGTCCGGAGTTTTGCCAATATCTCAGCATCACTGTGGTTATATTTCAGATCGTACCTTGCCATAAAAACAATAGGCAGTAAGTAACTAAAAAGTGATTACATTGTTGCCTATATTTGGGGAACTCTTTTGGTATTTCGGTCAGCACTCTACCTCATAGTTCGGCAGCCAGGAGCACTGCTCCTTAAGAAAGACTTAGTGAAGTCATTGATGGATGTAAGATAATAGTATATATAGAAAACTGTCCACTATAGCTCTTGCATCCTTAAGTATAGCATTTCTCACTGCTTGAAAGCAGGAAGTAAATCGCTTTTCTTTCTGTGAGCAGTCAATCAGACGTTGTTGGATTGATTGTTCATAATACCGACGTCGTTCTCATTCCGCATAATTCGCCGAAGTTTTCAGGGCGAGTCCGGATCTGAATTCTTTTCCGGCCTCAGAATACGTGAAGTGGTGTATCAATCGTGAGCACAATTACCCAACTGTTAACGATAATGCGATGTCTTGAAGAAAAGAAATGCTTAAGTCTCAAACCTTTAATATAAGTGCCAACTGTTATCAGAAATTTGTGTGAGTCTTCTATAACAATGATTTTTTAGTAAATTGCAGAACTTATATGTCAGCTAAAGTATTTTGTCTTAAAGTTTTTAGTCTTTCTAGGTATACTGTAGGACAGCTGTGAGAGACGACTTGTAAGAAAAAAGTGTAGTAAAATTTATGAAAGCTATCCCTTCTGACAAGGTCGTTTAGGCATTTAAGAGGAAGAAAACCTTTCATAAAAACACAAATTTCGAAAACAATTCAAAATAAAAACGAAGGAAAGTTGCTCACTGAATACATCCTTCTTTGTCGGATAATGTTTTGGAAAGCATCGTATAAAGGATAAAGCACTCGGCGTTGATCAATCCTTGAGGGATGCGCCATGCATTCGGCTTCATTAAGCATTGTTTGGTGGTGATTGAATGCATATCTGGTCTTTACAATGACTCGCGGTGGCCTACCGATGTGTCGAGCTAGTGCTGCTATCCTCGCAGAGAAGTCTGGTAACAATTCGCCGAACCCGGAAGGATCGAAGGCTTGCTGGGCCATGGGGGCGGAGATCCATTCGTTGCAGGGCGCCTCAGACCACTGCACCCGGAAAGTGTCGTATGAATGTATAATTCGAAAGAAGCTTTCTCATTTGCGTAACATCACAGATTGTGAAGAGAAGAGACTGAAAAGCTGTTAGATTATTGAATTGGAGCTGATTAACAGGTGGTTAAATGAAATGTGAATCTAAGCTCTGCTATTTTCCGGGCCCGACATTTCATTTGCGTGTAGGCCACAACTGACGAGCGGTGTTTAGAGAAGCTGGTTTAGTGGAATGTCAGGAAAATTTCCCCGACAGTAGATTTTCTGGTTTTCTTTTTGACAATAAGCAATAATCTTTCGAGAACGTGAAGACTTGAGAGACTGTGAACATAACAGGTTCCTAAAAGAAACATTGCAGTGTTTCGAATCTACGATTATAGTAATCAGCCAGGGCCCCGGTTGAGTACGGTGTTATAGTTCGAAAGTGTTTATGCCTACGTTTTCTTTCTCGCCTTCTTGCTTACGTTCGTTTACGATTTTACGCTTAAACTTCATATTTTTTTATCTCAATTTATCGACAGACTAGGGTGTAATCATGAATTTGCAACGAATTTCCCTTACAACCAGGGAAGAAGACGGGGTTTTTAGAGTGTAGTTTAAATACAAAAATAAGTGGCACCGTTATATTTTGTTCCTATGATATAGGCCGATTGTTTCTTCTAATATTTCTAATGCCTTATAGTTCCGAGAAGTGGCGGATTGCGAAGCTTTGACAGCACTACTTGCGGGGACATCAAGCTCTCCATCGCTACGTTGTCGGAGAATAAGCACCAAACTTGTCTGGCATCAGTTTAATCCCTACAGTCCGCTTGAAAACGCGCTACCACAGCTCACCCACGACTCTAAGAAGAATCGTCTCGAGCAGCGGCGGAACCTAGATGCAAAGAAATCGAAGACCTTCATGGATGATGGATGCGTGGATGCGAATCGAATACAGGAAATGATTCCATCGGCGCAGTATATGTGAAATAAAATTTGGAGAGGTAGATTATAGTGCGGCATTAGTATTAAGCACATTATACGGCATCGAAGGCACTTGTTGTGACTGCTTCTGGGCATGAAATATGGATTTGAATATTTTTTTGCTCTTAGGTACCCGGATATCGCATATGTCACACTGTGCTGTTGCAACAATCCTTGTATTCACTTTGCTTCCTCGCACTCATCATCCACAGAGGTCCTCGACCTTTTTGCGGTGTTTGGGTTCACCTGATACTTGAGGAGTTTCACCTTCGTTGGAAATGTCGCTGAACAAGGGTCTACGGTCACCACAAAGTATAGGGTTGCGCTGTATATGTTGATGACCTGTCAGCATTCGTTTTCTTCATCGAGTCCAGGATAATTTGGTGTAAGTGAACAAAAGGGTGGTGTGATGCAGTTCCCATTTTAAACTTCATAACTGCAATTTAGCTTTTTGTTATTTACCATCTTCTTCGTCCTTATGAAAAGATTATTCATCAATTCAACATCATCGTGTAACAGCTGTTATAACCTTATTCATGTAAGTACAGCAATAAATGACAACAAAAAGTAGTCGTGAAAGCATTAAAATAAAGATTTACTATATTGTTTTACGTAAAACTACAGCAACTAGTCTCGTCGAATATACTAGTTCGATTCAGCTGTACCAAATAAATCGTCTCTTCGAGATGGAATGCTCGATATCCTACCGATTTGCGACACGGAACTTTTGTTTTTGTCACAGAATAAACCTTAAACGTGGATGATTAAACTGTTGTGCGCAATAATGACATCACGAGTAAGCAGCTTGTTTGAGATAGGTAACAAGCTTTGCAACAGGCGGGTGAAGTACAAAGGTCGCATTGAACACAGCAGTAATGGTGCAATGTACTTGCTCGATACTTGATACTTGAATGGCCCGTCCTCGTTGGTTGTGTGGGCCCCAGCAAAATCTCCATTGTTCGGAGATTTGCTAGATAAGCGATTGTGGTTCCCTGGAATGCCGAGGTCAGCCTGGCCTAAGTCTGCCCCAGGTTTTCATTACCACAGCCGTCGCAGCCCTTGTGGATCAGAGGAAGATTTGCCTCCATGCGACTTTGATTACCAGGACGGTGGTGAATTCTTGTATTGGTTTACCAGCTAGGCTTTCTGATAAAGACGCTGGACTGCTTTTTAGCTTGGAAAACCCCAGCAGAGGGATGAATCCCCCACTGTACATCGCAGCTTGACACCAATGAACACCTAGCCACGATAAGGCGGTAAACCGTTGGGAGGAACGGTGTGATGCGATGAGATTAACAGAATAGAAGGCATATGTGGCCGGTTCTTTTTTCCATGATGGACGAAGTCTTGCTATAGAACTTAAGAGATATTTTATCCATAAGAAGAGATTGACCTTTTCCAAGAAAGTCCAATCTGATAGATTTGATTCAGAGCATATCACAGTAACCGTGAGCATTTGCATAAAATAAAGCGGTATACAAGGAGCGCGTAAAGAAAGTTTATCAGGTCGATAAGCGAAAGCTTGCAGAGGATATTATCCCAAAAGATGGCTAAGCAATTTGAGGGAAGTCCATTAAGTCGTGGAAATTTTTTGATATTTATGGAGGATTTAATCCATGTAAGCGTTGGATATTCGACTTGTATGAAACCTCTGACTGATCAATTCAACAGATATTGAAAGGAGATTTCGGTGGTGCTCCGACAGAACAGTGCTCCCTCGCAAAAATGTTCATCTGTGCCACCGACTCTGACAGCTTTCTTGGAAAGCGTTTTAAACGTCTCGTGAGCAGCCAATCTACCATATTCTTTGAGTAAAGTTTTTCAAAGTTTGAGAATTAGCAGAACTGTGAAAGAAGGTTATTATGAAAGAATTTAGCGCTCCAGCTTGAACTTGTGCTGGACTACTAGTAGAATAATCTGCCTAATCTTGTTTTGTAAAAGAATTGATCTTATTCGTTCATTTCCTGACAAAACGTACCTTTCTATCGAGATCGCAAAGACTCATTACAAAATAATGTTATTGAAAGAAAAAAACGCATTTAAGAAAATAGACAGCGGATGAGGGAACATTTCCAGGATTGCTTCAGCGAACAGTTAGAAAGTTATGTAAAGAAAGATTTTGAGAGTAATCGCCCTCGTCGTGATCGGATAGAATGAAGCAATCGTCGAGCTGCTACATCTAGTGATAACGTTGCATAGATCACATGGATACTGAAGCGGCTTTCTTTCCTTGTCGCATGGATCAGAGTTTTGTGTGAAATCCAGCACGTTCCAGTGAGAGAATATCGTCATTGCCCTCCTGAACACCTAGCCTCTCCATCAGAAGAAATAACAAGTAATCTTATTGCATGCTCAGAAATTTCAGTTTTGGCAATGAATCAACAATCTTACTCGTCCAACAGTATGACAGCGTGCGGTGTTTAGATTTGGCAGAGCACATACCTCTTTGAGCTTGTCAATAGACTCCATTTTTTGGTAGGCCAAGTACCATCAATCACTGGTGGACCGATAACTGTTCTATCTCTGCCCAGCAGATTGGGTGAGGGTGGCCATCTAAATTTTTCGTATGTGTCGAACGGCCACTCAGTGATAGAGGAGCGATGACAGTCGGGTACCGCTACAAATTTGCAAGTGGTTGCATCCGGATGCTCATGCCTTTCGAGCTATCGTCGCAGTTCATCACGGCGAGAAATGAGCGTCCACTTGAAGTAATCCATGCATTTTATGCACTTTGTGTTAAAAGTGGATTATTTTACAACGTATCGAAATTTCAAGAAGAACGGTTTTTAAATATTTTAGCCGACAACCGACTTTCGTTGACCCTTTGCAACGATAATTGGTAGTTTTCTAGATGACTGAATCAAAATAAGGCTGGTATAAAAATTTTATCCGGCTAATTCGGCGCCTTCATCTTCTTCGAAGCGGCATTGATTCGAGTCGATGATCCACAGCTGGTTGTTGTCGCATCAAGGAGAATTCAAGGGAGGAGCACAAAAGTTTCTAAATAGAATAAAATTATCGACCGAATTGTGGAGTGATTTTCTTACCAAAAATATGCTTATCGTCTTGTAACCATAGTCCAAGCATGTTGCAATTAAAAGGACTATTTGCAGTTTAGTAAAGGATTTCTCCCAATCAATCAACCAGCACCAGTTAGATGCACCACCGATCGCTCGTCATCACTTGAGTGAAGTGGTTCAATGCCGTGAGTGTGTACATGAGCGCATGATCACCGTACGATTCGCCAGCCCATGTAGTGTGCACTATCAAGTAATGAGATGAGAAATGCATGCCAAATATTCATTGTCCTTCCGGCTTTTTTTGAACCGACTCATGCAGTTGAAAACAAGTGTTCTGCTCCAAATCTTTCCCACAACAGAAAATATACAAAATTGGCTGCGTTTCATATTTCAAAGCATCGACATTGATTGTCGATCCCTAAGACTTACCGCCTCATCGTGGAAGATGTTCCTGGGTATGACTGCGATTTGCAATAGGGGTATTCATCCACACGACAAGGTCGCCCAAGCTGAGAAGGAATCCTACGTTTCCATCAGGAAGCCCAACTAGGAGTGAACGAATACCTGGCTCCACCACCGTCTGGCACTGGCAACGAACTAGTCGAGTGGTGAATAATCTCTCTGGTACACAAGGGCGACGAATGTCTTCGGTGGTGGCAACCTGGACAGACTTTGACCTGGCCGTCCTCGGGACTTCGAAGAACCACAGTGGCTAAAGCAACAAAACTCCGAAAAAGTGGAGACTCCCAAGACCGACTTTCTATTTACCTCGGCATTGGATTATACAAATACGTAGATCCAGCCTCCAGAACGTCGTACGGACATTGGAATTGCACAACATGGGAGTGAAAATCGATGGCCGGCAGTTACATCACCTTCGCTTTGCTGATGACATCGTCTTTATAACACCAGGCAATAGCCAAGCGGAACGTATGCTTGCGCACTTTGATAAGGCGTGTGGAAAGATTGGTCTTCGACTAAATCTCGTAACAACGATGTTAATGAGGAACGAATTGGTTTCATATGCGTCATTCACGCTCAACGGAACGAATATCTCCGAATGCTCCAGTTATGTCTCTCTAGGTCGCGAAATCAGCACGTTTCCTTCTACTTAACTCCAGAGCTAAGCAGAAGGAAATGAGCGGCTTGGGGAGCTTTCAAGAGCATCGAGGATGTAGTGAAGAGAACAAAGAACACCCGACTGCCTGTCCACCTTTTCGACTCAACGGTTCTTCTTGTTTTAACGTTTGTGTCAGAAACCTGGTCACTGCGTAAGCAGGATGAAAGATCACTCAGCGTTATCGAACGCGCAGTCGAAAGGATGATGCTGGGAGTATCCCGTTTCACACAACTATGGGATGGGATCCGAAGCTCCGACCTGCGTCAACAATCAAAAATCAAAGGTGCCGTTCCACACGCCAAACAGTTGGAGATAAGGTGGGCCGGACACGTAATGCGTGTGAATGACAACCGATGGACAAGTGCCGTTAGTGACTGGGTGATAGGATTCGTCGGGATGTTAAACGCATCGTGGGAAAACCACCGACCCCGTGGTCATAGTTCTTCGCGAAAAGCCTAGAAAAAGATATAATGCGTAAGGAGTCCTTAGAGCGAGCAAAACGTACTAGGTATTCTTGCAGGCGAATGGGGAAAGTGGAAGACTAACTGGCGCCCGCTCTTGTCACTCGACGATCAGCGGGACTGCAGGTGATGCAGGTGATTTCATATTTAACACAAGGGAAGAAATAAATACCACCGATCTGATTCTAACTTATTTTCAATGTTAGTTTTAGGAAAAGACTGTCAAAGCCATGAAGCGATCACACATTGTGGAAGAAAACCGTCTAATCCGATCCATTCTAATATGCAAATGGGTAGCTGTAATGAAGTCATGAAGAATTCCTCCCAGCAAATGCTCATGCTGTGCTGGATGTCACGGCTACGTGCCCAGGAACCCAGGCCAAGCCATCGAGTTGATCAATATCCTTTTTTTTCGGAGTGCGGCGATCTCCGTGTGCTTGGCTCCGCCCACATGTTTCAATTTCGCGCGTTAACCTGTTAATTTCGAGTCAAATCTTGTCATTCGCGAAGTTCCCGAAGCGTCCCGCGGCCTGCCCGCCGCTCTGCGCCGAGCGGACAGCGGATGCGGCCCTTATCAGCGCAGGTCCAGATCCTCCTTCCTTTTCGTTTCTTATAAGGCTATTGGGAAAGTGTGTATATGAATATTGTACGTGTAGCTTTGCTTCCGATCGCTGAATCTCTACTGCATAGTCATGAATTGTGCAAGATAATTGCTCTGCAAGCTTGAAACTGTTGAATCGGTTGTACTTGTGACCATTTCTCTTCGGGGAAACATCCTTCATCTCGCCAAGGGACAGGATACCCTACCTGTTCGTTGTGACATGTTAAATCTTCTTTCTAACCAGTCAGCACTTTAGAAATAACGCTTTCAACGGTGCGATGGTCTCGTGACTACTGATCCGCACGTTGATACGAGTGCTTCGCGTTGAAACTGCTCAGATTTCTCCATTTGATCTCTGAGGTAGTAACCTCCGTATTTTTTCTTTGTGGTAAAAGGGCAGAATATCTTTGTTCTTCTCGTCGTATTTCAACAGGTCTAGTGCTCATGTCGAAACCATCGGGAAGTTAAACTACCGTTTCTCAACTAGTATCAATCTTGTCGCGATTTAAACTCATAGGGAGCATACTTTTCAATTAAACCACTTCATCCCGTAAGCCAGCAGGCGGTCTAGTGATCATTCTATTGTGGTCGCGTTGTGGTGCCACATACCCGACATGGCGTTCGTGGTAGATCCGAATGTTTCCATTTTTATGTCTGTGAACTCCGGAAACAGTTGAAAATGCAAATCATACCCATTTAATTTCCATGACCTACCTTCTGTTAACCTCGGCATTGATTGAAAATTCGCTGTTTTTCTTCAATAAGCAGACACGACGTTAGTATCATATCGACCTCTTGTCTGCTTATCGAAGGAAAACAGCGAATTATAATTACTAACTTGGATACTTGGATGGTCCGTTCTCACTGGTTGTACGGTCAACAGCATAATCTCCATTTTTCCGAGTTCTGCTGGTTTAGCCATTGTGGCTTACTGGAGTCACTATGTCAGCTTGGCCAAAGCCTGCTCCAGGTTGTCACCACCACAGGCAGTCGCTGACCCTGTGAATCAGAGCAAAGTTTGCCACCATGCGATGAATTTTGCACCAGGACTGTGGTGGATCTTAATAAGGGTTTACTCTTAGCTGGGATCCTGATGAAAGCGCCGGATTCCTTCTCAGCTTGTGAGACACTGCCAGGAAAATGAATCTTCCTTCTCTACGTCGCAGCCCGGCACTCAGGAACACCTCCAACCCACGATGACGCGGTTAACCGTTGGGAGGAAAAGCAAAATGTATCCACTATGAAAGCGTTTTCAGCATTCACAAAGATGCCACCTATTTAAGAATTTATGCTAAGCCGTTAAATCGATGGCGACTGTTTAATATTAAAAGCCATTGTCAGATATTGAGAAGAGTATTGTTATACTGCGTAAATAATTAGATCATTCAAGGATTATTCATAATTGAACATAAGATTTAATTAAAGAAGAAAATTTAAATTAAATTAAAATTTATTTAAATTTAAAAGAAAATTTAAATTTATTAAATTAAATTATTAAATTAAAATTTAAAAGAATTTAATTAAATTAATTTAAATTTAATTAAATTAAAAAGAGGAAGAAAAATTTAAAAGTAAATTTAAAAGAAGTAATATTTTCTCTCACTAAGAACAAAAAGGACAGAAAATGTGCGATTCCACCATGCTGCAGTCTTGAACCTGCCACTAGTAGTTCTGATATTCAAACAACGTAAGACTAGCATAATGATGGCTTTGTAAAAAAAAAAAAGATGTAGGCTCTTGTGGCAGTAACGGCCCATCTAACTACGCTCTGTCGCCTACGACATTTGTTCCCGATTCATACCGGGCTCGACTGACAGAGCTTTGACGGGACGGGATAACAACAATGATATTCATCAGGTTTTTTTAGATGGTCGCAGAACGTGTTATCAACACATCCTCATAATATAAATCATTAGTGGTTATATCCGTTCATAATAAATGTCACATTATTTCGGTAGATAATATTTCCATAAACTGGGTAACATAGAACTGGTGATGTTCACAAGCCTGATGGTTTCTTGGAGGCACAATGATACTGAGATATTTGTAAGACTCCCTACCCGACCGCTCATATCTGCGGTGGGGAACGAACGCGCAATTACCATTTCCGGGGGCTAACGCGTTCACCACCACTCTATGCGTGTCTTTCCTTTCGACTTTCTCTCAGTTAGTTCTCTATCTAGTTTTCTATCTAGTGTTAATATTGTGATTTCGAATATCGCGTTATTTTTTTACTTTCATGCCTCGTAAATCATACATAGTCGAAGGGATATCCGGCCAGCCGACACAGCTGATTTCAGGTTTTGAGCCTACAAAGCAACTACGCGATCTGATAGTTTATAAGTATCACGTGGTCTTTGACCATTCTGTGGAACCACAGACCTTCCATCATATTCCGCTTAAGCAACGCCACATTCTGAAGGATCTTAGGATTATATACCACCTGTATCACCTGTAATCCCGTTGATTGTCGGGTGACTCGAGTGGGCGCTAATTAGTCTTCCTGTAAAAGTAGCCCAGTGGGTTCTGCTCGCTCTAGGGACTCGTCGAGTATCATATTTTTCTTGGCTTTTCGTGAAGAACTCTAACCATCGAGTCGGTGGTCTTCCTGCAGTGCGTTTAACATCCAGAGAAATCCTGTCACCCAGTCACTAACGGCACTTGTCCATCGGTTGTCGTTCATACGCATTACGTGTTCGACCTATCTCATCTTCGACTTTTCGGCGTACAAAACGGCATCTTTGGTTTTTGATTGTTGACGGAGGTCGGAGCTTCAGATCCCATCCCTTAGCGATGTGAAATGGGATACTCCTAGCATCGTCCTTTCAACTGAGCGTTCGATAACGCTGAGTTATCTTTCATTCTACTTACGCAGCGACCAGGTTTCTGACGCAAACGTCAGGGCAGGAAGAACCGTTGAGTCCAAAAGGTGGACAGGTAGTCAGGTGTTCTTTGTTCTCTACACTACATCATCGATGCTCTTGAAAGCCACCAAACCGCTCATTTCCTCCTGCTTAGCTCTGGAACTAAGTCGTTCAACATGCTGATTTCCCTACCTAGAGATACATAATTGGATCGTTCGGAGGTATTCGTTCCATTGAACCTGAACGACGCTTATGAAACTAATCCGCTCTTTATGAACATAGTTTTCGTGAGATTTAGTAGAAGACCAATCTTTCCACACGCTTTATCATAGTCGGAAAGCATACATTCCTCTTGGCTATTTTCTGGTGTTATAAGGATGATGTCATCAGCAAAGCGAAGGCCACGTAACTGCCAGCCACCGATTTTTACTTCCATATTGTGCAATTCCAATGTTCGCATGACGTTCTGGAGGCTGGCGATGAATAATTTTGGCGAGATTGTATCGCCTTGCCTAACTCCTGTTTTGACGTCAACGTGAATATCGTGGTAGAATGGAGAAATTTTGGTTGTGAAATTGTTGTACAGCTCACGAAGAAACTTTATGTACTGAGTAGGGACTAATTGGCTACCAAGGGCTTCCATGACTGCTTCTATCTCAGTTGAATCAAAGGCCTTCTGTAAATCGACGAAAGTGAGACATAGCGGTCTTTTGTACTCTCGCGCTACTTCAACGAGTCTTGTTATCCTGTGGATGTGGTCCATTGTATTAAATCCTTTTCGAAACCCCGCTTGGTTACACGGCCGCCTTTCGTCCAGTGTTCTATTCTGTTCAGGACAACTCGAGTGAAAAGTTTGTTGTTGGCAGACAGCAATCCAACTGGTCGATGGCTGCCGATATCGTGGAGCCAACCCTTCTTCAGCAATACCTCGGTCTTGCTGGACTGCCACTAAATAGCAACCTTGCAATTAGACAGGTAACGTGTAAAGAGCCGAGCCAATGTGTTTACGATAACTGGCGGAAGGTTCTTCAGATGTTCTGATTTTATCCCCTCCGGACCTGGTGCTGTTCGATTTTTCACCGACGAAATGGCATGTCGGATTTCGGAAGGGAGAACCGATGGCACAACATATCCATCCTCTTTTGTTTCATATGACGAGAGGTGGACGTGGCTATCGAAGAGGTCTGAGTAGTATTCGTGATTGATTTTCTCCATTGTCTTTCTGGGCGCTGTAACTGTTCCGTCTAGGCGTCGAAGGGCAATCATCTTGGTCTTGTAATTGGCGAAGTTTAGGTGGGCTTGCTTGAATGCTTTTTTCCAGCCTCTTCACCTTCGACCATTACTGCTGCTCTTCTTTCTCTAAGATCTTTTTTTTATCGCTTGTCTGCATTGTTTTGCAAATTCGGACGTTAGTTCGTGGTTGCCTACAGATCGTGCAATTCCGTGCTGGCGTGGCAGCTCCAATGTTTCTGGAGACAGATGTCTCTTCTTGGCTTTCGAATTCTGAGCATTCATAGCGCTAACGTGAAGATATTGAATAAACGGATCGTATTCGTCGTCGATGTTGTCGAAAACCGCGTCTTCCCAACAGCCGAGTCTCAGTTTATGGTGGTTGTGAAACTTCGTTTCTTACACGGAGGAAGCGATGGTTTGATCCCGTGTAGAATTTTGGGACATCAGCGACATAAGTTAGGCAAATTTTTGGATTTAGTGGAATGTGGTCTATTTTGTTGTGGTACTTTTTATTGGGAGACTTCCACGTTTAGCGTTGTGGTTGGGGCTTCTGGAATTGCGAGTTACCATGGTCTTGATCACCATGACAAATCCAGATAGCCGTTCAGCCCTCACCACGTTTTTCAGACGTTCTTCCAGTTCCAATCTTGACGTTGAAATCTCCAATGATGGTCATGAAGAATGTATGATCTTCTTTGTAGAACTTCTCAGGCCCATATAGAATGCTTTGACGTAGTTTAATGTCGGCGCGTAAACGAAGAAGATTGTCACAGCCAATTTTGATCCACATCGTTTTAAACGTAAACGCCCGATTCGGGTTCTCAGTTGTTCGAATGAATCGATGCTCATGGACAAGATCGTGTTGACGAGAACGCTGACGTCACCGACTCCACCACTGTCGCATGCTCCGAGGAACAGTTCTTATTCGGCGTCATAGACGGCGTTGGATGGGTAGCGTCGTCTCGTCTCGGCCAGGCCGATGACGTCGTTCCTTATTTTTCTCGCTTGATCCGTGGATATATATATATATATGTATACTTCACCCGCGAGTGCAGCTGACTGACAATTAGGAACACGTCCGTCCAACGTGCAGGTAGTCGTCATTGGGGACGCACTCATCTTCTTAAAGTCCATAAATCTTCTCGTCCATCTGCCGTCTGTTTTTTTTTTCATTATACAACGGGCCGATTCATTATTATTCGTTCTATCATTCTTATTTTAAGCGTAATGGTAGGAGTATAAGGAAGAAGACGCGTCATTTTCATTTGTTTTCTGAACTTTTGTGATGCAATCTTAACTCCCAATTATTCCGCGCATCAACTAAGCAACGCTTTACAGAAGCTATTCTTCCGTAGCGTTAATGTTAATTTATAATCTTAAAGTTGCTTTACATGTTTATCCCTTTGTTCTTTTGTTTATTTTCTTTGTGTGTACATGTTGATTTACCTATTTTTAAGATTTGACGAGGCTGCATTCCAACTGCGAATTACGCTCAAAAAACCCCAACACACAGTAAATTTATTTTAGACAAACCTTAATATTAACCTTTAACCTTAATATTTTAATTATTTAATTTTAACTATTTAAATTAATTAATTAATTTTAATTTTAACTTAATTATTTATTAACCTTTATTTTAATATTAAGAATTACTTGATCAATGCCGAGGTTAATAGAAAGTCGGTCGTGGAATTTATTTTAGAGTTTCTCTTCCTCTCTGTCGACTTCGAACTAATTAATCATTGAGCAGTCATATTGTAAAAGACTAAGGTCGGGTGATGAAAGAGGTTGCATGAGAGCGAAGGATTTTTTTTAACACATCGACAATGTATGGAAGGCATAACATGTAACCACGGACGCATTCCGATCAATGGATTAGAATAGAACGAGCAGCGTGAGCCGCTGCTTGGGTTGATCGTGACGACCAAGACCTCTTGGTAACTCGCATTTCCAGATGCCCAACCTCAGCGTTGTACGTGGGTTTCTCCCAGTGGAGAGCACCATAGCGACATGGAAGGCCTTAACGATGTCGCTCTTGTCCCAAAATTCTGTGCAAGATTAGGCCATCGCCTTCTTCGTGAAAGATTCCATTTTTCCGCGGAAAGAAGCAAAAGGTGCTGAAATCAAAAAACCAAGCCCCAGAACCACCATAAATTAGGGTTTATTCAACTCGTTTATCGGTTGTTGGGAAGATACCGTCCTCGATAGCATCGACAAGGAATATGACTGGCTCATTCAACAACTTCGCGTTAGCGCTGTGAAAGCTGAGAGTTCGAAAGCCACCAAGAGACGTCTGTATCCAGAAACAATGGATCTCATACCCCAGCGCGGAATTGCGCGAGCTGCAAGCAACCGCGAACTAACATACGAACCTGAAAAACAGTGCTGGCAGACGATTAAAGGAGATTGTAGAGAAAGAAGAGCAGAACTTATGGTCGAAGCTGCAGATGCTGGGAACAGCATTTACAAAGCCTACCGAATCTTCGCCAATTACAAAACCAAAGTTATTACCTACGCCTACGCCTATCCTACGCCTAGAGGGAGCAGTTACAGCTTCCTACTCAGCGGAAGACCAGCAAGACCGTGTTGTTGTTCAATAAGGGCGACCTACACGATATAGGCAACTATCGCCCCGTCTGCTTGTTGTCTGTAGACTACAAACTTTTCACTCGAGTCATCTTTAACAGGATTGGCAGAACACTGGACGAAGGACAGCCATGTGGGCAAGCGGCGTTTCGAAAAGAATTTAGTACGATGGACCACATTCACGCGATAACAAGGCTCATTGAACTGTCGCGAGAGTACAAAAGACCGCTCTGTCTCACTTTGATCGGCTTAGAGAAGGCCTTTGATTCAATTGAAATAGAAGTAGTCATGGAAGCCCTTGATAGTCAAGAAGTTCCTAACAAAAATTTCACAACCAAGATTTCACCATTCTACTACGATATTAACATCGACGTCAAAAGAGGGGTTAGGCAAGGCGATACAATCTCGCCAAAATTATTCATCGCCACCCTCCAAAACGTCATGCCATCATTGGAATAGGATAATATAAGAGTGAAAATCGATGGTCGATCGATCGAGTTACACCACCTTCGCTTTGCTGACAACATCGTCCTTATAGCAACAAGCATTAGCCAAGTGGAATGTATGTTTACGGACTTTGATAAAGCATGTGGAAGGATTGGTCCTCAACTAATTTTCACAAAAATGATGCTTATAAGAAAGGGATTTGTTTCGTATGCTGCATTCACGCTGAATGGTACGAATGTCTCCTAATGCTCCAGTTATGTCTATCTAGGTCGAGAAATCAATTGAACGATTTAACTCCACAGCTGAGCAGAAGGAAACGAACGGCTTTGGGAGCTTTCAGTAGCATCGAGGATGCAGTGAAGAGGACGAAGAACGCGCGACTTCGTACCCACCTTTTCGAATTCACGATACTTCCTGCCTTAGCGTATGCGTTAGAAGCATGGTCGCTGCGTAAACAAGAGGAAAGATCACCCTGCTTTATTTAACATGTACTCGAATGAATGATGCTAGAAGTATCTCACTTCACACAAGTAGTGGAGGGAATCCGGAGCTCCGACCTGCGTCAACGATCAAGAATTAAAGATGCCGTTCTATATGCTGAATTGTAGAAGATAACGTTTGCCGGACACATGATGCTTGTGAACCAAAATCGATGGACAAGAAGCTTTAGTGACTGATATCAAACGTACTGCGGGAAGTCCACCGCCTCGGTGGTCAGAGTTCTTTATGAAAAACCTAGAAAAAAGATATGATGCTCAGCGTTTCCCAAGAGCGAGCAGAACCCGCGGGGCTACTCTTGCACGTAACGAGGAAAAATGGAAGATTCATTGACGCTCGCACGAGTCACTCGACGATCAACAGGACTTCAGGTGATTCAGGTGATGGTAGTCTTAATTGAGTGTACAAATGCTTTCGTACCAGACGGTATTTGATGAGGTTCTTGCAGTCATTGTTTTTTTTAATATTAATATGAAACTCATATGATACCACGTTGTGTAAGAGAACGTTTTGCTTTATTTACACTTTCATCGTCGAAATTGACAAATGCCATTACCCTAGCTCAGTATTTACAAGTAGACTCGTCTTGCCCCACATGTCTGTATTTGGTTCTAATTTCATTGTGTTTCAAATTACGGAGTATGTGGACGATCATACTGTTTATTTATATCTTGAAGTAACTTCCACGACCGACTTTCTATTAACCTCGGCATTGATCAAGTAATTCTTTGTATTCTTGTTGAGCAAACGCGAGGTGTTATTATTATTCTTTATTCACAAATAAGCTGACGTTTCGGCGAACTTCGCCTTCTTCAGAGCCTGGAAAGGTCAAGTTGACAGCAATGACAGTTGACAGTGGCATTAATCCGAGGCGGCATTAATCCGAGTAATCTGAGGCGCCAGCTAGTTCGTAACCGCCTATATGACCGTCTATGTGCAACGCAAAATTGCATAATTTGCCCTAATGGAAGAGACGGTGATTGCATGAGCTCAGGTACAGTTTATCTGATCTCATGTAAGGCTTGCGGAGACGAATACATTGACGAGGAAGGCGAAGTTCGCCGAAACGTCAGCTTATTTGTGAATAAAGAATAATAATAACACCTCGCGTTTGCTCAACAAGAATACAAAGAATTGTTTATTTATATTTTAACATTATCCATCTGCAGCGCATATCCCATCACTTCGTACATTCGATTCGTTTTTCTCCCATTCATCGCCGTTAAAAATCTTCGATGTTGTTTTGGCTACTACTTGAGGATTTGATCTTCTTTATGAGTGCCGCAGAATGCTGGCCGAGTCGTTTCTCTATGCACTGTTAGAGAAGACCGTGCTAAGGCTTTCTTGGTAGGTTGGGCCACACTCTTTTCGGCTTTACTTGCTGGTCGTCAACATCACTACCACTGCGCTATCCGTTTTTCCATTTTGTTTATTTATTTTTGGCGATATAGAGAGCGGATGCAGGTTAGATGAAGTCCATAAGTCTTAGCTCTTAAAATAACTCTTAAGAGTACTTGGAAACAACAAAGGGATTAGAACATCAAAGTTTCATACAAAAGCCCTTAGAAAAAGTGATGCTCAGTGGGTCCCTAGAGCAAGCAGAATCCATAGTGCTAGTCCTGCAAATAACAGGTAGAAATGGAAAATTTACTGGTGTCTGTTCCAGCCACTCGACCATCAATGAGTCGAGAGGTGATACAAGTTATACCGGAAAAGTGGCGCGTCCTGCGCACTTCCGGATCCATCTTTCGACTGGATAGCTCAAATCTCCTCCAGCTAATTAGCCTCCCTCCTTCCACGAACACTTTTTGATGACTGCTATTCATATACCATTCCTTCAGTGCCAGCACTTTGTCGCGATTTCGCCCGACACTGTTCTTCGCAGATGTTGGGGTGGCACCGCTGTTATTTCAATGTATTAATCACATACTTAACTGAACAAGGCTTTTTGATATTTTTAGCCTTCCTCATTGTTCACCTTCGTTACATCGGTTCCGTTCGTTGATTATATCATTATTTATGTTTTTATACCTGCATTAATTGATCTACTATTCTATTGTTGTCACATTATTATTGTAGTATATGTGCTTTCATGAGCATTGTTTTAGATCTCGAACTACTGCACGAACGGAAAACGAGTATAGCCGGAGCTCTTCTTTCTTACTGCTGCATAAATTTTGGGACAAATCTGTTATGCTAATCATTCAGAATAATTAAATTTGTTTACTCTTAAGTATATAGTCTTTCAGCGTGTCAAAATAATCTATCTAGAGGTCAGCTCATTTGTTACATAGATACAAATTGTCGCTGAACACAATTTTTGCCCTAAAATCTTATTTTAAAAGGATAAAAGATAAAGCCCTTGGCGTTGATCAATTCCTGAGGGATGCGCCATGCATTTGACTACAATAAGCATCGTTTTAAGGTGATTGAATGTATATATGGCCTTTACAATACCTCGCGGTGGCCCACCGATGTATCAAGCCAGTGCGGCTATCCTTCCAAACAAGTCTGGTGCCAATTTGCTGATCCCTCAGGATGCAAGGCTTGGTGAGCCATGGGTGCGGAGATCGATTCCGCGTGTGTTGCAGGACGCCTCCGACCACTGCGCGACACGCACCCTATGCCTTATGGTTCGTACTGAAAATAATTCTCTGGACTTGGCCGGATGTCACCCTCGACTGGTTTGATTAGACACTTACTTGGCAGCTCTTCCTCAAATGTCATGCAGTTCAAGCACTTCTTCTATTTGTTCCTTCCTACTGCAGTCCTCACCAGAATAGACGGTCGGGTTCGTGTTTGGGTTTAGTGCCGGCTTAAGTTTAGTTTTTCTCCATAGTGACATGACTCTACGTCTGCAACACTGGTAGCTGTCAGATAGGAGCATTTGCTGCTTTTCAATCAAGATTTTTCTAGAGTATTTGTATGAGTACGTACGCTACAGCGGTGAGCTGTGCATTATTAAGAATCCAGTTTTCCACAGAGTATTAATATCGTAGCACTCGTGGAATTTCTATAATGGTAACATTTGACGTATTTGAATGGCATCTCGTGATCAACACTGCCGTTCTTTACTTCGTGTGTGGAGCACCATAATGGATCGATGACTTGTATTTGTTAAGTCATCATCGCGGATGCCTGAGAGAAGGACTGATTACTGAGGGAATATTTATCACGATACTGACTAAATCTACAGGAGTCAAATCGAACGATTGATTCTTCGAGGGGAATCCAACCAACCATCTGTATAACAGATACTAAGGCCATAGTGTTTTCTACAATAAATGTGGACATCAGCCTTTTGGGGCGCGTGCGGCGCAGTGGTTGGAGGCCTCCGGGGTCGGCAGATTGGTACCAGACTTGTCTGGGAGGATAGCAGCACTGGCTCGATATATCGGTCGGCCACCGCGAGTCATTGTAAAGGCCAGATATGCATTCAATCACCTCCAACGATGCTTAATGAAGTCGAATGCATGGCGCATCCCTCAGGGATTGATCAACGCCGAGAGCTTTATCCTTTATGAGCTTTTATCAGCCTTTTAATTTTGAAAATAATAGGAAAAAATCTAACTGTTGGAAAATTCGAACTACTAATTGTTAAAAAACACGGGAAGAACAAATAGCCTAATTATAAAAGGTGCACTATTGCTGAATTATGTAAAGTTACCTTTTTATTTCCAGCTGGAATTGCCAGTATGGGTGTAATCTGCAGTCCCGATGGTGACAATTTTAAAGGTTAGTGATTTCTGTAGCTATTTCGATGTTCCCAGGACAGCTGGCACCTAATGCTGGTTTTTTAAGAGCGACGTAGATCGCATTTTCATGAAAAGAGAAAGTTCCTGAGTGTTTTTTAACAAGAAAATTCTTAAGAGTATACGGATAATTATAGAACGCCACTTCCTTCTTGCTGCTGCATTTGCAGTTGCACATAATGGTAGGCTCAGATCATTCACTGCACGTGGGGATTCGTACCGGGCATCTTCGCAACGGGTCTTTTTCTTTTCGTCTATGTTTAAGCATTTACAGGCATTCTACGTGCTGTACAACGATTTTCCTTTTAGATCTTACCAGGACCATCCAGTTCTTCAGAACAGTCATCTGACGGATTCTTGTCAGTCGTTCTGCGTCATTCATTTGAAACTTCGAACAAATTCTCAATCCTAGCGAATTTTTGGAATTAATGTTATTCGGAGCAAGAATTTAATCGTTTTTAATCCAGTTTGCATCTATTTCTTTTCTAGTTCGGACGTTACTTCTTCTTCTTTTCTGGCACCAGGATCTTCACAGCTTTTCGGCGAAAACATCTTTTCTCAAGGTATTGTATTAGCCACACTTTGTACTCCATGTGAATTGATAGGAATTCGCAACAGTTTTGCCTATTCTGTGCTCTAGATTTAAATTGTGGTGTCGCTCAGAGCAAATATTGCCATATTCTAAAGCTGTTTGTCTGTAAGGAGCTAAACTACAGTGAATTCACTCATATTTATGGGCTTGTGTTGTTCAAAGACATATTCATATATTGGCCGGTTCTTCCTTATTAGCACTTAGCTTCCTCCTTCTCTTGGCACCATTTGTTCGCTTAACAGGTTGTCTTTGCTGTACTTTTGAATTGCTTTCTTTTGTGTTAGAAAAATTTAAAAAGTCCCTTCACCTGTATCACCTGTAGTCCCGTTGATCGTCGAGTGACTCGGGCGGGCGCCGTTAAATCTTCCATCTTTCCCTGTCACGTGCAAGAGTAGCTAAAAAAAAAGTCTCTTAAAAAGAAATCCAACTTAACAAGAACTGACTTTTCATTAACGTTGAACAGGCGAGAGAATACGAATATGTCATTGTAGTAACATGTCAAAATGCGTTCCATATTTTCTTCCTCTTTGTGGCTTAATCGAGTCAATTTTTTCTTCTCATTTAGGTCACCTGAAAATTTGAAATGCGAGAAATGTGCTAGCCTCTGTGTTTAAGTTAGATTATGTTGGGATACTGTCCATGATGCACATTAGCTAATTTTTCTTTATCTAACCTGGATGATTCCTATCTGTTAGGAATTTCCATTGATCTCTACAAAATGCAAAACAGGTGCAGTAGAAGAGTTCAAGACGGCATGAAAGGCGAATGTGTTAACTACGTTTGCAACCTGTTAATCAACGTAGCTTCAAAATTGGTAGTGCAAGAAGCTTGCACCACTGGAGGCATGAATCCGCTTGTCAGTGGACAACTATATCTCGTCATCCTAATGTGAGAATGAATAAAACGCGTCCATTACTTCTTTGAGAATTTTGTTCTTAAAAACAGTGTGTATCATAGTGTTTGCAGACCAAAGCAATCTTGCACTTCGTGTCGACGAGGTTCCGCTTTTTCAAGATATCAAAGTAAGTGAGGTATTACAGTTTTATGCCACTTTATCTATAGTTGGACAAAACTGTTCTCAACTTTTGTCTTTCGTCCTTTAAGCTGTCATCCTGTGATTCTGCTGAGAACTCATCATCGTCTGCGTTGATACGTGATGACAGCAATAGCCAGTCCTTGTAAGTTGTCCTGGTACTAATTTGCATGATGTGTGGTCACCTTCACGTTTCACTATGTTCCTTAATGAAGTTCACAATTAAAGTCTTACCTTTGAAATTCTAAAATCGCATAATGGGTGGTGTGGCATGATTTTATTGAGAAATCAAACGTTGGTCAGATTTTCTTTTATGCGGTGTGAATATTCTGCAGTGCTAGCAAGGAAATAGTTTCCGCCACATTTGGTTGATCAGCGGATGTTATCACTGTTTTGAACTGGTGCTAAATATTAGTCGAGGAACTGTAATCTCAACCACTAAACTAGAAGGTTATCGACCCGAAGAGTGTGTTTTTTTATCCCTTTCTCATGGCGATACTTGTTGCTTCAAATCTGTTTTGAAGATCTGGCGTATCATCATCGACAACAAGACATTCAAACGATGGAGCAAGTAGCCAGGTATGGAACCCATTGTTTTCACTAGGATTGTCTTCAAGATAATCAAAAGAATAGTTCTTATATCCCTAATCGACCGCCATGGAGTCACTGCAGTATCTTCTAAAACTTCGTTCATTGTCAGAAGGATTTAACCTTTTTTAGACAAAAAAACCGTATTAACTTTCAGCTGGTAGGTTCATTATGTTTTTATAATCGGTACCGTCAGAAAGCTTGATTCTACTTATGTATCAAGTGGTTCCACTTTTTGTTTGAATAGAGTCAAACTTTCATTCCATTCATACCTTGAGGGAACTGAACTCAATTCTTCGGATAAGTACTTTCATGCTAGACGTGCACGTAATTACCAGCTGGTGTGAAGACATCGAGATACTTGCCCGGTATCCTTTGAGTGAACGCCAAATAATGTTATGAGAGCGCTTACTGAGATGTCGGAATTTAGCTTGCGACCATAATTCGACGTTATAGAAGTGCTAGTGTAACGCAACTGTGCTGCAGCATTGTGTTCATTCAATCTGCTTTATTTCTAATCTACCATGCATTTGAACGGGATGTGCATGTTTCTTGTTTCTCTTCTATCCATAGCAACGGTTTGAATGCTTTTTTGTACACTTTGATTCGTGAGTGTCATATGATGGAAAGTTTGTCACGTCTACTTCTGCTGTAACCCGTTCTTTAGAAGAATACTTACTTTCCCGATACTTGAATGGCCGGCCCACACTGGTTGTGCGGGCCCCAGCATAATCACCATTTTTTGGAGAATTGCTGGTTAAACCATTATGGTTACCTGGAATCCTGAGGTCATCCTGGCCAAAGCCTGCTTCAGATCTTCGCCACCACAGGCAGTCGCAGCTCTTGTGGATCAGAGGAGATTTGCCACCATGCGATTTTAATACCAGGATGGTGGTGGTTCCTGGTATTGGTTTACTGTAAGCTAGGCTTCCTGATGGGAACGGCGGACTCCTTCTCAGTTTGGGGACCCTGCCGTAGAGGAACTCTCCCGCTGTACATCGCAGTCCGACACCCAGGAACATTTCTTAGCCACGGCTTTAACCGTTAGGAGGCTTTAGAAGAGTAAGTGTTACCAGTTAAGTGGTTACGTGGTTTGTTTAAGTGTTCGTTTTTAAAAATGAGTTTCGATATGCATTGACATCAATACATTCCTCGCAAAAATGAAAGCCGAGTGCAACCGTCTTCACCACGTGCCGGTTCGTCTTCCCCTTACCGGTTAAAATAGAAGATGTTTGAGTGGTTGAATTTGCAGATCTTTACCATTTAGACAGAACTTCCTTTCTGAATTTTTGCGGCCATTTTTTAGGACCTACCGTGCTCTTCAGAGATGGACGTGACCGTCATCAATGAAGGAATTTCCACACCAATAGATCTGGTTAGTGGATCACCTTACTTCATTTTTAGTTCTATAATTTGACATCAAAGTGTTTGATTCTTTTGTTACATGTATTCATTTGTTTTCATCGTACAGACTGCACCTTTTTCACAATTTTCTTTTGACTTCCACTTTCCTTCTTACTTTTCACACCCTTTTCACTGCAGCGTGTATTACGCGCCAACAGCGTTAATGTATTGCAAAGAGCTTTTTCGCGAAATGGCAACAATGTTACGTCGGAACGATTCTGGATCGAGATGCACAATTTGCAAGTGCAATGGATACAGTGAGTTATTCGATGAAAATCCAAGTGATACTATTAGTACAGATGATGCCTCCTCACACTGTTGCTTTCGAGAAGACAGTGTGAGTAGATTATTACTGTGTACCTGGTTTTGGTACGCATCATCGGTTTCGAACAAGAGCACCATGTGAATGTAACATTCCGCAGTGGAAGAAGCATGTACCCTCAGAAGCGACTGGAAGGCTTTGTAAATTCTTGGTAACCAACAATAAATTCACTATGTCTCGTTTGCATGTATTATTAATGCTAAGATAGTGGACCATTGCTTAGGAAAAGGTTCAGGATTTGGCTCCTTTTTATCCAGGAAGATATCGGATCAGTCGTGTTAAGTTCTGCTTTTGTTCTCATTTATTGGAACTGAAGATTTGCCTTTTTCCACTTTTAGGATGATCCCTACGTCATCATTTAATCGAAGCGCTGCCACATTATACACCTTGGAGTGTTGGAGAGTCCTCATGAAAGTTTTTTCGATGTTTAGAGTACGTTCATCATCTTTAGCATATTTATCAACATGCCTAGTTCTCATTGGATAATGGCATGCTACTGTGCCCCATTCTTTGCCGCTGGTTCTGCGAGCCATGCACGATTCATGGCGTTGATTGCTGGTCTTTTTGTTTCCTATCTCTTTTTAATAATTCTTGGAATACTTCTATCACTTAAGTCTGATGAAGAAAATTTGTTTATTCAGTTAACACTTTATTGGCCTTCTCTAGGCGGTTTCGAAGCTGTACGACTTTTTATCCAACTATTTCACGTGTTAATGGTTACTCTCCCCACGATTGTAAATGAGAAAACAACCAGACTCTGGTCAAAAATTGGATTTCGTATCTGTGAATATCGCTGCTAAAAGACTTATTTGATCAGCAAGTGTGGAAGGAATACAAACGCACCTAAGCAGATTATCCAGAGGAAGCTGAAAAACGGACAAATGAAGGCTCTACCGAATATGAGCATATGAAAGTGCTCTAGCACGACGAATACATAAATATTTCTCACCAACCTTCATTGTGGGAATAATGTCCCTATCTTCTCGAACAATAGCTCGGAGACAAAGGATTTTTTTGAGATAATAAGACTTTTTTCTACCAACATTTAAAGCACCAGTGGGACGTTGGTTTCTCAAAAATGGTGTCAAGCTTGTCTGGGAGGATGAAACGACTGGCCACCGTGATAAATTGTATAGTCCAGATGTGCCTTCAATCACTTCTACAATGCTTGATGGAAATAAATGCATGCTGACTCCCTCAGGGATTGATCGATATCGGACCCTTTGTCCGTTATCACATTTATGACATATTCAATCTGTTGAACCCAAACCCACCCTTCAAAATATCAGCCATAGACCACACGGTCGTAAATATATTGATAAAGCCGCCTTTAACATTTATTTATTTTTTATTTTTTAGAAGCGACCAAAGGGCTTTGATGAATCCATCCAGTTCTATGTTGTTGACGCAATAAAATTTCTGGAGTTCCTAACGCTGCGTGGATATCATGTAGGTCAACTTAGAATGTCTTTGTTTTGAGAAAGCTTTTCATAATTTGTGTGTTTCTTATTTAAAATATAGCGTCTGTAATTTTAGGAAGTCTCCAATTTGTTGACGAAGTTTGTTATCACAGTCATTGGTCGTTACCTCAGGAAGCCGGAAAAAATGAATGAAACGAGTCAGACTTGGATTCAAAGCAGAGTGGTTGGTAATTGAGAACAACTCTTGCTGTCCCCATTAGGCCTATATGTTTTCTTGCCTTTTAGTATTTCTGGTACTTTAGATGCTGCGAATTGTTTGCCAGACACCAACGAATTTCGACACAGTGCTGGAAATTATTGTTGCCGTCGATGAGATGAAATCAGAGTTAGTGCCTCGCCATCTTCCCCTAATTACCTCTATCCTTATTTGTGGAACAATTGTAAGTAGAGGAGACTACATCGAGCAATTCATTGTCGCAGGAATGGTTTGAGATATGAAGCTTTTTCTTGTAAACCTCTGTTTGGCTTTTTTTTATGTTATGACACTTACGAGAGCAAAACTCTGAGGCCATTTAAGACGATAGGTAGGCACAGTAACGAAGAGAAAATAAGAAACTTCAGACAGTGATCTTCAGATTTCTAAAGATGATGACCTGTGATCGTGAGGAACGAAATGTTGAGTTTATTTGCTATGCCATGGAGCAGATAAATGACCTCATAGTAAGGGCCACACAGCGACTACAACAATGTCAGCGAAGTGTCAGACCTACGCCTCCTTTCTAAATTTTGCTGTAATAACTGCTCATAGCTTTATCTTGGATTGTGTATTAATGTTAATCCTTCTGTTGAGAAAAGAAGCAAGGGACTCGATTGGTGTTCGATGAATATCACATGAGACCTCTGAAAGGCTAATCGTCGGTTCGAAGCCCAACTGAGGTTCCGAGTTTTCTGATATCTCAACATCTTTGTTGTATTTCACTTCGTGCTGTGTAGTGGGAAAAAAGAGGCACTAAGTAAAGGCTAAAACATCGTTGATCGTTGATTAGTTATACACTTCTTGTTTTAGACGAGCCTATTTTTTCCACTTCTGTGCTTAGTTTTTTTTTTTTTGATAAGTTTGAATTAAATATACTTTAGCTCCCTACCACATATATCATTGGTTCTCTTATCATCATCAAATCGCTCGGATGAGTACAAGTAAATTTTTTGAAGAGTTTTCTTGCTGTGTACCCGATGTGATGCCCGTTCTTGACGCACTCGTAAATAGACTA
This sequence comes from Angiostrongylus cantonensis, assembly GCA_009735665.1. NCBI lineage: Eukaryota > Metazoa > Nematoda > Chromadorea > Rhabditida > Metastrongylidae > Angiostrongylus > Angiostrongylus cantonensis. Next base: position 2,111,508 of record MQTX01000041.1, on the reverse strand, counting down.
TACAACTATACACGTAAAACACCATATTTTTTATTCATCCTCTTCGTAAAAAAGAATAAGAGAGGTATCCTTGACCTGTCTCACTATGGGACAGATTGTCATAAATTGCGCATGAAAGCCACAAAACATGGAGAAAATGCCGTAAGTCCAATTCTGATCCAATTCCCGAATAAGGAAATCTTTGGTTAGCCGATGGATAAACGTGAATTTGCAGATTAGATGTAGGTGAGGACACGGACTTCACCAAGCCCTGATTACAACTATTTTTATAGCTTGAACGAAATATTTTATTGAAATCAAAATGTGCGCCAAATTACTTTTACGCGTTGATGGTCACGTTTACCCAGTTGTTTTCACTTCATTCGCTTTCGTATGCAGGAAAATGGCTTTCAAATCATCGACTCTAAACTACTGGTAACTAGGGCACTACATTTTGTTTTTTAGGAACATAACTCCTTATCCAGGAAGTAACTTCATTTTCAAAGGAAAGGTTAACTTCGCGACGTGTATTCTATCTAATATGGATAATTCATCTATCATCTGTAACATCTGTCGTTCCGTTGATCGTCAAGTGACTCGATCGGGCTCCAGTAAATCCTTCATTTCTTCCTGTCGCGCGCAACAGCAGCTAAGTGAGTTCTACTTGCTCTTGGGCACGCTGAGCACCATGTATTTTTCTAGCGCCTTCGTTAAGATCTCTAACCATCAGGTCGGAAGTCTTCCTGCTGACATCCCTAGCAATCCAGTCGTTGATGGCTCTGATCCATCGATTGTCTTCCGTGCACAGCTGGTTCACCTCATTCTTGCAATTCGGTGCATAGAACGGCGTCTTTGGCTTTTGATAGCTGACTTACATCGGAGCATTCGATCCCTCTCTTACGCGTGATACAGGATACTCCGAGCGTCGTCGTTTCGACTGCGCGTTCAATAACGTGAAGTGATTTCTCATGCTGCTTAGCTAGCGACCACGTTTATGACTTTGAGAGAAAGAATGTGTGAAAGAATCACAGAGTCGAAAATGTCGGAGTGATGTTTGATGTTCTTTGTTCTCCCCACTGTAACTCCGAAGGTCTAGAAATCTCCCCAAGCCGCTCGCTTTTTCTTGCTCAACTCTGGAGTTACGTCGTTCCCAATCTAGATAGACGTAGATGGAGCATTCGGGGATATTCATTCCGTTGAGCTTTAATAGGTCATAAGAAACAAATCTGATCCTCATGAATATCGTTTTCGTGAGATTTAGCCAGAGACCAATCCTTCCATAAGCGTTACAAATGTTGGCGAGCATTCGTTCCTCCTGATCAGGTCTTCAACAAGAAGAAGGTGCTGTATCTGCTGATCATGGATTTTTATTCTTATGTTTTACTATTACTGCGTTCGTATGATGTTCTCGAAGATGGTAGTAAACAATTTCGGTGAGATAGTATCGCCTTGCTTAAGTCCTTTCTTGATGTCGATGTAATATTCTGGTAACGTTTCCACGTCTTCACCTTTCTCAGAGTCGATGATTCGAGTTGATCTCGACCGTCGTTCGTTTTCTCAATGTTGTGCTCTCGTCATCTCATCGAGTCGAATCCAATTTGACTCCAGTGAGCCTTGTTATCTTGTGGATGGGGTCCATCGTAGTGAAGCCTTTCAAAACTCTTCTTGTTCATATGACTGTCCTTCATCCATTTTTGTGTCAGTCCTGTTTGGGACGACTCCAGTGAAAGGTTTGTAGGCGACAGACGGTAGACAGATTGGGTGACAGCTAGGCATTAGAAAAGTTGTATATGAGGACTGTTGTCGCATTGTATCTTGTAGAAATGGCAAAAATGGAATCTAATCAATTTTAGAAATGCTATGATATTCACGTACATTTGAGTTTTTTTCGTCGTTCGATTGGTCATAACTCTCCAATCACGTGGACGAAGGCTGCGATCAGCATTAGCCAAAACAAGTAGACTTACGTCCACAACAATAGGAGAACACAACGAACTTTCGCGTGCTACAACAAGCCGTGCAGACGAAACTCGGCCAAACATCAAGTTATCAGAGATCACTAAAAAGGCTTTAGTGACGATCGTTTGCATTCGTAATTCAGAGTACAATTAAGTACGAATGATACGACGGCACCTTCACGTCATCAAGCATAAATTGAAACAGTCGTTTCTTTTTAGTTCGAAATATGGTCGAAATAAAAATTAAATAATGAGGAAAAAAAGAAAGAAAAGGGTTTCGAAATACTAAGGTGGATTTATGCTCATTAGTTTTCCATACCGAAATGAAAAGGATAATGGATAAAGCTATCGGCGTTGATCAATCCCTGAGGGATGGGTCATACATTCGACTTCATTCAGCATCGTCTGAAGGTGATTGATTGCATATCTGGCCTTTAGAATGTCTCGCGGTGGCCTATCAAAGTATCGACCCAGTGCTGCTACCCTCCCAGACAGGTCTGGTACCAATTTGCGGACCCGGACGGATGGACGGCTTGGTGAGCCACGGAAGCGAGGATTGAGCGATCCCATGTGTACATCCAAGGGCACCTCAGACCACTGCCCCACACAGGCCTATGTTGAAATACTAGTGATAATTTTCCCTTTATATTTATTGCCACCTATCAGCATATTATTCGAAATCAAACACCACGATGTTGAGGTATTCGCAAAATTTGAAACCCGCATCAGATCGAACCACGATTTCTTTTTCCTAGGTCTCAGGCATTGCACGCTGCACCACGGGGTTTTCGCTCGGCGTTTTTCTCGGCTAGTTTTAATATTTCCTAATTTGGCCTATTCCGTCCTCATCTCCAATGCTTCTTGGCACATAGAGATACCTTTTCACTAAAAAGTAAGAACCACAGTAGCACCTCACTACTTGATTATTAGCTTTCTTGACCAAATTCATTCTCAGCTCACTTAAAAGGGAAAAGGGCCATCTCGCCCAGAATCTTTTCTCTTAGACCTCCGGATACAAGCTCTGACGGATGTAGTCCAATTCGGCGAGCTCAAAAGAGCAGTATCTAGGCGTTGCATTCAGTGGGCAATAACTAATTTTATTTCTAGCATAAGACATAGCGTAGTAAGATATGCTTGATTAGTCACACTCCATATCACAACCACAAATCAGCAGAAAACCACTCCGACAGGGTTAAAGAGATAGGGCATTTCAACAGTTCAATTGTAATTTGACAGTAAATACTGTAATTCACATGCTACCCTACCGTGAAAAATTATAGCAGGCAGAAAATAAAGGGTTGAATTCTGTGAATAATTGAAAAATACCTTGAATAGGAAAGGCGACGATTTTTATGACGCCCTAGTTGTATTCAATTTTACATTTTTAAGCATTAAACCAAGTGATAACTTCTTTCTATTTGTTTTCTTTAGAGAGCAGCGACTTACCGGCGTCTTTGCTCATGTTCTCATCGGACTTTCAGTTTTTCTAACAAGAGTGATCAAGGTAAATGAAAAACCAAGCGCTTAGTGCTCGTGTTCCAGTCGAAGTCTCAGTGCTGTTTCAGTTCGTGCCTTTGCCAGTACTCATCGGAATTTTCCTCTATATGGGAGTTGTCTCTCTGTTGGGTCAGCAATTTGTGCAAAGAATTGCCTTACTCTTCACTTCTGTCAAACACCAGGTCTCTAATTTCGTCCTTGAGTGTCGATCTGAACGAGTTTTTCACTAATTGCTTGTTTCGTTGTTCTCTTAGTTTTACAAGTAATGGATGTCTTCAAAGATGAAATTCCTTCAGAATCGATTCCTCCTACACAGCATTTTTTTCCGCTTTGTTTTCAGACACCATCATTTCAGTACCATTTCAGCCTGACTATTCGTGGTTACGGTCGGTGAAAATGCGACGAGTGCATCTGTTCACTTTAGTACAATTGTTATCGATTGGAGCGCTGTTTGCCGTGAAGCACACGAAGGCAATCTCCATGATGTTCCCGCTAATGGTGTGCTTACAACAGTTTTTTTTCAAATAATGTGGCAAATCTTGAGATTAGATCACTCAGGAAGCACTTAGAGTGAGGCCTAGGATCAGAGTTAGAGGTTTAGAGTTACGCTAGGGATAACATAGTAACACTTAGGCTTAAGATTCACCAGACAATTTCTTGGAATTCTTGGTGCTGCTCGTTCAATGAGAAATGAAAGTGGAGAAGATATCGGTCACAATGAAATGGTAAAGTGACATTGAATCAGAACAGAAAAATAGTTACGGGAGTTAGAATAGCAGAATGTGAAGAGCTACAACGCGTTAAGGATAAACGGCTCCATTGAAGAGAGCACTCGAATTTTTTCCTATTTTCTCTTTTGTGCCATAGACAAATCATAGCCAAAAGTTCTGTGGAGACAATTCATTTGGCGCTCATCATTCCAAAAGCAGTTTCGAAAATAAATCTATGAAGTTTCCCTTCGCCTTAACACCAACAAGAAGTGCAGAACTTGTCGCCGACTACAGAGGAGTTTTTTTTATGTCCAGAAGTTTCTGCTTCCAATATGCATGAAAGAGAAAACCTTACTATAAACACTGTGGAGCCTATTACATCCATCAGAATCTGGAGGCCCTTACTAAATTGCTGGAAAGCTATTGGTAAAAGGATAAAAAATGATGCTCTCGGCGTTGATCAATCCCTGAGGGACGCCATGCATTCGACTTCATTAAGTATCGTTGGAGGTTATTGAATGCATGTCTGGCCTTTACAATTACTCGCGGTGGCCTGCCGCCAATGTATTGAGCCAGTGCTGCTATTCTCCCAGACAAGTCTCATACCAATTTGCCGACCCCGGACGGATGGAAGGCTTGGTGGGCCATGGGCGCATTTCACGTGCACGCCGCAGTGGCGCCTCCAACCACTGCGCCACATGCGCCCATAAAGTTATTGGTACAAAAAGTAATAAATGAAAAGCCCTTTATTTTCGTTATAAAAAGCTCTATCTCAAAAGAATGTGATTGGAAATGCTGTGGTTGTCACAGTTGACAACCGCCGACTCGCCTAACGGAGCGAGATTGTCCGGCTTGCCATTAGGTGAGTTTTCTCAACAACGGCGGCTACTCCTGGCACAGGCTATTTTCGGTTGTGGCCTCAAATAGAAAGTTGGACTTCTGAGATACTAAGGACTTAAACGAGCAAAATCCGCTAAGGACTCTTATCTGGTGACACTACGCACTGTTCAACATTTCCCATCACCGCTGAACTCTTGTTTAGTGAAGCATACTGTGACTATAGATCGAAGAAGGTGCATGTAGTGGAATGGTAGTAATGTCGTTCAACACACACAATACCCGGATTGCTTCCAGTTTAGGACCTTCTAACGCTTCCATCATTCCAGCGTTAAGAAATTGGTACCAATCTTCTTCAGGAAGCGGTCATGTATTCACCACACCTAGAAACACCTAGGCACGTTTACTTCAGAATTCGACGAAGAATCGATTCGATCAACATAGAGTGCCATTCATAAAGAAGACCATAAATCCTCGTACAACAGGCGAAACCGCGTGTAAGAATCCGGGGTCTCATTAGGCGAATCGAATGGAGAAAGTGATGGGATCTGGACAATATCTGTAAACTCGTTGTAACGTAATGTGAAAAAAATGGGAAAAAGTTTCATAAAATTACTGAGCTCATCAAAATATCGTATGAAATTATTTATTTGGTTATATATAGAATATGCATACATTTGGGAAACGCCGCTTGTCATTTGCGACTTATTATCAAGTCGTCCGTTTCTCGTTGCCGCTGCCTGAAACGTGCATAAATTATTAAGAATCAGATAAAAAGATAAAGGATAGTGCCCATCTACAGTTATCAACACTTTATGTATGCCCCATGCATTTGTCTTCATCAAGCATCGCTAGAGGTGATTTGATGCATACCTGGTCTTTACAATGATTCGCGGTGGCCTACCGATAGATCAGCTCAGTCTTGCTTACCCATATAGACAAGTCCAATGTCCCGGCCCTCAGGACATGGAAAGCTTTGTGAGGCCGGTACAAGATCGAATCAGAAGACGGTAGGTGTATTGTAGGGCAACTCTAACCCCTCGCAACACGGGCCCTCAAGAGTGTGAGGTATCACCAAATAATACAGTTGACGTAATCTTCAAAAATTCCATTTCCATTCACTGTGTATGTAATGTATTTCAGCTTTCCAGAACTAGAGGGTCTTTTCGTCGCTCTGTAAGCTTTTTTCCAACGTCATTTATGTCGTGCGTAATGTGGCACATTCATCCTTATTCACATTCATTCACATTCTTTTATACGGAATATTTTCTAAGTAGGTTCTTACCTTTTGAAGCTTAGGGGCATAACAACTTCTTTGAAACTCGGCAGCATGTCATCGAGTGAAGCGAGTTCGAGTCGAGTGAAAACTCTTTCCAACACGTACATACGGATCAGTACCATGAAGACAAGCTGAAATTGAATGTGTTTCTGCAGTGTTGAGTGTTCCTAGCACTTCTAAGAAGTTTTCTATGTCTTATTTACATTTTGCTCTACAACAGTGGCTGTTACTCACGTCCAACAGTGAAGCGAGTTCGAGTCGAGTGAAAACTCTTTCCAACACGTACATACGGATCAGTACCATGAAGACAAGCTGAAATTGAATGTGTTTCTGCAGTGTTGAGTGTTCCTAGCACTTCTAAGAAGTTTTCTATGTCTTATTTACATTTTGGTTTACAACAGTGGCTGTTACTCACGTCCAAAGCCCGCGTCATTTTTTTGGCATTTGAAAAGCTACGGGCATCCGAAAAGACGACTTGTTAGTTTTCTATCTGTTCACTAATAAATTCATGATACTTCCCGTAGCAGCGGTTACACGTGAACATGATGATGCTACACCCAAGTTCACTCCCATGTTAGTCACTCCTAGTCACTCCCACTCCCAGTTTTCTGTTTTACTTGAGCACTTTCGTCAATCGCTTCTCGTTTCTGGCAGTTTCTCCTTGCTCTTGTACTTTCGTGCTTCTCCACTTCACCTAAGCCAGTCACATTCTTTTGAGATAGAGCTTTTTATAACGGAAATAAAGCGCTTTTCACTACTTGTTGTACCTATAGCTTTCCAGCAATTTAGTAAGGGCCTCCAGATTCTGATGGATGTAATAGGCTCCACAGTGTTTATAGTAAGGTTTTCTCTTTCATGCATATTGGAAGCAGAAACTTCTGGTCATAAAAAAAACTCCTCTGTAGTCGGCGACAAGTTCTGCACTTCTTGTTGGTGTTAAGGCGATGGAAACTTCATAGATTTATTTTCGAAACTGCTTTTGGAATGATGAGCGCCAAATGAATTGTCTCCACAGAACTTTTGGCTATGATTTGTCTATGGCACAAAAGAGAAAATAGGAAAAAATTCGAGTGCTCTCTTCAATGGAGCCGTTTATCCTTAACGCGTTGTAGCTCTTCACATTCTGCTATTCTAACTCCCGTAACTATTTTTCTGTTCTGATTCGATGTCACTTTACCATTTCATTGTGACCGATATCTTCTCCACTTTCATTTCTCATTGAACGAGCAGCACCAAGAATTCCAAGAAATTGTCTGGTGAATCTTAAGCCTAAGTGTTACTATGTTATCCCTAGCGTAACTCTAAACCTCTAACTCTGATCCTAGGCCTCACTCTAAGTGCTTTCTGAGCGATCTAATCTCAAGATTTGCCACATTATTTGAAAAAAACTATTGTAAGCACACCATTAGCGGGAACATCATGGAGATTGCCTTCGTGTGCTTCACAGCAAACAGCGCTCCAATCGATAACAATTGTACTAAAGTGAACAGATGCACTCGTCGCATTTTCACCGACCGTAACCACGAATAGTCAGGCTGAAATGGTACTGAAATGATGGTGTCTGAAAACAAAACGGAAAAATATGCTGTGTACGAGGAATTGATTCTGAACGAATTTCATCTTTGAAGACATCCATTACTTGTAAAACTAAGAGAACAACGAAACAAGCAATTAGTGAAAAACTCGTTCAGATCGACACTCAAGGACGAAATTAGAGACCTGGTGTTTGACAGAAGTGAAGAGTAAGGCAATTCTTTGCACAAATTGCTGACCCAACAGAGAGACAACTCCCATATAGAGGAAAATTCCGATGAGTACTGGCAAAGGCACGAACTGAAACAGCACTGAGACTTCGACTGGAACACGAGCACTAAGCGCTTGGTTTTTCATTTACCTTGATCACTCTTGTTAGAAAAACTGAAAGTCCGATGAGAACATGAGCAAAGACGCCGGTAAGTCGCTGCTCTCTGAAGAAAACAAATAGAAAGAAGTTACCACTTGGTTTAATGCTTAACCGATAGAAGTGATTGAATCTCCCATCTGGCCCATAAATGAATCTCAGTGTGGCCTACCGATGTATCGAGCCAGTGCTGCTATCTTTCCAGACAATTCTGGTACCTATTTGCCAATTCCGGAGGGATGGAAGGCTTGGTAAACCTAGGGCGTAAGATCAATCTCATTGCGTTTCGAGCTACTGCGCTACACTGCCCTTTGTTATAAGAGAGTTTTTATTTACTGTCAAATTACAATTGAACTACTAAAATGCCCTATCACTTTAACCCTGACGGAGTGGTTTTCTGTTGATTTGTGATAGTGATATGGTGTGTGACTAATGAAACATGTCTTACTACGCTATGTCTTATGCTAGAAATAAAATCAGTTATTGCCCACTGAGTGCAACTCATAGATACTGCTCTCTTGAGCTCGCCGAATTGGACTACATCCGTCACAACCTTAGAGTTTAACACGTTCAGTTGCAGATCACCACGATTGAGCCCTTAATCTGGTACAGATTAAGATTATCACGGTATTAGCCATAATTAAACCAATCTCCTGATTGGTGAAAAAGAATATATTAGTTCTCTCTGGAGGCACTTCGACAGAGGTATTATCATCAATTTAAAACACATAAACTTCAAAATGATTTTCATTCGTCTTAATATAAGCCCACCTTTTGTGGCAACGAAGCAGTGATGACTCATTCGTAGAGAACTGTCGCTACTGTGATGGATGAAGTTAAAGCACCAATAACCTGTTTGATAGCTACTCACTCTGAGCAAATTGTCCTTTCTGTTGATTATGACGGCTGTGATTTGTTGGTCCATGACTATAAGAATCGTGTAGAACGCCGCTGGAAGAGATGAAATAAGAGCCACATGAACAGGAATCCGAGAGATATCGATGAGCCACGGCCGGTCGAGTGTCGGCTATAAATCTCATCTTGATTTTCAGTTTTTTTCTTTACTCAAATTGTAATATTTCTAAAGCCAAACTATCGCATTCATATCTGAAATATTACTTTTTTAACAGGGGATAACATTTTTGCGTTGTATCGTTTTCTGTTGAAAATCGTTGACGCAATTAGCCCAGAAACATGCTATATTTTTGCCTTAGCCATTGCTTATCCTTGCCTACATAAGCACTTTCAAGGAATGCTATGGTACTGGAGAACTAAGTGTAACTGGGAGAAAGAAACTTGGAAACTTCCTTGAAACTCTCGGGAACATGTAGACTTGGAACGTCGAGTCCTATGAAGAATGAGAAAGTAGTCATCACAACGATTGCTATCACCACGCCAAAATCAGAAAGAGTGTGGCGAAACTGAAAATGCGATGCATGATGTTTTAGAAAAAAATGAGCATGAAGTTCTTTTCCAGTTGCACCATCCAACCATGAGTCATTTCTTCCGAAATAGGAAGCGCTACAGTCTTGTCTCAACCTAAACATCTCAGCGACCTGAAACCCTATTTTTATAAATACAACCCGTCCTACCATTAAAGTACGCCTGGTTATTTTCTATTTTCATACAAATAATAAACATGTCAGTATAAGAAACGAGAACAATTTCATGCTGCACACTGAAGAGCGAAAAAACGAAACTCACTGTTGATCCGAAAAACCTTGAATGTCTAAAGGTCTTGAGACCATAGGCTAACGCAAATGTGCCAAACGTTAGCAGTACAGATAGCATATAAACGTCCGGTTTGAAGTGGCATTGCAAGCCGACGGCTTCACCACCCCGAATCTCACACTCTGAAAGGCCATTCTATCTTCAGTTTTGCTATATATTTACTTCTACTGATGGCCATTCCTTCTTAGTTCTCTCAGTCTCATGCCAGTCATCAATCCGTCACACTTCCCATGGTACCCTGAGTGTAGACGCCTCAAAAGAAGTGGAACATTGGTTATTTGTAGCCTGGTGTATGATTTACATCTTTCCATCCGAACTATAGCAACAAATTTGTAATTGGGTCGCAAACGACGTCCTACATTGTTGGACAACGAGAATACGGCTTCTCAAACTGCGAACCCATTACAAGACGTGCTATAAGAAAATGTTTTAATTTTGCGCAGCACGTAGCTTGAAATACATATGCGGCAGAGTGATCATTACAGGTGGACAGAGAATAAGGCTCTTGGCGTTAGTCATTCCCTGAGAGATGCCCCTTGAATTCGACTTCATTAAGCATCGTTGGAGGCGATTAAATACATATCTGGCCTTTACCATGACTCGCGGTGGCCTACCGATGTATCGAGCCAGTACTGCTATGCTCCCAGACAATTTTGGTACCAACTCGTCGACCCCGGAGTGATGGAAGGCTTGGTGGGCTATGGACGTTGGGAACAATTCCATGTGTGGGTTGCAGGGCGCCTCCGACCACTGGCCACACCCGGTCTTACGGTATAGATAAAAAATTGAGGAAATCGCCGTGAGACTTGTGGAGATGAAAAAGGTTACCTAATAGTACTTTCCTGCAAACTATAATGTGTAGAAGATAGTTTTTCTGTCAGCGCCATAACAACATCTGCGCTGGGAAAGCTATTAATCTAATATAAAAGCCAAAAAAAAGCGTAAAACCACTGGGCGTTGAACAATGCCTAAGTAATGCACTTTGCAATCCCCTTCATCAAACACCATAGATGCAAATGAATATGTGTTTGGCCTAAGAAGCGAGTAATTTTCGAAAGCCTTCCAATGTATTACGTGTGTTTCTCGGAATAGTGTGATTCCAGTTCGTCTATTCCAGTGGGATGAAGGACGAGCGACCAATCCTGTGTTGCTGGGCACCTTTAACCTTTGTGCCACACGCGCCCTCACGATATAAATACAAAAGTATTTCAGAAAATTTTCATGAGAAAAAGAAACAACCTAAAAGAAAATCAGTCATATATTAGCCATTAGTGGATTCATCAATCACACATGACCCGTAATAGTAAGACGCCCTTATGTAGTCATATTCAACTCACGTTATTCCCGATATGCTAGAAACATCACCAGCGCAAACCAAAAGGATCAAAGGCAATAAGTACTTCCTCAGAATGCCTAATGAACGATAAATAGCAGCAAAGCATTGCAGTAAAGGCATAGCAAATTACCAAGCCTAAGGTTAACTTCTGAATTAGCAAAAAATTGTGTTATTCTTACCTTCAGCCGACACGTCTTTCAGCCGCAAACTGGCAGTTCGGTTCAGCTCGCCATCGGTTGAGTTAAGATAACAAAAGCAGGGAGACTCGTAAACCTCCTGAAACCTTTTAGGTGGTCCACATACAATATACATGGTTATACTAAACATTAAGCTGTAATGAGTAAGCCACCCTCTCAGGATGAAACAGAAAGCCTCGATATAACCATGCGGAAACGACGTTCGAAATAAACCCACCACATCAAACCCCGTTATGCTAACCGTGCGTACTATCTTGCCAAAAACAGTAGGAAAGATCAGCAATATTGTGATTTTCCGGTGATGGTAAGCAAACACTTTTGCGCGTGATAAGGAGGGGATCATTCGTTGGTACCCGTATGAGTTAGTCGATGCTTAGCAGGACTTTGGGTGACAAATGTGGAACATTTAGTAATATTGGTATTTTGAGCAGTTTCATCTAGCATTCGCTACCAGGAATATGGATGTTCCCACATATTTTTGATACTGACTTTCATTTAACCCAGGGCATGGATAATTATTGGTTGGATTTACTAATAAGATTAAGCAAAGTTGTTAAAAATGTATTGTTATAGCTAAAATTTTGTTGTTACTGTCTTTTTAGGACGTGATGATTTAGAAATAGTTTGCAAAGCTTTGATGAAGGCAATGGCATAGAAATGTTGGCCACAACAAACATCTGTAACGTGCTCGTGTAAGCTTATCAATAAAGCAAGATTTCGTCAAGTAGTTTTTCGTGGTCCCATTTGTTAGACAGCTGAATAGTGCAAAACATGGTAGCAAATCGGCGTGCAAACAATGATGCCTAACAACCCAGTTGTCGATGGGTGCTTTCTTTTGTTCAACTTGGAGCGAACTACCCTCGGGTCAGCGACGATAGGAGCATCATGAGAGATCTCGATTAGCTTCTGGAACGCTTGGATAATGAAGACGACGGAAATGAGAGTGGCAAAAGCTTCTTCGGTAAACCTGAATAATTTTTTGAGTATAGGCAATTGTAATGTTGCTCGACAATCCTATGTAAAATGAAAGTGCCGAGGACGTTCAAGTGACATCGATCTAAGATATTTCTTATCCTCACCTAGAAATCAGTCCAACTAATGAAGACATATCAGTGGCCGTCAGGATAATTAAATACACTGTTATCCATATGCCCACCCAACATCTGAAGGGTAAGAACTCCCATCCGTTGCCACTGAAAAGAAAATAGGACACTGAAGGGCAGTGGCATGGCACATCATTAGACATTAGTGACGACACCTCACTCTTTTTTGCTACAGCGCATTTTCCGACAACTAATGTAAGTTTTTCATATTAAATTTCTTTAGAACTCCATGCATAAAGAATCAAAGAAAAAACGAAGTTTTATATATTAAGCCATTAAAACCAAAGAAAGTACAAGTGAAGCTTTTCATTTACAGTGCAACAAATGGTCTTTGATATAAGCCACTTACGGCAATAGATAAGTACTAACTGTAGCGCTCCTTTCAACTATAAAAGTTTGATGTCAAACATCACCATGAGGATTGTTAGATATGAAGAAAACTCCGAACCTCACTTGGGTGTCGGACTCGCGATTACCTTTTCCGGGGTTTACACAATGTTTACCAAACGAACCAAGGCCACAGCAAGTTTTTTTTTTTTTTTAGCCTAACGGTTCTATCAGTATTCACCTGTCAACAAAAATAAGCTTTAGAAATCAAATCGGCATAGAACCCGGTCAAGCTGAAGCTGCAGTCAAGGTGAAAATATTTCAACTTTTATTTACTTTTGTTCACTGCCTATGCAGCAAACAAAAGCAAGAGCATTATAATAGATTTCTCAGCTTTGGTCAGCTCTCAGCAGCAGGTAGTTAATTCTTCATAGGCGAAACTGATAGTGAGAAAATTTCAAACAAATGGCAAAGTGCTAAAGCTCACATGCAAAACTCGAAGAGAATTTTCTCGAAAACCAAAGTTGGACCGGTAGCGGACAGAATGTTGAGCGGTTGCCCAGAGAAGGCGCCGAACAGAACGCCGGAAATGCCTCCACTAAGAATCGCCTCCATCGAAGCCTTTAAATCAGCAGCGATCAAAACTACAAATGTCACAAAGTTAAACGAGTAGTCAGTTTAACGAAGAGATTATCCAAACGCACATTAAGTACTAGCAGCACCCTTCTATCAATGATGTCAGTTACCATGGATTGAACATCTTCAATACGACTACGAAAATGGGGCAGAACATCGATTTAAAATTTTGTAATAATCGAAAAATTTGGATAGCCTGGCATGAGAACTGCTCTTATAAAGTGGAAGAAAATGAAGGAGCGGCTGAAACCATATCTCACAATCAGCAACTCGTTGAGGAATGGTTAATCATAAAAATCATTTGGTTGTACTTTTCTATGCTAAACTCGTGGCACCCACTGCGTCGGATAAATAGTTAGTGACCCGGCTTCACTTCTGTGCATCCTTTTCATTATTTCTAACCCTATCGCTGTTGTGTACCTCGATAGTGGTGGTTGAGGGTCTGACTAATTCTTCAAAGGTTGTAGACTTTTCTCGACAGGCTCGAAATATGTGTCGGGTGTGATTTTTACTAGAATCAATGAGATGGCCATACTAGAATGCTCCCAGGCGTTTTACGTAATCAATAGTAGCTGTTGATCGTAAGAAAGTTTGTTAATACGACAAATGATTCCTTTGGAATGTAGATATTTTTGAGAATCGTCTACCGACCGATTGAGAATTATCTCAAATTAAAGGCATCTAAAACCTAAAACCAGGAGGTGATGGGTAATTTAATCGTACGAGGATTGTACAAATTCACATCTTGCAGTAATATCCACAACGACTTTCTCTTAACCTCGGCAATGATCAAATAATTCTTTATAGTCTTGTCAAACTGAGATAAATTCGTTGGCGGAACGAGAAGACCACTCTGCGTCCGTGTAAAGGAACATCTGGCTGGTAAACTTAAAGTTAAACGCTCGGCGCACATGGGGCACAGAGACATAAGGGGGAAGATGCTAAAGTTGAAGTTACCCTCCTCGCACGGAAACCGAAAACACCAGTGCGCAAACTCTCAAGGCAGTCTGGATAAATTCCGAGAAATAGAAAATGGACCGCAGGGAAGAATGCATCGTAACCAACCGGGATGTAACACAGTATTTGAGACTGTCATTTTATTGTGAGAGCCACATCACGTTTCCATGCGAACTCTGTGCTGTTGGTCTCCTCGTGACATACTCATTGAAAGACTTATAGAGAGCGGCGAATTTGAGAAGAAGATATATTGTTTTTAATGCGATTGAGATATTGTTTTAGCACTATCTCCGCTTGGTTATGGTGGTGTTTGGCTCGGTAGATTGTAGTCAACTTGACCTTTCCAGGCTCTAAAAAAGGCGAAAACTGGAAACGTCAGCTTCATCGTAATAAAGAAATAAAATAACGCCTTTACTCAACAGGACTATTAAAGAACTATTTGTACAAATTCAATTGAAGCACACGGCTGAAGTTTATAAGTGGGCACAATATCTCCTAAAGACGGCAGCATACTTTTCCCACTTTAATAGCGGTGTTAGTATTTACTGCTCCGAAGGCTCACATGGTAAAAGTGGATGACTGTGGACAGCCGATTCGAATGACCACTGCGGTGAAGAAAGTGAAGTGCCGAAACGTTAACCAAAATAAAGTTTTCTTAAAAGGTCACACACAAACCTAGTATTCTAGGAAAGTCTTCATTTACCTAGAGAAATTGCAATTGCACTTTTCCGCACTAGCTGTGGAATGAGGCGTACAGTAAGGTGGGTAAAGGACCTAGCCAATCTTTCCAATCCTTTGAAGTCGGTAAATTGAAGCCAGCGGCACTTTCTGAAAGGGTAGCAAACTGTTCTAATGCATCGGTAGGTTGCAAAGTTATTGTAAATGCCAGGTATGTATGTAAGCACCTCTGACGGCGCCCGATGACGTCGCCTTGCATGAAGGATTCCTCACGGACTGGTCAACCCCTACACCTTACCCTTCGTCCTTTTATTCATAAAAGTAGCAATATCTTCCTCCCAACGGCTTACCTCCTCAAGCTAAGAAGGAATCCGGCGTTTCCATCAGAAAGTCTAGCTAAGAGTAAAGCAGTACCAGGATCCACCAACATCCGGGTATCAAAGTCGCATGGTGGTAAATCTCCCTCTGTTCCATGAAGGCTGTGTCTGCCTGTGGAGGTGAAGTCCTGGGGCAGACTTTGGCCAGACTGGCCTGAGGATTCCAGGGAACCACAATGGCTTAACGAACAAATCTCCAAAAAGTGAAGGTTATGCTGGGGCCCGCACAACCAATGAGAACAGGACATTCAAGCATCAGGTAAGCAATGCGGTGTTCCCTATATCGCACACTCCATACAATAACCAAAGTTAACAAAGTCAAATAGCAATTAGTTGTTAGTGAAATAGCGTTTAACGAACTTTTTCGGGACGTTTTCTGTAAACCACTATGTGTATACAAATATATATATATATATATATACTTGATACTTGAACGGCCCGTCTCACTAGTTCTGCGAGCTCCAGTATAATCACCATTTTTCGGAAATTTGGATTTGCTGGTTATGCCATTGTAGTTCCCTGGAATCTCGAAGTCAGCCTGGCCATAATCGGCCCCAGGTCGCCACCACGACAGGCAGTCCAGCCCTTGTGGACCAGAGGAAGATTTGCCACTATGCGACTTCGATACAAGGACTGTGGTAGATCCTGGTATTGGTTTACTTTTAGCTAGGCTTCCTGATGGATCTTTCTTAGCCCTGGAGAGCCTAGACCTTATAGGAAAGTGTAAAAAAAACAACAATATAAAAAAATAAATGTGACTTGCATTTTCTATAGTGAAAACTTTAAAGTTTGGCTCATCGAATTACATGTGATCTTCTTCGTAGTGGTCATTTTTTGACTTGCTTGAAAATTTTCAACTAGAAAATAGAAAAATACCATTTGATGATGCAGAATACGCTCCATGACGGCTCCAAAAGTGATTATGGAGGTGATGTTGGCGAAGAACAGGAAAATGGTTGCGGCCAGTGACTGCGAGAACCGCACGGTGAAGAAGTCCGTGAAATCCGAAATAAACCATGGCTTCTTTGCTCTGAATTTTAATAAATTTGCATTTGTAATCGAAAAATTAAAACCAAAGAAAATGTGAGTAATAGATATCGTTGGAGATGTGGAATTACTAGCAATATACAGAAATATGGTTGGAGGCGTCACTGCGACACACACGTAGAATCGATCTCCGCTCTCATGGTTCACCAAGCTTTCCATCCTGCGGGGGTCAGCAAATTGGTACCAGACTTGTTTGGGAGGATAGCGGCATTGGCTCGATACATCGGCAGGCCACCGTAAGCCATTGTAAAAACCAGATATGATTCAATCACCTCCAAATGATGAAGTCGAATGCATGGCGCATCTCGCAGGGATTGATCAACGCCGAGAGCTTTATCCTTTATCCTTTATTACGCAAAAAAAATGAATGCACTGTTGAATTTGATGTAGAAGTGTTTTCGGATGTCAAACTGTAACGGACACCAGCAGTTCACCTTCGAAAAGGTCTTACACTAACGGTAAAGGATTTCCCTGCGTTAAAGTAGGTCTACGGTGACGAGCAAGGAACAGAACCATGCGGCTGTCTCCAGTAAGAATTGCGAATTCTTCCGGTGAAAGAGAATGATAGTCAAGTAGTCAAACGCATACGATTCGTCGTGAAAATGTGGTGAAAATTCAAGGGCACTAAGATGATGCACTTTTAGACTTCATCGACTCAAAGGTGGAAATGAATGTCACATAGCTCTGAATTACCGTGGGTAATCGGTGAACAAAGACGAGTTATGCCGTTGAAAAAAAACCATTTGAAAGCAACAACTGTTTCTTCAGATGTCAAACAACCTGCATCCATGCAAGAATTTCGTATTCGGCAGCAGTGAACCAGCACTGAAAGTGCATAAGTGTGCACGTCATGCCCAGTATAGGGCGTTGTGATTCATTTCGAGTCATCGCAGAATTATCTCAAAAAATCAGCTTTACTTTAACTTCGGCATGACTAGTTGATGTGTATTCTTCCATTTATGAGCTAGCTTAGTTCGTGTTAGCTCATCAATGAAAGAATACACGTTGATTGGTCATGCCAAGGTTAAGGGAAACTTGGTTTCTGCCCCACATCGGAGAAAGAAAGAATTGCGAATGATCGATTCGCACCAATGCGGCTCTGAGAGAGGAAAAGGAGAAGAAACGTTAGTCGAAAGATTTTAATCAAGACCATATCAGCTTATCAAAGAAAGCGCGCACTGCAAGACTCTCCTTACACAGGAGAAACCAAGGTAACTTTTTTGGTTACAAAATGAGGTGGAGAAAGCACAAAAAACTGAAAGTCTAAGCATTCCAACTGGACTCGAATGTAAACGACTGTGTTGATGAAATATGCCTTCAATCCTTAATCTAGTTCTTTAGCTTAATCATCGGATTCTTAAGCTATTATATCCGAAAACAAAACCTTTAGCTTCACCAGACAAATCTTATCTGTTAGAAGAATTAAGAGGATTCTGATGAAGACCAAGGTGCTCTTGAAGAAATAAAATGGATTGAAAACCCAGATCTGGTGAGTTTTGTGCATATATAAGAGAAACTGAAAAAACTACATAATAGATTACTTGAGATCTTTCACGAGACCTCCGAAAAGTCTGCCGGTCCTTGTAATTCGTGCACTATGGCTTTCACCAGAATCCTCGTCATCATCATCTTCGTAGGTTGCATAAAGCATACCAACTGTCCGGGTCTGCTAAAAAAGCCTTAAAAGTCGGTCAAACTTTTCCATATCGTTTTAACTTTTGAAAATGATGAAACAGGTGATAGTTATCCTTAGAAACATACTCATAGAGTGTCAGAAAAACAACCGTGAGAAAAAAGCTCCACTGCTCACCATACGAGTTATTTTCTTCTGCCATAACAAGAACACACCTTTAGATCTGTCTCTCTTGGCTCCCATCGGGTCTCAGCAGAGCAAATTCCAGGTGGGACGGCGGCAATTTGTGATATGAACTCATCGGTAGCATCTGCGAGAGTGTACGGTTCGACGCAATGAAGTGCCACTTTGCGAAAAATCTCAAATGTTGGTATTTATTGAACAGAATTTGAGAAAATAACTAAATCGATGGTGACCAGTTTGCTCAAGTCAGTGTGATGTGGTCAACTAGCACTCTCGACGATTGTGTTTTGTGAACCGAATACAAAATGTCTCGTCAGAAATAGCGAGAAACGATATAGCACCATGTATTAAATCTCTAAATCTAACTTACGCGAATACTTCTTATCTTTTCGAAACGAACGGTCTATTAAATATTGATATACTTCATAACGACTTGGTCCAATATGGCACCATATCGTATGTGTCTGCGGTTTCGTTAGCTTCATAATTTTTAAAAATCTGCGATATCGAAATATCGTGTCAGTTACGACAATGTTAGCTACTCAATTCAACCTGGAAAAAATTAGAGGTCGCTGAGACTGTGGTAAAAAAAATGTAGTACCTCGTCGGCTATCAATGCTGCTACTGTTCTGCCGACGGAAATCCGTTCGTTGGTGTAGTTCTCTGCCCGACTTAGGAGGATGAAGATGATATGAATCGGCACCGGCAGGTCAGGAATTGACGGGTAAAGTTTCTGAAAAACGATTCACAAATGAATATTAAGCGTAGACATAGACGATTGCTTCACCAAAAAAGTACTAGACACGACTTCATCAGGAAACCATGTATTAGCTGCTGCCATGTAGAGCACTGCAGAACTTCGCCAATCTTTCTGATTAAGTAACTACCGGAACTCATTGAAAGGATAAAGCTCTCGACGTTGATCAATCCCTGAGGGATGCGCTTTATTAATCGTCGTATGGAGGTGATTGAATGCATATGTGGCCTTAACAATGACAAGCGGTGGGCTACCGAGGTGTCGAACCAGTGCTGCTCTCCTCCCAGAAAAGTCTGGTACTAATTTGGCGACCCCGGAGGAATGGAAGGCTTGGTGGTCCATAGACGCGGGGATCGAATCCACGTGTCTCCGACCACTGCGCCACACACGCCCATACAGGAACTAATTAGGTGCAGAAAATGCTCCAAAATAGATAGTAGATAAAAACTTTAAACACATTTACTGCTTAGAACTGATTAACTGGTTACAATAAAGAGGTTTGCCCTTCTGAGACACGACACTGTACGAATTCGCCGGCTATCATGCATGACGACCATGTCGAAACCAATAAAGAAACATTCAACGCTCAAAACACGCATCATTTCTAAGAAAACTAGGTACGTGCCTGTGGAACGTGTAGCCTGACGAAGGCGGAGATGGCACGATCGAGATGCGGTACCCTGCCGACGAGGATCGCAGCTCCCTCGGTGTTAGGTGGCAGCTTCCTCATGATCCGATAGTTCGCCTGAGTTTAATTTATTATTTAGTTTTACCAAACAAAATGATTCGTAATTATACTACTGTTGAATATAAGAAGCTAACAGGTTTATGCTATCGACTAAAATTAATATAAATCCTTTCTTAATAGAGAAAGTGGAAAATTTGTGAAAACTGACAGCGGAAAGAAATGTCAGAACGAAATAATCTGTTTTCAGCCTTCTATTTTGTTTAAAGCGTTGGACATAATTCTTGTTTAAAGTTATTGTGAATGCTTATTTTTATTATTAATGGTTAATACGGCTGACCTCCCAACGGTTTACCGCTTCATTGTGGCTAGGAGGTGTTCCAGGTTTTTTTTTGTTCCAGGTGTGGACTACGATGTAGAGCGATGGATTCGTCCCCACGGTAGTGTCTCCCAAGCTGAGAAGGAGTCAGTGGTTTATATCAAAAGCCTAGCTAATAGTAAATCAATACCAGGATCCACCACTGTCGTAGTGTGAAACTAGTCCCATGGTGGCAAGTCTTCCTCCGATCCATAAAGGCTGGCGACTGCCTGTGGTGGTGTAGACTTGGGGCAGACTTTGGTCAAGCTGACTTCGGGACTCCAGGAAACCACAATGACTAGACCAGCAAAACTCCGAAAAAAAAGCGGAAATTATGTTGGGGCCCACACAACTACTGAAGACGGGCCATCCAAAGCTAAAGGATAAAGCTCTCGCGTTGATCAATCCCTGAGAGATGCGCCATGCGTTCGACTTCATTAAAAATCGTTGGAGGTGATTGAATGCATATCTGGCCTTTACAATGACTCGCCGTGGCCTGCCGATGTATCGAGCCAGTGCTGCTATCCTCCCAGACGAGTCTGGCACCAATTTGCCAACCCCGGAGGGACGGAAGGCTTGGTGGGCCATGGGCGCAGGAATCGATTCCACGTGCGTGCCGCAGTGGCGCCTCCAACCACTGCGCCACATCACCCATCAGGGCCATCCAAGTATTCAAGTAAATAATTTGGTTGGCTACGAAGTACGAATTTCTCTAAAGGAACTTCAGAAACTCGTACGGACCGCCGATTCGTTTTTCGTTTAACTGTAAGTTAATCGTTAGTCAATAATGAGGGCTCCACTCCTGCATCGTGCACCGCTCCCATTTCCTCGCAAAATCTCTAGACTCTTGCCGTCTGCCTTTTCACGATTTGTAGCAAGAGCGCTGCGTTCTTCGCTGAAATCTGTGCACGCAGCGATTCTGCGTGTCTACTGCAACTACAAGAACTTTTGGCAGTTGGTCAAAAAAGATTATGGTTTCCAAGGTGGGCTCAGATCCGCAAGAGAGCGTGCCTGTTGTTCGATGTACTGGGAGCATCTTCCGTTTCAGCGTATTACGCAGTCAAAATTTACTCGAATTCCTCGAAAGATTTTTGTTCATTAACCCTACACTTCCAATCGAGTTCTACTACATCACTTTCTAGTTAAACTGCTTGAAAACCACTATGTCGAAAACAAAAACGTTTAAAGGTAATAAAAGTTAGAATGTAGCGGATACTGCGGTGACAGTGACCTGCTCGTTAAGCCGACCCTACCTACGCAACTACGCAGGGGCTGTATAAACCTCCACCCACCATGGATCTCATCCCTCCGAGGTCGGAAAACTGGTGCTAGAATAATTCTTTTTACTTCTGTTCAGCAAACACGAGGTTTTATTTAATTTCTTTATTTACGTACAAGCTGACGTTTCGGCGGATTTCGTCTTCTTCAGAGCCTGGAAAGGTCACGTTGACTGCTAAGCCAAAATTTCAATCATATTGAACACAGAGTCTTTGCACACGTCTCTGCATATTGATGCTAGACTTTTCTTAGGAAAGTCCACATACCACAGTCTAAGTGGGAACGCTTTAGGACAGCTTGTCAAAAGTCCGAAGATAGTCGAACTGACAACCAGTCAGTGACATTCATTACGAAAGGAAATTCTTCGCGCAACAGTCGAACCCACATTCCAAAGAATATCTTCGTAGATAACGAATTCAGGAAAACGAATCGAATGCAAGAAGTGCTGGGACACGCAAAGTGTAATATATATCATGCCGGGCCATTTAATAAAAAAAAAAGGTAGGATGAGAGATAAAGCGGATACGGCGTTTGGCCATGATCAATACCTCATAAATTCATTGTGCATTCGATTGCACCAAGTATCGTTAGAGGCATTTGAGTGCACATCTGACCTATACTTATACAATGAATTGCGATGGCTTACCGGTGAATCGAGGCAGTGCTATAGTTCCAGACAAGTCTGCTATCACTTAGTCTAGCCAAAGTGATTGTAGGTTTGTTGACCCAGGAGTGTGGAATGGAACCAAGGACAACGTGTGCATTGCAGGGCATCCCTAACCATTAAGCTAGACGTGCTCCGAAAAAAAAAAACAAGCTTCTGTCAAAAAAGGCAAATAAAACGGATATGTATGCATATGCATAAGAGCTGAAAGCGCAGTGGTAGTGATGGCCGTCACATGCATGGTACTGGTTTAAGACAAGCACCAAGGACAAAGTAAAATAAAAGTCAAGCCATTGTGATCTCGACTGCAGCTCCAGCTGAAATAGGTTAATTGCTGCTTTGTGTTCTCTAGAACGTTCCCGTTGACGGGTAATTGTTGATAGCACCGTCAGAGTAAAAGCGTCGCCGTGAGAGAGTCAAAAGCAAGAGCCTCGATCGGTCTGCTGGATAGCACGTAAGTCCTGCTAAGGGTAGTCGTATGTTCAAAGCCTAACTGAGCTTCCGAATTTTGTTAGTGGCTCGCCATCCTTTCGGCGGCTGTATTAATTAGAAAAGTTCCGTAATTATTTTCGAGAAAGCAACATTCCAATCGGGGCAACTGATTATTGTAAAGCATATCTCTCTCCATTTCAAAGTTTTGGAGGGCTGTAGGCGATGACAATCTAGCAATGTCTTGGCAAAGCTACGAAGAAAAAACCATGATCCAACTAGAAGAGGTACTAGTAAAGTTTTAGTTGGAATAGCACTCACGTAATTCATGTAGGTGGACCATTTAAGTCAATATTCAATTAAAGGTCCACTATCGGTTAAAGAATGAAATGGGTGAAGTTGAACAACCTTTTCTAACTGTCGATAAAAATTGTAAGACTATGAAAGTAAGAAAAGAAGTCATCGTTCATCCACCTTGATAACGTCGCGTAGTGGTTCGCTGTGATGTGACATCTCCTCGTCGTCGTCTTCGGCGCCACTCTCATCAGTTTCCGCATATCTGGCGCCGCCATTTTCGTCTCGAACGAGGCGCATATGCCTCTGGCGTTTCTCTGCAAGATTTTTACTCCTCTCTTAATCAATAAATCATAAGATGATTTTACGCATACAATATGTAATAAGGACGTGTGCCAAAACAGTGGCTAGTTTGTTGCAATGCACACGTGGTCGTTGATTCGATCAAGCACCCTGGCTCACAAAGCTTCAATTCTTCGGGGGTCAGAAAATTGAGGCCAAACTTGACAACAAAAAGTGTCACCGTTTTCTATCGATATTATGATCGATGTCAAAAGAGGGATTAGCCAAGGAGATACCTTCTCGCCAAAAATTTATATCGCCACCCTCGAGAAAGTCATGCGAACAGTGCAGTGAGACAACATGGAAGTGAAAATCGACGGTCGGCAATTACACCATTGTTGCTTTGATAATGACATCGTTCTCATAACATTAAACATTAACCAAACGAAACGAATGCTCGCCGGCTTTCATAAAGCTTGGTGGAAAGATTGGTCTTCGACTAAATCTCACAAAAACGATGTTTGGGAAGCACGGATTGGTTTCGTATTTTCTATTCACTCTCTACGATACGGAAGTCCTCGAATTCTTCGGCTGTTTATATCTAGGTCGAGAAATCAACTTTGTAAACTGAGCTCTAGAGTTGAACAGAACGAAGCGAGCTGCTTGGGGAGCCTTCAAGATCATCGAGGATGTAGTGAAAAGAACGATTAACGCTAGGGTCCGGTCTCACCTTTTCGACTCCACGATTCTTCTGCCTTAACGCGTGAGTCAGAAACTTGGTCGGAATCGCTCAGCGCTATTGAACGCGCAGTCGAAAGCACGACGCTGGGAGAGTTTCGTGTCACACAAGTATGGGAACGGATCCAATACTCCGATCTACGTCAACAATAAAAAATCAAAAATCAAAAATGCTGTTCTATGCGCGGAACTTCGAAGATAAGGTGGGCTGGATACGTAACGTCTATGAAGGAAAACTGATGGTCAGGAGCCGTTAGCGACTCTGTATGTCAAACGTATAGCAGAAAGACCACCGGCCCGATGGTTAGAGTTGTTCACGAAAGCCCTAAAGGAAAAGCAGAATACTAGACGTGTTCCTAAAGCAAGCAGAACCCACTAGGGTACTCTTGTTTGATCAAGTCCCTCGACGATTAACTAGAAGACAAGTGACACGTAACAGTTGAATATTGCGATTTCAAATATTACTTGGCTTTCATGTTAATTATGCCTATTATTTAATGACATTGCTTTAATATTTTTTATGTTATATAAATGGATTTCATCTTTAAAGCCGGTTTACCAAGCCTAAAAATGAAATCGAAATTCTCATTCTTAGATCAAACTAAAAGTAGACTCGTGCCGGGAATCACCGCCGAATGTCAGGAAATGTTGCAAATCCAGGAATAACTGCCGTAGCATAAGTATTTCAATGGTTTTTTCTGGAAGGCAGGGCATTCAAGTATCAAGAAATTTGACAATATCGTCTCTTCAGGCGAATTCTAAGCAACAAACCAAAGTAATTCTGGCCAGGAACGGCTCCGAGATGTTGCTTAGGAGCCATTAGAGCATGGAGAACGTCGTTGCTCGATGCAACACTCACTGATCCACGAGAAATCCATTCTTTCACGACGTGATCTTAATAAACTGATTGGTGTTATATTGCCAAAGGTTACATCGGTGCTTAATGCCGCACAGAAAAACTAGAGTGCTATTGGAAATAGTCAGGAACAAACTGTCAGACAACAAAGGTATCAGATTTGCTGCAAAGTTGGCTTCACTCACGGGCGATACTCTCGAATCCACTCGCTTCCACATCCAACAGC
The DNA here is from genome assembly GCA_009735665.1 of Angiostrongylus cantonensis. NCBI lineage: Eukaryota > Metazoa > Nematoda > Chromadorea > Rhabditida > Metastrongylidae > Angiostrongylus > Angiostrongylus cantonensis. The sequence goes on along the minus strand of MQTX01000041.1, from coordinate 2,086,576 downwards.
ACCAGACCTTTTTTCAGACAGTTTTTCGCTTGCATTAACGCCTGTCAATTTGATTTCAATTTTGTACATATGTACGCGTTTACGTAAC